>OX439483.1:369148493-369690328 GCA_949320155.1 Melangyna quadrimaculata
GACACCGAAGACATATCGTTTAAACAGGATGGCGCTACGTGCCACAGCTCAAGACACAATCGATATTCTGGACGAGCGGTTTCATGGCATGGTTATCTCGCGCCGAGGGGACATTACATTCGAGTTTCCGTTATTTTATTTCCCAAACTAATTTTTTTGGATAGCACACCCCGTCAAACGAACGTTTATGCCGAAAGAAAAAATATTGACCAAACAAATTTTTTTCCGAGGTCATTAATCCGTGCCTCTAAGGTCATACTTTTCCCATACAAATTTGTATGAGAATTTTGCACTTTTTACATTTTTTTTTCTCTGGAACTATAACAATTATTCTAATTTTCTTTAGGAATTCTGATTGATTTATCGATCCTTTAAAAAACTGCATTTAAAAATGTATTAAAAAAATTTTAATTATAATTTATTTCGATTTCTTAATTTAATAAATACATTTATTTTATATACACCTTAGTATACATAGGTTTCAAAATGTAATGAAAAAAAATATTTTTTTTTCCAATATTCCAGATTTGTTCAAACAAAAATTTTCTATGCCTCATATTATAGGTTTGGGTCTATCCCTTTATTCATTTGTACATGTTTCCACCTACACTGTCTTTAGCCAAACAAAAGTTATGAGCATTTTAGGAACAAATTGAAAAATCAATGATTTTCTGATTTTTTTAAAGTTGGTTTTTAGTCTAAGAAAGATAGGATCTGACCGGGCAAAAATTAATTCATGAAATTTAATTGCTGGTATCGACGCAGATTTTTATCTTCAACAACATATCAAAAGTCCCCCAAAATCCCCGGATTGTCTTTTTGTATAGGCGCATTTAAAGAGGTGGAGAGGGATGGGAGGTGAGAGTTTATCAAACTGAACATTTTGTTATAATACAAACTAATCATATGACACATTTTTTAAGGGTGCTTTAAAACGGTGATTCTAAAGAGACCAAAACTGAAAAGATACATGTATCGTGTGGAAAGTTAAAGTCCTTTATGGAATGATTACTTTTTTTCAAGTACAATATGATATCATGTTCAATTCCGATCTGCAATCCACTGTGAGTGGACGTGTGCGGGAGTGGTGAATTACCTAATTAAATTAATTGACTACATTAATTATTACAATAGTGTTTATTTCTTCATCGCCCCTTATTATAAAAAAAAAAAATACCGCGTATTCCAAATCTAAAATAAAAAAAAAAAAATTATAAAATTAATATAATTTTTTTGTTCGCACCGCGAAAACAAAAAAAAAACAATAGCCCATATAAGTGCCACAGTACTAGTGCAAAACAACAACAAAAAGTGCACCTTCAAGTAGCGCCGCGTGAAACAAAAAAAAAAAAATCAATAGCTCATATTATTTAAAATACCCAAATCAAGTGCCAGTGCCAGTGCCAGTGCATAACAGAAACAACAAAGAGTGCACCCATACATCAAAGATGATGATGCTCAACTACAACTATCCATAACACAGCGGTAAATTCCTATCTCTCCTTCTCACAGTGCTTTGGTTAAGTCATTATATGCAGTGTGTGTATGTATCATACCATACAATGCTTATAATAGATTGAGCCAAAGCATATCAGATAAATTGTTGTTATTGATTTTGGGTATCCAGGAGCGGATCAGTGCAATTGCTATTTAGGCATAACACTAGTAGTATTTGTACTGTGAAGTTATTTTGGGGCCCAGAATTGATAACAGCAAAGTTAACTGTCTGATTTGGTTTCTTGTGTCTGTTTTTTCGTAATGGGGGGTGAATTTAGGGTTGACTACAGCAACATTCGGGGACTTAGGCAGAATTTTTGTGCTGCATATGTCCACACTGTGAAAAACAGGCCAGCTGTTTTGGCAGTTAGTGAAACCCAGGTAGGGGAAAATACCGATCACTCGGAATTCAGCCTACATGGTTATAGCTTAGTGCCTTTATTTTTTTCTCATCATGGTCTCGCCGTGTATGTTTGAAACGATGTTGCTTATCAGCTTCAACCACAATGTGGTTCTTGTTTGAATACAAACTTTAATTTCATGTGGTTTAAATTCACCATCCATAAGCGCATCATCCATACTTGTTTTGTTTATCGTAGTCCTAGTTTGGATGGTAATTCGACTTCCAATGAACTCGATGCACTATCCGACTCCATCAAGAGAATTATTTCCCATTTTCCGCACAGTGAAATCGTTGTTACGGGCGATTTCAATGTACATATTTCTTCGTGGTTACGCTATTCGGGTCAGACAACACCCGAAGAAAGGTACGCCGAGATTTTTGCTGAGTTAAACAACTTAACTCAGCTTGTTGACGAGCCTACACGGATTCCTGACGTTGCAGGTCAATCCGCTAACACTCTAGACTTGTTCCTTACCTCTGCCCTGTTAAATACACTATTAGTATATTATCGCCTCTGGGCACATCAGACCATTGTGTCATATCTGCAAAATCCAGTTAGAGAAAAAACTCCCAAGAGAACCGTTTGGCAATATGAGAAGGCCAACTGGGACGGTATCAATGATTTTTTCAGGAGCTTTAACTGGTCACTATGCTTCCTCGATAGTGACGTAGATGCCAGTACAGATATGATCACAAATTTAATTCATTGTGGAGTGAGAAATTTTATTCCGAATAGGGTAAAATCTATCAAACCCAAAGAAAACTCTTGGTTTGATTCGAGCTGTAAAGAGGTTATCAGAATCAGAGAAGCAAGCTTCCGTTGTTATAAAGCCAACCCTACTGAGGAAAACCGGAAAAAGTTTCAACAAGCTAGAAAGACCTGCAACGTTCATATTCGACGAACCAAATTTTTACATGATCAAAAGTTACGGCAAAAAATACTACAATGTCCCAAAGGTAGTAAAAATTTTTGGTCATTTGTAAAAAACATACGAAACATCACCTCGTCCTCGGTTCCAACGCTCGTCTTCAATGATACTCCTTTTGTCAGCTCGCAAGATAAAGCCAATTTGCTTGCAGCACAGTTTGCTGTTAATTCCACGCTGCCAGAAAGTGTTATGACTCCTCCTGTACTTGAGAGCGTAAATGATTTTATGGGATAAATCTTTCGCACAATCTTTCTCAGAAATACATGGGTGAATTTGGGCGAATTTTGTGTGTTTGACCAAGCTTACGTTCCAGACAAACATATTCAAAAATAAAAAACCATGAACGCAATTGTTCCTTTCTTCCTCCCATATTCGGGCACATTACAGCCTTATGCATAAACGAATTATAGCGAGTGCATAGCGCTATGCACTTTTTATAATGTTTCTGCACGCAAAAACCTTATTCATAAACTTATGCAACGTTGAATAGAAGCAACATAAGCTAAACGCGTTCGGAGGTTGTATAGAGCTTACATAAGTGTTGTTTAGTATCGGAATGTCACTTTGACTCAATAGCAATAATGTAGATAGATGTTAGGGGGTTGCTTATTTTTGCAATCTTTGAGGTGTTGAAATCTCACTTTCAAAATATTTTATAAAATTTAATACAGCAATTATTAATGTTGGTTTTGTTAATTTACTGTACATTTTTGTTGGGATATTGTTTGAAAAAATAAAGAATATTTTTTTGTACACTTTATTTTATAGAAGACGCTTAATAAATGTGCAAAATTTAAAGATTTTTCCATCAAATCTTACAACTTTTGCAAATACTCGACGGCATGCGTGATTTAAATAAAATTATACAAAGATTCACCTTCATCACTTTCATGGGAAAAAACAAATGAATTTTAAGCATTACAAAATAAGCACCACCCTTTTATTTTCTCCTCAACAAAAACATCACGATGTGAGTGAATGGAACAATTCATGGAATAAATCAAAAACGACGTATTTTTTGTTTCAAATATTTTTAATTTTATTTGCGAACACAAAAAAACAACAAAGTAACTGGATAATTATAATAATATTAAAAGAAATGAATAAGAAACCAAAAAGAATCCAATCGCCAGCAGAATTACTTGTATTGATTTTTCACACAGCACACACACAGCTGGGTCTCCTTTGTCAGTTTTGAAAGTAAAACGTACTAGATTCCTTCTTTATGGTACTAATTTTGACACAAGCTCATTATAACTATAATGGGTTGAAAAATATTGTATGCATAACAATTTATGCAACGTTGTATAGTGGCTACATAAATCCTTATGCAGTGCATAACTATTTATCTGTTCAACGGATTCTAATGAATACGGCTGATCCTATTAGGGATGTGGATGTTTACCACTTTAAAGTAAAAATAAAAAGCGAGAGTTTTTCAAAGATATGAGTAGATGGTGAGAAGTGGATGATTGAAAAGGTTAGGTTAGGTTAGGCTAGGTTAGTGGGCTGACAGTTGGTCTTGTTACCGTCACAGTAAGATCAGTGTAGATCCATTGTGGTACCCAAGGAATTTTAATACCCATACAAAAATAAACCTATAATGAATCTTATGACATAGGCCGTAAGGGGTGTCGATGAAATTCTAAGAAGCTATAGCCTAAAAAGTCGTAATTGTTTTCGCTATATAAACAGCGGGTTGAGGAGAGGTTGCCACACCATTGTCTTTTGAGGGCGTGTACCTTTCCTTTACCCCCACTAGATTGATGATCCCCGCACGAGACCCGTAGGAGCAGTGGCTATATGCAACGCGACTGCTCAGTTCTGTTAGGTTAGCGTAAAGGTGATTGAAGGAGTGTCCGTCGGCACAATCACCGGTTAGAGGAAAGTCCAGCCCACCGTATTGTTTTAAGGGCGTGAGTCTTTCCCTTACTTCCACCGGGTATATCATCCCTTCACCAGGCCCGTAGGAGCAGTGGCTCCATGCCACGTCTGGCGGGTAAGTTTGATAGATCAGTGGTTGGTGCATGTGACTGCTTTGTTAAGTCAGATTTAAGAATTGTCAAGCCATTTTGAAGCGTCAATAAATTATAATATGTTACTGCTTGTAATGTCAAAGAGTTCCTCTAAGTCATTGACGAAGTGTCTCCTGGAGAGTCTGCTTCTTAGATGACATAAAGCAGGGCAGTGACACAGGTAGTGAGGTGTATACTCATGTATCTCTTCGTCGCCACATCCTCTACATAAGTCATCCATACTGAGCTTCATCTTTTTCTTGTAGTAACATTTGAGTATATAATGGGTGATTTTTTAAGAGGTTTAGAACTTTTTTTAAAAAAAAAATACAAAAAATTCGAAAAAATGAATGAAATATTTATTTGAATCGATAGTTTGAACCTTGCAATTTAATGTTTAAAGATAATTTCATGCAAATGTTGACCGCGGCTGCGTCTCAGGTAGCCCATCCGCTGAGTCCAATTTTGGCATACTCTTTCACACATATCGGCCGGTATCTCACGAATGAATGCATGGATGTTGGCTTCCAGTACGTCAATCGAAGCGGACTTGTCCCTTTAGACATTAGCCTTGACATACCCCCACAAAAAGTAGTCTAATGGTGTCAAATCGCACGATCTAGGCGGCCAATTGACCGGCCCGAAACGTGAAATTAACTGTTCACCAAACTCGCCTCGCAATTGCGCCATTGTTTCGCGTGCTGTGTGGCATGTGGCACCGTCTTGTTGAAACCACATATCATGCAAGTCAAGAACTTCCATTTCGGGCAAAAAAAAGTTTGTTATCATCGCTCGGTAGCGTTCACCATTGACAGTAACGCTGCGATTCGCATCATCTTTGAAGAAATATGGCCCAATAATGCCGCCGGCCCATAAACCGCACCAAACAGTGGCTTTTTCGGGATGCATTGGTAGCTGTTGCAATGCTTCTGGCTGATCTTCACTCCAAATGCGGCAATTTTGCTTATTTACGTACCCATTCAACCAAAAATGAGCCTCATCGCTGAACACAATTTTTCGATAAAAAAGCGGATCCTCGGCCAGCTTTCCAAGAGCCCATTCACCAAAAATTCGGCGTTGTGGTAGGTCGGCTGGCTTCAGTTCTTGCACCAGCTGTATCTTAAAAAGCTTTACGCCCAAATCCTTCCGCAAAATTTTCCACGTAGTGCTGTAACAAAGGCCTAACTGCTGGGAACGGCGCCGAATCGACATTTCGCGGTCTTCTGTCACACTAGCTGATACGGCCGCAATATTTTCTTCACTACGCACAGTACGTAAACGTGTTGGTGGTTTAATGTCCAACAAAGTAAATTTGGTGCGAAATTTGGTCACAATCTTCCGAATAGACTGCTCAGAAGGTCGAGAATGCCGACCATAAAATGGAAGCAGCGCGCGATGAACATTTCGAACCGAGCACGAATTTTGATAGTAAAATTCAATAATTTGCAAGCGTTGTTCATTTGTAAGATGATCCATGGTTAAATTGCAAACCAAATTGAAGCTGTTTGACAGTGACACAAGGTACTAAACACACGTCAGCTGTCAAAACCAGTGTTGCCAAAACAAACCAGCTAAAAAATCACCCGTTATAATAAGGAGTGCTCGTTTACAAAAACGTAACCATTATAGGGTGCGCGGTTATCTATTCAATTTTCAATATGGAGAGGGTTTTTACAATAACACCGTCATAGCTGCAGCTGTCAAAAAACCCTCTCTATATTGAAATCACGCCCCCTATCACAGACTCAAGTATAACAATGCATTAGGGATAGGAACGAGCACTCCATATTATATATACTCAAAGGGTTACACATTTGGTTGTGTCCAGTGGTAATGCTCACGAGAAGAGAAAGAGACTTTTTTTCTCAGTTGGATGATCTTATCGGTCTTTTGTTTGTTAAATTTAGGCCATAATTTTCTAGTTATAACAAAGGTGTCGAGCGCGCTCCATCTCTGGTTAGTTGTAGCTAGAACTTTACTCTCGATCACCCGCTTAAGATGATGGAAATGAGTTCAACGCTTAAAATTATCGAAAGACCAAATTTTACTTCTTCGTTTTCAAGGACGTTTAAACCTTTGAAACCAACAGAAAAACTGAACTTTTTTTTATAAAATACATATTGAAATTCTAAGAGCTCTATCGTGGAAAGTATAACAGTTACGAGTTTCATATCGGTAACATAATTATGTAATTTGACTTAAATATATTTTTCTTAAATATTTTTTTAGTATTTAAATTAAAATACAATTTATATTAAATTAATAATTCATTATCATTTATTATGTTATAGTTAATTCAATTATAAATATGTAATATTATTTAAAAGAATTATTCCCAGCTTAATGTTCGCTGCCGTCTTCGGAATCATTTGGTTCTATTGTTGAAGAAGAGTTTCTAGAATATATTGATCCAGTACTTCGAACAACTTTAGTATCACTTGAAAAATCGACCACAATCTTAAATTCTTCTTTCAGTGCTTCGCAAAACGGAACCTTAATATAAAAAAAAAATAAATTTATATTTAGTAAAAATAAAATTAATATTTGTAATTGAATTTGTGAATGGTATTGCAAAGTTGTAGGATATAAGGTTATCATACAAAAATTAGAACACTTTTTTAGTTAAAGCAATAGATTTTGCTTGGAACCATGTTAAACAGCGTTCAAATGTAAATGTGTAAAGTTGTAAGTGTACCTTTTTAAAAACCTTTGTTCAGTGTATTAATCTAAAGATTGATGTCAAAAATTGAGTTTGTTAAAAGTAAAACTAAAGATTATCTTTTAAAAATATTTTGATAAATGGTTTTGTTAAAAACAAAAATCAATTTTGGATATGGAGGGCAAAAAACTGTTTAAAAAGAAAAGTTTTTTTTTAAATTTAAACACTGTGTCACTGTGTAAATTTAAACAGGGTGTCGCATTGCTAATGGGACTTTTCTTCACTCACCGGAAATACAAAAATTAAAGCGTGTAGGTTGGTTCGAGACAATACAAAATTCATATAGGAGGGGGGGTATATTCCCCTCTTTAAAGAGGAATGGCCAATTAAAAAAAAGTAGTCATAAAACAGAAATAAAAATAAAAAAAAAACAATGGTAAAACTAACAAAATCAATGCCTTGTTAAAACTTTTTGTAAAGCCAGAAATTATTTTTAAACAAAGTTCTTTTAATGAACAGTTTCTGGAAAATTAAAAAAATAATTTTCAAACACAAAATTTTGAAAAAAAAAAAAAATCAAAATAATTAGAAATTCGTTAGGCCCAATTTTTCAGTGTTGGGTAAAGCCCGTATTAGTTAACTCTGTAAATAGATCCGTCTACATATGAAATGATGAATGCAGAAAACCTTTAAAAACACGGAAGATAAAATATCATATACATTTTTTGAGTTAATACAAAGTTAACTCACAAAATTTGGTGAGTAAACTCGGGTTTAACTTTAACCCCGCACTGACAAACTGGTCCTAAGTGTAGTAACTGAAAACCGGATAGGACTTTTACTTGTCAAGATATTAAATAATAACTGAGCCAACTTTCTCAAAAAACTGTAAAGAATCCGGCTTAATGATTAATCATCAACTTTTTGTTCTTACAAAGAAGTGGGTTTCTTTTATCTTGAAAAGAGCCATCCGGTTTTCTATGTTTGCCTGAGAATTGATAAGATCATTGAGTTTTAAACAAAAATAGTACTCATTTATGTACGTTACATTTAAAAAAAATTAGTTTGATGTTTTTTTTTTTAATTTTGAGTTTCAAAATTAATTTCGAATTCATTCATTAAAAGTCCAAAACCTAACAGAACATTAAAGGCCACTTTTAATTTTTTTGTTCGGCCTAATCCTTAAAGTCGTGATCAGTTTTTTGTTCAATCACAATTTCCATTGTTAACAAATTCAGTTTTTCAAAGTTGTTTCATGGTTGTGACTGTAAGGGACAATACTTTGAAGATTTAAAACTTACCTGATATTGCCTAGCCTTTCTGAATACAAAGAACAACCAATCTAATATGCCACACCCTGCAGCTACTAAACTTCCAATCAAAAGCACAAAGTATACACCACCCAAATTTGGCATTCCCAGCTTGTTGGCTTCCGATTGTTCCTTATTAGTCTAGAAAGCAAGAGTATTCTCAATGGTTATTATAAGACCATTCAAAAAACAAAAGATTTTAAAAGAAACGAAATTGTACTGTGCAACCACCAGTTCCGACTTCATTCCACCATTTATTTTTCATTTTCGACAAAGCACCTGACTCTTGCAGTTCAAGAAGGGCGTCGTTTATTTTGTCCCGATATGGCCAATCTTTAAAAAAAAAAAAAGGTGTGGCATTTATAATAATGACATTACCAAATTTAATATTATTCTCTTACTCTTCCTCATAGCAATGCCATAACTTTTCTCATCTAGCAATTTGCCAACTTGTGTCAGATTACATATCCTTGCGACATTGTATTCAATAGATGTTGACTCCATCAAATAGGCGTAGTTACCCTTGAGAACTTTTTGGACACCTTCATCGTTGGTTGTGGTCAATTGTTCTGGATGTGCAGTCATGTATTCATTCATTAGTACGTATTTGGGATCTGTGGAGGTCTGTAAAATTTTGTACACAGTTACATGATAATATTGTTATTAAAAAATCATATTTATAAATAAATAAATAAATTGGGTGGCGCAACAACTCGCAACCATTCCTGTGTGCGCGTGTTGACAGGAATGGAAGGGACCTACAATTTTATGCCGAATCCGAACGGCTAAACTAGAAGCACTAATTCATGAAAAGTGATACTCTTGGAGGATTTGTAGATTTCTCGCAAGAGGCAGGAGCCCTGGAAAAAACTTTTTTAGTTTTTAAGTGGACGAGGCTGGGAAGTGAATCTATAGAACTCCAGCGTAACAGTCCATGTATCGCACTGACCATTACGCTACGGGCTACTTTACCATAAATCATATTTATCCTCACCTTAAAAAAATTCCTTGTGCTTCCCTTACTTTTAGCCCCATAGTTGATACCACCCTTTCTCTCTGCCAGGTCTTTGACATCGTTAATCAAACTAGTTGGTGTTTCAACAGTAAGACAAGCTGCTAAATTTGCAGTGTACATAGCAACAACAATAGTTGTAAATAGCCAAAAAAATGAGGCTACTACTCTTGTCGAAAAGGCTCTGAAATGTTGTTGAAAGTATGAAAGTTCATTTATAATGTAGGTAAGTATATTTTATTATTTTGGTTTTGTATTTTACTTTGGTGCAATCTCAGAACCTTGTTGCAATAAGGATCCTGTAGAAAACCATAAAGAATTTCCCAAACTTAATTGATTATCTAGTTCGGTTGGGTCTTCAATACATGGAAAAGGATTATCCCACTCAGCTGGTGCCATTCGCCCCAGAATGAATAGACTAAGTGATACCCCAAAATAGGCGACACCCAAACAAACCCAAACCCCTCCTGAAAATGGGTCCATGAACGAGAACGTATTTGGTGGATCCTTGCGTGGCTTTTGATATAAAATTGAAATACCTGAAATTAATTTAAAAGTTATACGGACACGAAATGTATATGTAGATACATATTATAAAGGGTGATTTTTTTAGAATGTTAAATTTTTTTTTAATAAAACCCGCTAAATTTCAACAAATTTCCATAGAAATGGGTTTATCAGCTAACAAACTTAATGGCATTTAATTTTTGAAAATGAATACATACAGGACAATTCAAAATCACATGCGTAGTTTTGCTGATATTTATAATATAATCGGATGATCTATCACTCTTAAAGAAAATACCCGTTAAGCTTCACCTAAATTCATAAATGGAATGGTGAAATCAACTCCAGCCTCGCGTTCAGATGTGATAGTTAGATCAGTCACTCCAAGATCAGCTCTCTAGAAGGAAAGAATTTATTTGATTTAATGATTTATAAAAGTATGACATTTGTTAATTATCAGTGATTATTAATAAAAGTGATGAACTACATTTTTTACAACCCAATAATTACTACCTATACCAACCTACTGAAAACGGGAAAGTAGTATAATGCCGAACGTCAAAATCCCGAATCGCAAAATCCCGAAACGCAAAATCCCGAATAGTAAAATTCCGAACATAAAAATCCCGAATTGTAAAATCCCGAACGTCAAAATCCCACCATTGCAAAGTCCCGAATGGATTGGTCTTTTCTGAACTGACATGTGATATTCGATAAAATTTGTGTATATGTGCTTGGAAACTAGGTTTTTCACTTGTCGTTGAATTGACACAGTTTTACAGCTGCCAATTTGGTCTTTGAATGACACGAATGCCAGTTCATTTCCACTTGTGTCTTTAATTGACACAAATTAGTTTGTCTTTTCAAAGACAAAGAATTTTTGACAGTTGCCTTTATCAGTTTATTGACAAGTATTTCCACTTGGATTGGTCTTTTCCGAACTGACACTCATGGTCATTGATGATGTCTGTATAGATGTGTGTATGGATGAGATACGTGTATAGAAGGAGTTTTTTTTTTATAAAACAGATAGGTAAAGCTTCATAAAGAAAAAAAAATTATTTGCAGTTTTGCAAAAGTTTACTGTTTCATCAGTACCTACTAGGTACCCCTATATTTAAAAAAAATTGTTTGTTATCATTTCATTTATTTCCGCTAACCGCTTTCATTAAAAAAAAATAAATATATAGTAAAAAAAAACTTCAACTACATAATGCTCTATGCAAAATCAAAAATTAGTATAATGACACCTGAAATTTATGTTCATCTGTTTTCAAACCATGGTCAATTAACATTTCTAGCGCAATCTCCTGATTTATTGAACTGCAGCACTTTTTAAATTAAAGATCGGTCATCTTCGTTGTCCACTCCAGGAGTAGACTTCCTAATTCTTTTTTTTAGCTTCTACAAAATTGTATCATACTCTTAATTGAAATAACTTATATTCTGGTCACTCATTTTACGGAGTTAATTTTGTTTTACCCATCAACGAATTATAAAAAATAACTTCAAATAAAAAAAAATATTCACTTTTATTTAAACTTTATAGCTGTCAAATCAGAGTCTTTCATTGACAAAGCATAAAACAGGTTGCACAAAAATGTTCTTTGTCTTTCAAAGGCAAAGGGACATTACTTACTTACTTTACTTTACTTTTGATGGCGCTCACAGCCCAGTATGGGCTCCGGCCTCAACTAACAAGCCTCTCCAGCCAGCTCTGTCCCCAGCTAGCCGCTTCCAGTTGCGCACACCGAGTGCTTTGATGTCGTCATTCACTTGATTGCGCCACCTGTTACGGGTTCTTCCTCTGCTGCGTACCCCATCGGGGTTGGATTCGAAGACTCGTCGGGCAGGTGCGTTGCTGTCCATACGCTCCACGTGCCCCAGCCATCTCAGCCGCTGTATTTTCAGCTTTTTGACCAGGTCAACGTCGCTGTATAGCCCGTATAGCTCGTCATTGAATCTTCTCCTCCATACCGAAAATCACACGAAGAATCTTCCTCTCAAAGCACCCTAGCAGATTCGTATCCGAATCTTTCAATGTCCATGCTTCTGACCCATAAAGCAGGACCGGGATGATTAGGGTCTTGTACAAAGTCTCCTTGGTTGTCTGAGAGAGGGCCTTACTACTTTAATGCCTTCTTAGACCGAAGAAACAGCGGTTGGCAAGAGTAATTCTTCGCTTGATCTCTGCACTGATGTCATTCTGCGATGTAATAGTGGAGCCCAGGTAGACAAAGTTCTTGACAACTTCGAAGTTATATCTGTCCATCGGGATACTTTGCCCGAGTTGACGATGTTGAGATTCCTCTCTCGATGACAGCATATACTTCGTCTTGTCCTTATTAGTCGCCAATCCCATTTAAGCCGCCTCCGATTCAATGCTCGCAAATGCCCCTGCCACAGCTCGCTTCGTTCTGCCGACAATGTCTATGTCATCCGCATACGCAAGCAATTGAACGGATTTTTCATAGATTGCACCGCTGGTGTTGACATGTGCGTTGCGTACAATGGTTTCAAGAACGATGTTGAATAGGTTGCATGATAACGCGTCGCGTCGCCTTGCCTCAATCCTTTCTCAACATCAAAGGAATCGGTGGTGTTCTTACCAATTTTGACGGAGCAGCGAGATTTCTCCATCGTCATCCTACACAGGCGGACGAGTTTGGCAGGGATGCCGAGACTCGACATGGCTCTGTATAATTCGTCCCTTTTCACGCTATCATACGCGACTTTAAAATCGATAAAAAGGTGGTGTGTATCGATCTGGGATTCCCGGGATTTTTCTAAAATCTGTCGGAGTGTGAACATTTGATCGACGGTTGACTTGCCTGGCCTAAAACCGCACTGATAGGGGCCGATCAGATCGTTGACAAAAGGTTTTAAGCGGTCACACAGGATGGCCGACAAGATTTTATAAGCGACGTTTAGGAGACTAATTCCTCTGTAGTTGGTACATTTCAGAACATCTCCCTTTTTATGGATGGGGCACACTATAACGAGGTTCCATTCATCGGGCATACTTTCCTCCGACCAAATTTTGCAGACGAGCTGGTGTATGCTACTAGCCAATTCATCTCCCGCTGATTTAAATAGTTCGGCTAGTAATCCATCCGCACCAGCAGCCTTGTACGACTTAAGTTTGGATATCGCCAGCTGCACTTCGGTTAGGTCGGGTGGAAGAAACTCTTGGCCATCATCGTCCAAGTCTAATGGGGAGTTCTGCCTATTAGCGGCATCTTGGCTGTCTTCGCCATTAAGCAGTTTAGAGAAGTGTTCTTTCCAGATCCTCAGCACTGACTGTGTGTCTACTACCATATTCCCACTCTCATCTCGGCAGGCTTCCGTTCTAGCACTGAATCCTTGGGTGGATCGCTTCACCCTCTGATAAAATTTTCGAACATCTCCCCTACCGCTACAACCCTCAATAGACTCTACCACCCGCTTCTCGTGCTCTCTCTTTTTCCTCCTGAGAAGTCGGCGTTCCTCTTTTCGTTTCAACCCGTAGAGCTCCCGGGCCACTCTCTCAGCAGCTCTTGTTCGAGTCTGAGTCTGCAGCATTGCCTGGTAGGCCTCGTCCTTAGCTGCATGCACTAGCCGGCATTCTTCATCGAACCAGGGGTTTCGTTGTATTCGCCTAGTGAAACCCAGCACATCAGAGGCGGTACTTCTGATGGCTTGTTGACAGTGTTTCCACTGGTCCTCTGCACTTGATGCTGGTGGCGGACCTCCTGAGAGATTAAGAGTTACGTGGTCTGTAAAAGTTCTGGCGGTCTCTTGCGATTTAAGCTTCTCGACATCGAATCTTTTCACAGCATCTGCTCTGCGTTGCCGCGTCATGGATCCGAGTCAATGTTGGCCCCTCGGAACGTTCGGACGTCCAAGATACTGGAAGCATGTCTCGCGTCTATCGCAACGTGGTCGATTTGGTTGACGGTTAGTTGATCACGCGACCGCCAAGTCCCCTTGCGTATATTGAGGTGTGGGAAGTAGGTGCTTGAGATGATGACATTTCGCCCCGCCGCAAAGTCTGCCAGCCTGTGTCCGTTGCCGGAAGTTTCGTCGTGTAGGCTGTGTCCTTCGATTATCGAACCAAAGATGCCCTCCTTTCCGAATCTTGCGTTGAAGTTACCAAGAATGATCTTCACGTCGTACATCGGGCACATATCATACGTTGTCTCCAGGAGATCGTAGAATGCTTCTTTGGTTGAGTCCTCTCTCCTTTCATGGGGGGCGTGAACACAGATCAGCGAAATGTTCTTAAATTTGCCTTTGATGCGGATTGTGACCAGGCACTCGCTTACACTTCTTACACTGCTAAGACTTCTTGCCTAAGTCTTCCCCTTATCACAAAACCACAACCAAAGAGCCGCTGACCCTGTTCCTTCAAGCACCCGCCGTAGTAGATATCACACGTTTTCAGTCTCCGTATGCCCTCTCCATCCCATCGCACTTCCTGGATGGCTGTTACGTCAGCGTTTAGCCTGTCCAGGTTCTCCACTAATTGTTCGGCTGCACGTGTTCTGTATAAGGACGTTCCACGTGCAGATCCGAAATTCATTGTCCTTGTTTCATTTGCTGGGGTCGTCAACTTTAAAATCATCTATATCCGAGGCTTGTTGTTGTTTCGGAACAACTTTTTTTTACGTGGTAGGGAAGTTACCCCGACGCACAACCCCCGACCCGGAGGACCAGACCCTTCGTGTATCTCCAAGGCTAGGGAGCCCGATCAACCGCTCCTTATAGGCCTGAGCTACAAATATGTCGTAGTAGCCCACATAAGATGTTCACTAAGTAGTTCAACCTAACTGGAACTGTAGACGCCACCGTTGATTCCATCTAGAGAATTCGTCCGCTGCCGCCTCGATGAAAAGAGAAGTGCCTTAGTGGGAACACTTCTCCCCCCCCTCTCTCGTTGGCTGACAAAGACAAAGGGACAATTCGTTGGTCAATTCAGTTATTTCCACTAGCCTTTGAAATTCGTTGTCTTTCATTCACAAACAGAGTTTGCCAGTTCAAAGATAAGCACTTTTTGGTTATTTGCACTAGTCATTTTGTTAAAAGATGCAAAAATAGGTCTTTAGTCAGTTGGTAAATGACAAGTGGAAACCTAGCATTAAATTTAAATCTGAACATCAAATTCCAGAATGGCTTAGCACTTCGGGTGGTAAGTCATTTGGGAGTTCACAATTCCGGATTTTGACATTCGGGACTTTACAATTCAGATTTTGATGTTCGGGATTTTACAATTTTGCAAATTCGGGATTTCGATACTAACCCAGTGAAAACAAAAACTGATAAAAAACTAAAAATAAAATAAATACAATTTGTGTGTTTTAATTCCTATGAAGTTTCACCATTCAAAAAATTAACACCCGTATCCATAAAGAAAAAATGGACACGACTGGATCGCACAAACTTGCTCTCGTAGCTAACAACTTTAACGTAGCTAGAATTTGATGATGTACAAGTACATCATATCATTAAAGAAAAAAAAATAAATAAATTATTACTTTAAATTACTATAAATTTATTATTTTAATGGCTTTGAGAGTTAGAGCTCAAAATCAAGTATGCCATCTCATTTGTTTGGTAAATATGAATTTATGATAAAAAAAAAAATTAAAAATCGTTGGAGCGGTTTTCTTAAAAATTAATTTTTAAAATTTTTCGCTCATTTTCAAAAATAAAATCTAGTATGCCAACATTAAGTATTAAATAACATACAATTTTACACAAAATAAAAAAAATTTCATAACACCGTTTTCAAGATACTGAATTTTCAAAAAAAAAAAAAAATTAAGTACCTATTTGTCAAAAATTGTGAAGGAGCTCTTGTATAAAAATGTTGGTTTAACGCGGAGCAGCTATCAGCGAGAAATTTGAAAACAAAAAATTCGATTCTATGACAGGTACCGTTATTAACCGTTATTGGTAAAATTTGTTTTCATCAAAATATTGGCCATACCTTAAATAGTAAACACACATCTTTTTATCAAAATCCTTGGAGCCGTTTTCGAGAAAAATAATTTTTTTCTTAACGGTTTTTCAACATTTGTATGGAAGGTACCGTTATTTTTGAATTTAGAAAGATGATTTTTTCGAGTATTCTATAAAATAATAAAAAACTATCTTAAACCTAGTTTTGAAAATATTGACAGGTAACGGTCCTAAAAAAATTAAAAAAAAAACGTTTGGGCATATTAGTCAAAAAACACTATATACCAAGTTTGAAGAAAGTCCCTCTAGCCGTTCAAATCCAAAACTTACCATATAGTACCTATATCGCAAGAAAAATAGTTATTTTAGCTCCCGTGTTTAGGAAAACTACACCATGGACTACACCGACCGCCTGCGTCGTGTGTATCCATGTCGACTGTTTGCAGCGGCCGTCTGCGTGAATACAACATTTCTGGAAAACACGCAGACATGTCGTTGGTCTGCCACGACATGTCTGTGTCGTGTATGGAAAACTGTGTACGGACGAGCGAGAAAATTTGTGGAAAAACATGAAAAACAATAGTGAAAGAAATTTTTTTAAACAATTCCTTGCTCTAAATTCTTTTTTTTTTTGTCTTTGATTCATATTTTTTTGTTTTTATTGTCAAATCAATGATAAAAGCAGCACAATCAGTATCCGGTATACCTCATTTTTCCGACCCGACGACCACGACGACACGATACAAACTAATGTCTGTGCAGATTATCTGCACCGTGTGTGGCGAAGGCATGTTTGCACAGATTTAAGATCTGCAGCGACGAGTCTGTGTCGTGTATGGGCCCTATAATTCTAAATCAAATTTGACTATAGTTAAGCTATATACCTTTACATAAATAATTGTCTTACCCCTTCCATAATTTCTTGAACCATACCAGTGGATTTATTTGTTAAAGTATCATAAAACCCGTAGTTATCATCTTTATGCATATTAAATGTAAAATTAAAGCCAAGCTTTTCAGCTAACTCTTTAATAAGATCAACTCCAAATCCTTCATATTGACTGTTTCCGGAAAGCTTCACAGTTGACTGCTTCAACATGGAATGAGGTGCATTCTGAAAAATAATTGAAATATTATGTTGCGATATTTTTAAAGTGTATTTTTTTTAACTTACAAGCGCTAATAGGACAGTGAATGTTTTATTGACCAATGACAATTCACCTGTATTAACTACCACATTCGATGATGGATTTCGGCTTATAGTAAGCCCATTTCCCGAATGCCAATTTCCAACTTTACCAATACCCGATGATGTTAATTCTACAATTTCAAAATTAAAATTCGTTCGGATGTCTTCTTCAAAATATAAATTTCCCGTAAGACCCTCTTTAACACTCTTAAAAGCAAAACTTTTGTTTGTAGAATATAACATTGAATAAGCCTAAATCTTACCACATCCAAGTAGTTTTCGTATGTTTCACCATTTGGCCAAACGCTTTCATCTGAGCAGTTCAAAGGAATTGTTCGATATTCAAGTAACTTTGAACTTTCTGCATACAATTGAACAGCATCGTAAAGTAACGCCATTTCCATTGTAATTGGACATGTAACTGCAAAAACAAAAATTAACGAAAATCTGTTGCTTACAAAACAAGAACCGGACTGATTTGGTTAAATTAAATTTTGTTTTGTGTTAAAATTTAAAAACTTTTTGAAATTTGCATTTTAAAAAGGGTGAATTGTTAATGTATAAAAAAATAAGAACAATCTTGAAATTGAGATATGAACGTTTAAAAGTCAGTAAATGATAAATAGATGTCTGAGAAAAAAAATCACCATAAATCCGGATGATGTGTTCTGGAAAAACATTTTACAATTTTTAAAAGCAGATGCAACATGAAATGAACTGTCCATATTTAAGAACTTTTTTATTTAAGCTCTCCTCTTAACTAGGTTTATTGGCGGTACTCAATTTTTGTCTTTTCACCTCATTTAATAGATTTATCACGAGCACGAACAAAATTTCGAAATTTGTAGAGGTTTTTAATTCATGCACATCGTAGCCATCCTTCAATACAATTTTACAGTTATTGGCCCCGCAGATGGGGTAAAACCTATATGTTGACGTTTCGAGAATATTGCGTTCCAATAGTCAAAATGTTGCCCTGAAATCGTATTTTTTGGAGACGAGATCAAGATGGTACCGGGACGAGACTTAATTATAAGAGACTGACACGAGACCGAGACGAGTCGAGATTTTAACGAGAAGTAGACGAGACTGAAAAGTCTTGCCGAGCCTAGTCTCTTAGTCATTTTCCCTAAAGCTGGCCTTAGACTTTCGTTCTTCATTCGGTGTCCGTTTTTCGGTGTTCGTTCTTCTCTCAACAACGAACAACGAAGAAAGCATTAGCATTATAAAGTTAAACTCTATTTACAAAATTGTTTATTTATATAACTAGGCTTCTTGTGCCATTCAGTAATTAAAAAAAACTTCGAAAATGTCCCTTCAAGTTGCACGATACTCCAAAACAATGTTCATTGAAACAGTTTTCGCATTTAAACACCGACATTTCGGATCTGATTTGAATTTGCATCTTCTTCATTCGTTCTTAGTTCGGTGTTCGGTTTTATCATTTACATTTTTGTTGTTCCGCGTACAAACAAGAACGAACAACATAAACCGACGATAAGTCTAAAGCAAGCTTAAAACTAAAGATCTTAGTATCGAGAACTCTAGATATACGCCTTTTAAAAAAACCCTATCTGATTGTTTTCGAGTTTGTTCACAAGAAAAGTAATTTTAATATTTTAATATTTAAATTTCTTTTTCTTCATTAAAAATGCCTGAGCACGGGTAATTGTTTTCTGGGTGCACGAATTTAAACAAATTCCCCTAGAATAATAAAATTCACAGTATCTTCTTGCTGTGATTTTTATAAGACTCGGTAAACATCGACCAAATTTTGTGTCTTTTAGTAGGGTATAACAGACTGACTGAAGAGCCCACTGTTATAACTTGGGCGAAACACAATAATTTCTGGAGTTGATGTCACTTGTACTTTTTATTTGAAGTTCTTGCATTGGTATTAACATTATTCCCCATTATTGTATATGTGTGTGTCTGGAACTTGTCAAAATGTTGTGCATGAGCCATCACTTTTTTGGACGTGTTCGG
Source organism: Melangyna quadrimaculata (assembly GCA_949320155.1). Lineage (NCBI taxonomy): Eukaryota > Metazoa > Arthropoda > Insecta > Diptera > Syrphidae > Melangyna > Melangyna quadrimaculata. The sequence goes on from OX439483.1 coordinate 369,167,941, forward strand.
TGTTCAGCTGAAGTTTATGTAGGAAATTGGTTTAGTATGATACTACAGTTAAGTATTTAAAATGTAGAAAATTTTACAAAACTGTTTTAAAATAAGAAAAAAATGTAAAGTAGTATCATAGGTAGTAAGCCGTTAATATTAGGCTGTTTAAAATTTTGCGCCATTGATTATAATTTTTTTTTACTAAACTGCTCCTAACTAATATCGTTTTTTATGATAGAAATATATATGTACGTAATATAATAGAACGTGCAATTGCGACCCAGTCATGCATTTTATTTTACTTACTTTTTCTTTCATTGTCATCCTCCGGATATCCCAATTCTTTAATAAGCTCTTTAATTTCTGGCTGATCTGGAGAAAACATACGAAAACTTGTGATGTTCGCTTCGCTATGTTTAAAATCTTCCAAATCGATGGCCTGCAGATCTAAATTTCCAATAATGTAGTTATAATCCTCAGTTACAATGCCAACTTGTTTTGCCTTTTCAATACAAAAAAAAAACGAAACCTTATTAGATAAAATCAATGCATGTAATTATTGATTTTTTACCTGTCGCAGAATATCTGGAAGCGATTGCGTAGACCCGACAATGACAATATTGCTATCATCTGATTTTCGTACTCTTCGTAAAACAGCTCTAAAGTCGCCATTCAATTGCAAATCATACCGTCGAACTGTCATTAAAGGACCCTCAAGATTATATAACTCCATTAACTCATTGAGAATAGGAAGATATTCGCCTAGAAGAAAAAGAAGAAAATTTGTTTGACTATAATAATTAGCCCAGTCAATAATTACAAAAAAAGTGCTAAATTCGCAAAGCGCGATGTAGTTCTGCATTTTTGATATGTTGTCGGGGCATGTTAGAGTAGTCCATAGCCAAGTTTGCAACTTCGAAAAACCTGTGCTCGCTGCAGGAAAAATGCAACAGTGAAAAAACCGCCATTTTTGCCGAAATTTTCCTTTATAATTTTGGAAATATGCAACTTAGGGAAAAACCATCCACTAGAAACTTGTTTGTTATAAAATTTTCTATAAGACTAAGTGCACTAAGTGCAACATGATCTTAAATAAGTGCAACAAGCAATGTTTGCATCATTGCTGTGGCCAAAGTAGGACACTTAAGTTGGCTCTGATTTTTGTTCACTTGGAACTTTTGGCTATGATAAAATATAGTTATGATATTTATATCTTTCTCCAAGCAACTTTGGTAGCGATTTTAAAAGTTCCGAAAATTGTTCACTTGGCATGTAAATATGTAATTTCGTGAACATTTTCGAAACTTTTAAATTCACTACCAAAGTTGCTTTAAAAAATGGTATAAATTTAATAACTATATTTTATGATAGTTAAGGGTTTCAAGTACGTGTACTGAAATCAGTGCCAACTTAAAAGTCGAACTTTGACCACAGCAAGTACGTGTACTAAAATCAGTGCCAACTTAAAAGTCGAACTTTGACCACAGCACTGTTGCAAACATTGCTTGTTGCACTTAGTTAACATCATGTTTTTTTCCAAAACTATTTAACCGATTTGGATCGAATTTTCGAATTTCGTATTGTAATACTCTAGACTATTTGATTCCAAAATTTTAGCAGAATTTAACAATTTTTGAACTATTTTTTGAGTGTTTTTAATTTCTGGTTAGATAGCATGCATGAATTTAAAACTAATGTTGTCTTGTAGAAAATCTTCCAACAAACAAATTTATAGTTGATGGTTTTTTCCTAAGTTGTATATATTCAAAGTTATAAAGGAAAATGTCGGAAAAAATGGCGTTTTTTCATTGTTGCATTTTTCCTGCAGCGAGCACAGGTTTTTCGAAGTTGCAAACTTAGCTACAGACTACTCTAACATGCCCCAACAACATCTCAAAAATGCAGAACTTCATCGCGCTTTGCGAATTTATTGTCGAATTTGACTGGGCTTAATTTCATTATGACTGTTTTAAATTGTTAACAAACATCCTTACCCGATTCATAGAGGAACGTAAAGCTAGTCCAACTGTAAGCATCTGCGATATCGTGTATAACATTAGCAATATATTTGGGATGAGGATACAAGTTAATCAAAAGCTTTTCAACACCAATATTCATATTAGAGTAAAATAATGGAATTCCTTTATGGTCACAGGTATTCATCAAATGCAAAGCTGAGTTTCTCGCTGAAGGCGCGAAAACTCCACCAATTCCTCTCTAGAAAAAATAAAAAATCTCTAATTAAAATGAGTCGCAAAAAAATGCCTGTCGAGTCAGTTAGTTTATAATAAATAAAACATCTGCTTGGTTCCCAAAATCACGTAGAATGAAATCGAACTCGCAATTGAAAATCTAGTGAATTTATTTTCCATGTTCCACATTTCGATCGATTTCATAATTTCGAAAGCTTTTCGAAATCACTTCAAGTGAAATCAAAAACAGCTCACATCTGTCATGTAGGACAATCTAATTTGTTGTTGATTGATATTCGTCCTTCAATTTCCATATTATTTGATTTTCTTCTCATAAAATGTGATAAAATGAGCGCTGTTTTCATTGCTTCAATCTTATCTTAGAACTTGAGAAGAAAAGATTTGCAATAAAGAAAATTGAAAGACGTACACACATTAGGAGACGTTTAATCTATTTGAAATTGGTGAAGTATGTATGTAGGTACCTGGTGGAAATTTTCAACAAAAGTTTTTTTTATTAAAATTTACATAATTTAATTCAGGTTTGTATCATTTTATCGCTGAAGTAGGTACAAGATTCCTTCAAAAAAATTTGGGAAACTTTTTGGCCGCATCTTGCAAAATCTTTCTTTCTTTTGCAGAAGGAAATTTTTAACGATCGTCTGTTTGAAAATATGCTGATGTCATAGCATGTGTCGAAGGCACACACATTAAAATGTCGGAACCACATCAAGATCCTACACTATTTCTTAACAGTTTCAGTTGAGTGGATCTGGCCGAATTGAAATTACGTAAAAATCTAACTTCAGTACCAATAAAGTCAGAAACTTCAAACACGCAGCATTTGCTAAGCTCATCGGGTTTAGGCAACTCACCAAATTTCAATTCTATAGCACTAGGGGTTCCTGAGATGTAAGACAGATCATCAAAATTATGGAGCACTTCCCGACATCGTAGAATCTTGTAATTTCGCACAACGGTAGGTTCTGTGCTGTATACAAAGGAAAAAATCGAAAATTTTAGATTTTTCATTCAGGGGGCGTGGTTCCCGACTTCTGATTGTCGTAGAATGATGAGATTTAACACAGCGGTAGGGCTTCAAGTGCAGGCATAGGAAAAAATTTTAAATTTGAGATTTTTTATTAGTGATAGTAGCTAAATGGGCTTCAGGTCAATTGAAACAAATTAATTATTTCACAACGTTTCGTCCATGAATATGGACATCATCAGGTGCGAGCAATGATGGTTTAATTATTACATTTATATTGCACTTAAACACGAACAGAGATATTCCCAGTAGCAAGTTTAACTGACAAGTCACTTGTCAGTTAAACTTGCTACTGGGAACATCTCTGTTCGTGTTTAAGTGCAATATAAATGTAATAATTAAACCATCATTGCTCGCACCTGATGATGTCCATATTCATGGACGAAACGTTGTGAAATAATTAATTTGTTTCAATTGACCTGAAGCCCATTTAGCTACTATCACTAAGAAGATTTAAAGGTCACAAATTCCACAAGTTTGAGATTTTTTATTCAGGGGGCGTGGTTTCCGCCCATTTTCATAGAATTGATATAAATTATTTGGAGCACTCAAAGGGAAAATTAAAAATTTGAGATTTAACATTCAGTGGCAGTGGCAACCACCCATTTTCACAGAAATAATATTAAATATATTGAGAGTATTTCTGTTTGGGACAGGATTATGAAATTTAGTATAAAGCGGTTCGTTTTCAGGCGTATACAAAGAAAAAGTTGAAATTTTAAAATTTTTCATGCAGGGGCGTTTCATCTACCCACTTCTTATCAATTATTATTATGATTTCAATAGAGCACTTCTAACTTATTAAAATTGGCAGATGGGTAGGACTTGTTGTATATAGAAAAGGCTTACTTTTCTTATGAGGCTCTCATTGGGCGTTTATTCCACCCACTTTTTCTGATAAAAAGAACCTTTGCAAAAAGTAGTGAAATCACAACAAAAACATAAATGTTAAAAAAGTAGCCAAGTTCTTCTAATACAAAAACTTTTGCGTAACAAATCGGCCGTAAAAAGTAATGAGATCTAAAAGTACGCCAAGTTCTAAGTTTATTAATGTAAAATATCAAATATTTTAAGTAGAGTAATATCGAAGAACCTCAAAATTATTAGAGACATCAATTAATTAATGATTACTGACTTAAATTGAGTTGGTTTACTTGGCAAGTTTTCTTTTTTTACCTAACTACTCAATTTTGAAATGAAAGCTTGACTAGTAAACCAACTCAATTTAAGTCAGTAATCATTAAATAATAGATGTCTCTAATTATTTTGAGGTTCTTCGATATTACTCTACTTAAAATATTTGATATTTTACATTAATATACTTAGAACTTGGCGTTCTTTTAGATCTCATTACTTTTTAGGCTGACTTGTTACGCAAAAGTTTTTGTATTAGAAGAACTTGGCTACTTTTTTAACATTTATGTTTTTGTTGTGATTATTCCTACAAGAAATATTTTTCTTTTTCTGTTATGTTAATAGTTTTAAAGAATGGTGTGGCTCATTATCTACTTATTTCTTCTTTGGAAAATTGAATTTTAAACTAATTATAAATTTTTTCGATTTTGTTTAAAAAAAAAAAACAAAGATGTCAGTTTTTCACAAGCAATAATGTTCCGGACAATAAATTCTGTGCGGAAAGTGGTAGTGGAGACTTGACTCTAGTAATCTACTACGATTTGCTATTTTCGCTATCGAACTGCGTACTGCTGAGCAAAACGAGAACAAAATTTTTCGTTTATGATTTCGTTGTGTCAATTTTTGTCTGAAAATTTTCGTTTCGCTTCAAGCCTAGTACACTGCTGATGCGAAACGAAAAATCCCATACCAATCCCAATCATTAAATAATAGATGTCTCTAATTATTTTGAGGTTCTTCGATATTACTCTACTTAAAATATTTGATATTTTACATTAATATACTTAGAACTTGGCGTTCTTTTAGATCTCATTACTTTTTAGGCTGACTTGTTACGCAAAAGTTTTTGTATTAGAAGAACTTGGCTACTTTTTTAACATTTATGTTTTTGTTGTGATTATTCCTACAAGAAATATTTTTCTTTTTCTGTTATGTTAATAGTTTTAAAGAATGGTGTGGCTCATTATCTACTTATTTCTTCTTTGGAAAATTGAATTTTAAACTAATTATAAATTTTTTCGATTTTGTTTAAAAAAAAAAAACAAAGATGTCAGTTTTTCACAAGCAATAATGTTCCGGACAATAAATTCTGTGCGGAAAGTGGTAGTGGAGACTTGACTCTAGTAATCTACTACGATTTGCTATTTTCGCTATCGAACTGCGTACTGCTGAGCAAAACGAGAACAAAATTTTTCGTTTATGATTTCGTTGTGTCAATTTTTGTCTGAAAATTTTCGTTTCGCTTCAAGCCTAGTACACTGCTGATGCGAAACGAAAAATCCCATACAAAAATGACACAACGCAATCATAAACGAAAAATTTCGTTCTGCTTTTTGTTTTGCAGGACGTGGTTCAATGAGCGAAATCGATTATTGTAGCAGATTATTTGGAGAAGTCTACACCATTTTTTCGCACACAATTAAATTACCGAGTGGCACTCGTGTTTGTATTTGTTTTTCTTTTATTACAGCATTGCTTTCTGTGATTGTTTTCGCTTTGTTTTTGTTTATTTTTTTTTTTTGTTTGTAATTGGTGACACTTTCAAAGAGAATTTTTTCGTTGTGGTTTCGTTAAGCGTTTTGCTGTCGTGTCGGAGACCAAAGAAAAATTTCGTTTCGCATAAGCAGCGTCCTAGGCTTCAGCTGCGTACCATGCTTAACTTCGAAAAAAATGAAACTGATATCGATAAAAGTAAAATGTGGAACACCAAATTTAATTTTAAATCGATTTCAATTTCATTTCGATAGATAGTGAATTGTAGGGCCTAGCTGATAAACTTTCGGTTCTCAAAGATGATATTGATTGAAGGAGAGAACAGTTCAAACAGAAATACACCAATAACAATAAGTAACAATGAAGATGAAGAAAAGAAAATTTAAATATTTAAACAACTTCTGATTAAGTTAGAGTGAATGAATATACTTAAAATAAAAAGTACAAGTACCTACCTACATTATTTCAGGAGTTAAGGTTACTTGTACTTTTATACAATCAACAGATTGCGAGTTTAACACTCGGTGGAAATTAATCTTTGACATTTTAAAAGATTCAATAAAACACTTGTTTTTCCACAATTAAATAAATTTTACAAAACAGGTGTTTTATTTTATTTTGAACTTTTAATTGAAGACAAGTGTAAAATCATGCATTTTACACGCAAACACAACGTCCTTACATATAATTATCTGCTGAATCCGTCACATTTGTGTAGTCTGTCAAGTTTTACTGATCTCAAAATTGTATTAGACTCAAAACTCCCATTCACTGATCATTACAATTACATAATAAAAAAGGACAATAAGACGCTTGGTTTCATTAAAATGTTTGCTCGTGATTTTCGTGATTCTTATGTCCTTAAAGTTATTTATGTCTCATTTGTAAGATCAATCCTAGAATACGGTTGCATCGTATGGGCCCCATACTACACGGTTCATATCAGTAGAATAGAGTGTGTCCAAAGGATATTGATGAGATTTTGTTTACGTTTTCTTCCCTAGTAAGATAGGATTGCCTTGCTACCTTACACTAACAGACTCCAACTAATAAATCTTTCATCCCTCTTAATTCATTGAGAGTACTTACAATTCTCTTTTATAAAAGGGATTATTAATGGAACAGTTACAGCTCCATCATCGGTTCTTTGTCGATTGAATTTTAGTGTTAGTCTTTCTAGCTTAAGAAGGCAATTGCCTCTTTCTAACATTTTTAGTAGATCTAACTACGGCGCCAATTGTCCTCTCAATCTCTTGATAAATTTTTTCAATAAAAACTATTTTCTAAATTTCTAATTAATTCAATTAATGGTAACGTAAAATCTCAGAGATTTAAGAATACATTTTTTTTTCATCCAATAACATAAAGTAGATTTAAGTTTTTATACGTACATTATATTTAATAATTTAAGACTGTTGCGTTAGCCTTTATCGTATTTAAATAAAAATAACTGTAAGTAACTGTTAAATAATTTAGAATACCAAAATTATTTGAAATGAGAATTTTTACCATCAACATGCGGCACAAAGTATTGTAAGCTTCAAATGAATTACCGTAACCGACTTCTTCCATCAATGGCAGCAGATGTATCTGTAAATCTGCATTTGCCTTTTCAATTGCCTTTTCAAAAATTATAGACATTTGTGGGAACTTTTCGTCAGCTATTAAGCCTGGAAAATTAATTAACAAATTATTTGCCAAACAGAATAAACTTTTTACTTCATTTTTAAAAAGAATTGTAACTTAAGAATAAAAAAAAAATTATTCCACTATACGTACCTATTTGAATACTATGCGATTCGAGAGGAAAGCTAGAGTGCTCGTACTCGTATGTCGATGTCAATTGAATCAATGCAAAAAGACCGGCAAAGATTACTGGAGACACATTAAATGAAAGTTTCATATTTAGAAATTGTTAATTAAATTTAAGTGTTCTAACATAATTTCAATATACAAAATTCTATTAATAAAAATTGTGGAAAACTATAAGTGAATTGAAAAATTCTCGAAAATGTGTATGATGTAGGTATTCAACAGAATGGAGAAGAACGACTGAAAAGATTTTTGTTGATCGTGACTGGCATCGAAAAGCTCTATTTTATAAACAGATACAGATACATATATACACTCTTAAAAACGCCTCCGGGGAACCGGCCGACAAGTGAAAAATTCAAAAATAAAAACTCGTCTACTTCTTTAGTTAATATGAATGGCTAGACGAAAAAGAGACAATTAAATGAAAATATTGATTAGGTATTTCTTCTACAATATTTTGTCTACAGCTATAGGAAAAACACATACAACTATACGTAAAGCATAATCATGAAAAGCTTCCTTACAGTCGATTGTTCTGTTTGGATTCGATTCGAAATGCTGTATGGTTAAAATTTTGTATTTCAAAATTCTGGTTACACAAAATTCTGTATGAAGAAAATTCTGTACGATCAAAATTTTGTATGTGCAAAATACTTTGTTTCAAAATTAGGTTTTTCAAAATTTAGTTTTTAAGAAATTCAGTATTTTAATACAAAATGGACATATGTACATAAATACAGAACAATTTTTGTTTTACGCTTCTTTGCGTAGAAGATAAGAAGATATTGAAACTGGAAAGGTGGTTTGAAAAAAATATTTACTGGGAAGACATCAACCAGAGTTTCGGTATGTTTTTGGAATTGAAAGAAAATAACAGAAGTATCCCCAATGACGCAAAACAACGTTGAAGTTTGGCATCGCCAGTTAAAAGTATTGGTTTGTGGTTGGAAGAAAAAAGCGAGGTTTATATTAAATAATTAGTGATTTAAGAAACAAGCTTATTCTCTAAAAATACAGGTGGAGAGGGAAAGGGTAAGAAATGGGGATCACATTCAAAATAAACTGCACGACAACGACTGTATCGCACAAAATTCCTCCCGTACCTTACAACATTAACGTAATATTATATTGGTTCCATAATAATATGATATCATTTAAAAAAAAAAACATCTTATAATACAAATTATTATTATAAAATACTATAAATTTCATATTTTAACAGCTAAAAAAACTTAGCTCAAAACAAAGCATGTCATCTATTTTTTTTTTTTGATAAATATAAATTTATGAAAAAAAAAATCAAAAATCGTTAGAGCGGTCTCCTTAAAAATAATGCTTTGTATATAAAAATTCTTGAACATTTACAAAAATAAAATTTGGTATGACAATTTTTAGTATTATTATAACAAAATTTGCACGACTAAATCGCACGGACTCTCTCGAAACTAACAACTAGAATGCGTAGCTAGACATTGACGTTGTATATATGTATGTACAGAACATAGGTATAATAATAAAAACGTGTTTATATAACAATTTTGACTTTTTTTTATTAAAAACAATAATTGTTGACTAACTTACAAGTACCGACTCGCAAAATAATGATGATATCAAACAAGCCAATGACGAGATATGAGGAAATATAACTAAATAAGTATAAAAAAAGGAAATTAAAAAAAAAAAACATTTTTTTATTTCCATTAAGGCTCTCCCAAACCAATGCGGAACATTCGTTGCAGCGAAAAAACATTCGCATGTCAAAATTTATTTACATGGTGATATATGAGAGTGCCCACACCAACGCGGCGGAGAAACATATGAAATAATTTTGAGTGACGAATGTTTTTTCGCCGCAACGAATGTTTCGCATTGGTTTGGGAGAGCCTTTATCCGTATTTTTTGGTAAAAACCTTGTATGTAGTAGGTTTTATTACCAGTGGTCTAAAGATGATATGCACAAAGTTCAATCAAAATCGTAAGAGCCATTTTCGGGACTTTTTGATAAAACCAGGGGGGTCAAAGGGGGGTATGCACCCCCCCCCCTGAAACAATGTATTTCATGGTTTTACTTTCTTCTTAAAAAAGTGTAGACCTATATTATATTATTGATTGTCATGAAGTTCGATGACATTAAATTATTTTAGATAATATCTATTAACAAAGGTACATAGATACTGCTTTTAGTTCGGCAACCTTATTTTCGGTTGAACTATAAAACGGAGAGCAATGTAATTTTGCACATATGTTAAGATTGGGCTACCACACATTTCGACAAAATTTCTTTTATAAAAATTTAAAGGAAAAAAAATTATTGACATTTTTCAGAATTGGAGGGTTTATTGATTTTGATGAAAAAAAATATTTTTTTAATTATTTTTAGGCTAAATAATTAAATACATTCATAACAATACTAGCATAAATCTAATGTAGGAAATAAATAAATAAATAAATATAATAAATAAGTACAAATACATAATAAATTAACTAAATAAATAAATAAATAAGTACAAATACATGATAAATTACTTGATTATTTCAAGAGCTTATTCAGTCTTAAGTGAGTTATATAATGGATAGGATGATATCATGGTTATGATTCAGGTCATTGGTCATAAAAAGCAATAAATCTAACAACAACAACTTAAAGTTTGTTTGGTTTAATTTGGAGAAAAAACGGAAAAGGTATTTGAAAAAAAAAAACTCGTGTACAGATAAAAAGTTTCTTTTTTGTTATTACCTATTCCTACCTGTTCGCCTGATAAAAACAGTTAGATTAAAATATTTAGGTACGCAATTTTGTAGATATTAACATATTTTTTGAAAAATAACACCATATAAAACAATATATTATTACGACATATTTCTAAGCAAAATAAGTTGGAAATTGGAAAAATATTGAGGCAAGAAAAAGAGATTGAGCTAAAAATTGAATGTCTCCCAGCTCCGTCTAGGCATTAATTTTTTTTTATATTTTAAAGAAAGGTTTATATTTCTACTAACAATAAAATCCTGGTTGGTCTTGGTCCATTTATTATTACGCAAGAAATTTTAACTTTTGTAACATCACCAAAGTCAAAACCATGTTTTTTTTTAATCTGATTCAGTGAAACAAATTTGTACATTACTTTTAAGATCAGATCAGGACGGATAAAATTCTTTCAAAAATAGTTAGCTGAATACAGTTTAAAAAAAACCCGACTTTTCATGCCATACATTTATTGAAAGAAAATGCAAACTTTAGAACGCTCTATCTCGCATATTCCTTGACAAAACTTTCCCAAATTTTGGGAAAACATAGAACAGTTATATATCTATACAAATATAAACATATTACAAATTTCATTTTTGGTATTTTTTCCGCTAACGCACCACTGTGAGGCGCACAGACGCACAGGCAAACAGACCGACGGACTTCTTTACGAAAATCATTTTTTTAGACTTCTCCATTATCGTAATGTTAGTTTTGTTTTTTTTTTGACACGAAGCCAAAAATCACTTAACTGACCCGTTTTCAATATGTACCTATATTGAATTTTCAAAAAAAAAAAAACTAAAATTTGAAAATTTGTAAACCTATCAAAAATTGTGTAAGCATTTTGGTTGATATCGGTGTATCCATTAACGACAAATTTGAAAATCAAAAAACAAAACATTAACCGTAATTTTTGTTATCAAAGTTGTTAGATTTGAAGATAGATTACTTTTTTCGTAATGGTTGTATTGCAGTTACCGTTATTTTTTTGAGATTTAAAAAAATATTCAATTTCCCCTCTAGAGAATCACCTTAGAACCTTAAGTCCACTGATTGAATTGAATTAAAAGTTTATTTATTTTGTGTAGGCAAAGGTCAGTTGTAAGTGATTTTATTTTAGGACTAGAAAATGTGACATTTTACTCGTTTTGATGTTAAATAACTATGGAAAGCAAATATATGATTTTTCTTCAACATTTGTTACTTAGTAAATAGCAACTGCAACCACCTGGGCTCTTTTCCAAAACGGTCAATTATTTCGTTGTAAAAGTTTGTTTGTTCTTTGACAATATTTCGATGAATATACATTAACATCATTCACAACGAATCAAGTCGTTTGTCAGTCATTGTAGATCCAAGCCAAGTTTTTACTTTGCGTAAGGTGCTGACCGATCGCTCACCGGTGCAAGTAGTTGCTGGAATTGAGAGCCCTATACAAAGAGCTGAAAAAATCGATGGATAAAACTCCTCTACACTGGTCAATAAATCAGAAATGTTTGAACAATCATTTCCATTAGTCTGCATTTTGTTAAAACTGTACCACATCTTGGACTCCGCCAGGAAATTATCCAGAAAGTAGCCATATTTCTCCATTATTCGATATAATTATCTGTATATTTATATCGAATTCTGGAGAATCCATGATTTGCATATTTTTTGGTGAGAGCTGAAATAGTGAAAATGCAGCATAATTTTCTTCTGAAAAACATTCTGTAAGCGACATCAGGGAATCAATGTACGGAATATAAATAGCTTTTCTAAAATAACTTTGGGGGGAAGAAGCTGGAACATTTGATCGATGGATTTGTTTTTGAATTATTCTTAGACAGCTTAAAACTATGCCTGATTTACTCAAGCATTTTTCCATTACCTCCCATAGAGATTCAAAGCAATTGTTATAGCATCCTCTCGATTTTTTTGAAACAATTTATTCAAAATATTTACCTAATCATTTACTGTTGACACATTTTGGTCAACACCCTGTAAAATATTAGCAACATGTTCTAGCATCGATGAGTAATGTGACATCAGAAACAAACAAACTAAAAAGGTCGAATTTGGACAAGAGTAATAAAATTGGAGGGCACGTTGCTTTGTTATCCTATTACCCTCTTCTGAAAGTTTTTGCAGTGCCTCAATTACAATAACGATATGCTCTCTCAGAACTAGAATGCTTTTGTATTTTGCCGTCCACCTTTTTTCACAAAACAGTGGAATACTGGGTATGCATTTTCGTCGTAAGGGACTCTCACAAAAAAAAAAGTTATAACTTCCTTAATCGTCCCGACAGCATTTCTGATTTCAGAAACTTCGCTTACGTGGTTAATGACCAGACCTTATTTGTGTGAGCTGCAGTGAAAGAAATTTGCCTGCGGATATACATATGTCCTGTATTCGTTTTCTCACCCCACTCAATTTCCCGACTTGACCAACCATTTTTGACAAATTAAATCCGAAATTGGTTAATGATGTTAATATCGTATGCGCTATGGTAGATTTAAGGTAAATTCAAAATGGGGGCTAACGCAAAAGAGCTATAAGGTAGCAATAGGTCCACTGGTGATCTGATGGTATATCTCACCGAATAGTGGAACAAATCTTTACATCGTTTTGGAGAAAGTAAGATTATTGCACTTGATATTTCAAAAGTGTTTGATAGAGTTTGACACCAAGCTCTCTTATCGAAAATGCGCGCATTTGGTTTCGATGAACCTCTTCTTCGTTGGATTAGAAATTACCTTTCGGACCGTTCAATGCAAGTCGTATTGGACGGTTTCAAGTCTGAAATCCACAAAATAAATGCTGGTGTGCCCCAGGGCTCCGTTTTGTCTCCGACTCTCTTCCTTATATGAATGATCTTCTGTCTGAAACGTCTAATCCAATAAACTGTTTCGCTGACGACAGCACCCTCAGCTTCTCATATTCGTTTTCAGATTCACATCCATGTCCTTCGGATGTGGAACTTGAACGACAGCGTATGATAAGCTCATTAAATTCTGATCTTGACAGCATTGTCCAATGGGGAATTAAAAACCGCGTGGAATTTAATGCTTCAAAAACTCAATGCTGTCTACTGTCGTCTAAACGAAACCCACCCCCCATGCCACTATCCATGAGTGGCACTTGCATTGAAGAAACCGAAAAGCTTTCAGTCCTCGGTATGTGTATCACAGACCACCTTCTGTGGAATGATCACATATTCGACGTCGCCAAAAATGCTGCTAAGTCCTTAGGTTTTCTTCGGCGATGCAAGAAATTTTTCTCCCCCTCTGATCTGGCTGTAATCTATAAAGCCTTTTTTCGTCCAAAACTCGAGTACAACTCTCATGTTTGGGCAGGTGCTCCAATAACCCATTTGAGTCTATTGGATAGAATTCAAAGAAGAGCTATGAAAATGATAGGCTATAGAAATATAACCGATACATTTGCTGCTCCAGAACACCGCCGCAATGTTTCTTGGATTTCATTATTTTATCGTTATTTTCATAAACAATGCTCTAGTGAAATAGCCAGTTGCATTCCTCCCCTCAAACAATTCAACCGTAATACTCGTGCTTCTAGGAATGCCCATCAGTTTACCCTTGAGCCCAACTTCGGACGTACTGTCAAGTTCAGGGATTCTTTCTTTTCCCGCACCACGCGAATGTGGAATGCTTTACCCGACTCTATCTTTCCCTCCCATTTTAATATTCAGAACTTCAAAACCAATGTGCATCGGTTCCTCCTCTTAAATCCTTCCCTATTTTCCTAAAGCTCGTACTGTGTTCAATCATATTAAGGGTAGTCACAACCCCTTTAGTGCACGCATATATATATATAAAAAAAAAAAGCTAGGTGGTCAAAAAACGTACTGAACACTCTTTATGAACCCCTATAACGATTAAAAGAAAAAAAAATCCACTATTCAATTTTTGTAATTTCAAATAACATTTTGACTGGCCTAATGGACCTGGAAACAAAGCTGCCAAGAAAATTCTCACATTTCCGAACAAAACAAAGAGTAAAATGAAAGCGGCTATATACGGCTTGGCTCAGAGTCAGGGGGGGGGCAAACCATGGACTCTAACGAAAAAGTACATTTAATAAGTCGTTTTTGTGAGAATTTCCTATAAGTTAATAATAAAAATAGAACTAGTATGATTGTTCGGCCAGAGCCAGAGGGCAAGTACCCCCCTTGCTCCACCCTCCGGGCGCCTATGGGACGAGCTAAGACAGACAGACAGAATTGCGGGACCCACTTTTTCGCGTCATCTATAAACGTAATGCTAGGGGAAAATATTATCTCCAGTTCGATTTTTTTACGAACCCAAAACCAAGAAAATTCGAAGCATTATGAATTTTGAAACCGACACTGACACCGATGCACTTTCATAAGGGGTTTCCTGATAAAATTGATAAAAAAAAGAACTCTTGATTATGTTTTAATATATACGAGGGCAAAGTCAGAAGTATCCATTGGAGCTGTATTCGACACAAGATGCTGCAACATTTGAAGCTGTCAAGATCAAACATCACAGTTGTTGAGCAAGTGTGGTGTGCCATCCCAAAATTGTTAAAAAAAAATGCCAAAATTTGGTATGGGATGATGACGAGTGGAAGCGTGTGGGCTTGCAGGCAAGTTAGGCATTTCAAAAAGTCATGTTCATACTCTCCAATTAACCCGTATTGTATGCCTGAAAAAGCTGTACGCAAGATTTCACCCGCAATTACTAAAAATCAAACAAACACGCAATCGTGATGGAAGTTCTCGCAAGTTTTTGATCTAACACCATTTGGGAAATATAGCATTTGATTAAGGCTACCTACTATTCTAATTCTAAACAACCCACATGCCAGCTTGTTAATAATTTTGTCCAGGTTAGGGGTCGCTTTTTTGTCTAATTTAACTGGACTAGTATTAAATTAATTTAAAAAAATCTAAAAATAAAATATCCCATAAGAAAAATTGTTTGTCAATAATACAAATTTTAATTATATATTTTGTATGTTTTTTGCTAAAAATTGTATTTTTGCTCCAGAAGTGTTACCGTTTAAATGTTGAATTTTATGTTCACTTAAAAACTTTTCCAACATATCTTTTTATTTTGACAGAAATCGCTTTGGATAATTGGGAATTTTGCCGCTTTTTTAGATTGTAATTACTAAGCAATCAAGCAATGAATCGTTTGAATTTGTATTCCAATGATTTCTAAAAAAAAAATCAGTTTTTTCTTCCCACTGACACCATATACTTATTTCGATAGGTTATTCGGGAACAACCCAGAAATAACGTTCTTACCGTTTTATTGACTTGATTTATGATTATTGATTAGTATTGAAAAACAAATCCGTACTCATATTTTTAATTTTTTAACTATGTAACTCCAGCAGTTTTTTTTATTATAAACCGTATTTGACCAATCCTAAAAATAATTTTTTTAATCAATCGCTTATGCTCAGATATTTTTTTTCGCATGTAGTCCTTTTAAACTATTAAGACATTTGTTTGATTCTTTGTTTGTAAATTGTGTTTAAATTTGCTCTCATAATCCATCAAGTGGTTAGATAATTCAAAAAAATTAGTGGACAAACCTCTTTCTTATTCGTCATCTAAGAAAATATTTGTAAATATTTATAAATATTTTCTTAAATATTAAACTCCAAAGTCTAAAACAAAAGCTGTCTATGTTTTTCTTTCTTTTAAATAATTCATTCTTCCGATCAAACATACAAAATCATTATTGTGTCTGGTTTTTATGTTATTTTTATAGATTTGTAAAAAGCACTCTTTTGATGTCTAAGAGGTATTTTCTAGTAAATGGAATTTTGACATTTAGTCCAACGTCTTGAGGCAAATTCATACCTAAGTACCAATCAAGCTTTTACATGCGAACGTAAATAAAACACTTCTCAGTCGTTTTTCTCCATTCTCCTGAATAAGATCAATCGACTTAGATCGCGCATCATTTGTGTTTTGTTTTTTATTAATAGATTTTTTTATGATGAATACAAGATAAAATATTTTATATTTATTTTTAGAGATTTTTTTGTTTTAAAAATGAAAATAATAAGTCTGTTCCCATTCATTGTAATTTTGCTAACGTCATTTTGTGTGGTGGTCATGGCTTATTCCAATTATCGGGGACAATCAGATGGTATTCAAATTGGTAAATAGTGATGTTTTTTTTATAATTTGAAAAGTCTTGTCTAGCGAATTGCTTAAAATTACTGAAAACGTTATTTTAAAATACAAATTATTTCAAAAATAAATTTTGTTGGTAGACAATATTGATGTGCGTACATTCTGTGTTGTTGATATTTAATTGGTGCGTGTGAGTGTTTCAATCCATCTATATTATTATTTGACAGGTTTGATTTCCGATAAAAATGCGCCAGAGATGTCACTTATCTTTGAAAATTCAATAGCAAGGGCGAATCTTGACTTACACACTCCTCTTTTGGCCATCCAAGATGAGGTGGGATTTGGAAATGCATTGGAAGCATCTCAAAAACTTTGCAATATGATGAGGGTAAAATGGAAGATTTAATATATGGTTTCTCATCACTTGTGTATTTACGTATATTTTTTTTTTTGTTTTAAGAATGGAGTTGGTGGAATTTTTGGAACAACAGGAAAAAGCACTGCTTTGCATATGATGAATGTGTGTGATTCTAAGGAAGTTCCATACTTTCACTCGTACAAGGAGCTAGATGAAAAGAAGCCAGTCTTCAATTTACATCCTTTACCAAAAGACATAGCCCAATGTTTGTACGATCTTATAAAAGTTTATGAGTGGACCAGCTTTACGTTTCTTTATGAGTCAGGTTGGAACCACCATAAGTGTTTGATAGAAATAGACTTTTTTTTTAATAGACGTTAACTTTTTTTCCTTTTAGGAGAATATCTTCCCATTTTAAATGAGTTAATTGAATTGTACGCTGACGAGGATGGACCTTTTATATCGGTCCGTCGATATGGCACAGAACCAGGTGGAGATTATAGAGTTTTGTTGCGAAGAATTCGAAAATCACAGGATAATCTTATCGTGTTAGTGGGCTCAAAGGAAACAATTCCAGATATTTTAACGCAGGTAAGAATTCCTTCTAACATGATGTTTAAAAAAAAGGCAAGTTGTGCTTTGAGGGGAGGGCTCAGTCTCAATTATGGTTACAAGGTTACACTAAAACTATCAACAAACTGAAAGCCTTTGTGATCATCAACCCGCCCTTTAGCAAGTAAAATTTCAATAAGAAAAGGACGAAATGAATAGCACTCTCCCTGATTTAAGAATAATTTCTTTCTTTTTTAATTTGAAATGACAAAATTAGGTATAAGGCCAGTCAAAGTCGACAATAAAATCGCCAAGCGCGATGTACTTCTGCATTTTTTGATATGGTGTTGGGGCATGTTAGAGAAGTCTGTAGCAAATTTAGCAACTTCAAAAAACCTGTGATCGCTGCAGGAAAAATGCAACAGTGAAAAAAACGCTAAAATCATCCAATTTTTCTGATATTTTCCCTTATTACTTTGGACATATGCAATTTATGAAAAAACCAGCCAATATAAATTTGTTTGTTTTAAAATTTTCTAGGAGACCACGTTAGTTTTAAATTCATGCATGTTATATTTGTGTTGCTCTCTATCAGTAAGTTAAAAAAAGAATCATATGACACATGATTTTAGGGTGCTTTTCAACGCTGGCTGATTCTAAAGAGACCAAAATTGAGAAGATCCATGTATCCTGTAGAAAGTTAAAGTCATGTGTCATATGATTAGATTGTATTAATACAAATTTTTCAGAGTGATAAACCTACATCTCCCCCCCCACTCCTCCTCTAAGCCAATTAGGACATTTTGGCTTTGGGACACTTTGGATATGCTGTAGAGGATGAAATTCTGCTACGATACCAGCAATAAAATTTCTTAATTTAATTTTTACCCGGTCAGATCCTATCTTTCTTAGACTAGAACGTTCTGGTTCTGTAGACGGCGTTGTACTACCTTAGTGTCAAATATGTATTATTTTTTTAATTGGGATACAAATCCGGATTGCAAAATGGAAGGGAAGCTTAAATTTCGGGCAAAACAACAAAAAAGCTAAATAAAAACAGCAAAAGTACAAAATGCCATTTGTACTGTTATATGTACAAGAAGTAATCAAATGCCCACAAATTATTGTTAAAATATACTTTTCAAAGCTGAAATGCAAAAATTCTTCGTATACCTATGCAAACTTATCTACCTAACAAAGTATCCATGAATAAAAAAAAGAAGACACGTGATAATTGTTCAAAAAGAGACTTTACATAACTTTATTTTATTTCAAATGAAAATAGGTATAATTATTTAAAGAACCAATGACTTTTCAAAAAAAAAGTAACAATAATACATGATTAAATAATCAAAACAATTTAATATTAAATTTTTTGACCACCAATCCCTTGCAGGGTTGCCACTATCTTGATTTAAAAAGTGAATTTGTTTTTCATGAATTAAATCCGTATTTTTGAGTTAATCGAAAAACTGAAAATGTATTTTTGTAGTTTGTAATTTTTTTTTATATTTTGTGTATTTAAAAAATGGAGTTCACATTTTTTTCAAAGTCAAATACTTTTTTTTTCGTTTAGTGTTTAGCAAAAATTTTCTTCTAAAAGTTGTTGAAAGCACTATCACCTACAATTTTTACCCAAACATGCTTTTTCCCGAGCAATTGTTTATTTACTATAGCGCTTGAAAGCTTCATAATCGCATCTTCAGACGTACATAGAATCGAAATAATTTATTCAGTTACAAAAGTGGGTGTGGGTATCGCACGGTGCAGTATTTTAATGGTAAAATGTGTGTATCACGTGGAGTAGCGGATCTAGGTTTTGGCTGTGGGGGGGGGGGGGGGGGCTTGCAGTTTGGAGATCCATTTTGAGACCTTAAGTAATAAAATTTGCTTGTCCCAAGATAAATTTTATAATGTATAACAAATAATAGAGATCAGTTTAGGTTTAATGCAAGACCGTACTCAACTTCAGTCGAACAAAACGACAACGCGGCAAAACATTATTTTTTATGAAATTTAAGCAGCTATATCGCACTAAGCGGCAACTGAACTTCATACGAATGCGTGTGAAGTGTAGTTCCGATGCAGTGCAGTTCCGGCGAGTGCGGTCTAACCTTTAAGGCTCAAGTATTTTTTTTCCTTTTCCTTTAATGATATCCGTTTTTTGTGTGCCTTTATATCCGCTCCTGTTGCGCTTCAAAATGTTTTCAATACAAAGTACAATAACAATTATTCATGATTGCTGTAGCGGAGATAGAAGCAAATTCAAAGTCGCACAATAATTTTTAGCCATATATGCTTGAACCACACGTACAAATTCGTTTATTTATATTATTTAAAAATTCATTAGGTACCTACATTATGTAGTTATGTTTTTAAATTAGCTGTGGGTATGTTTTGAACTTCCCATTTTTGACTAGATTTGAAAACTGTTTTTAATTGGCTAGTTCAGAAAAGTTATATTTAAGTGTTCGTACTGGCAGAAGCTCATATATATGTGCTTTGACACGGTATTAGTCCTCTAAGATCTCATTTTTCCTGAATTATCTAAATCAAAGAGAAACTTTTTTGTTCAAACTGACACTTTACGGCATAAGACAATGCTGCTCTTAGAAATAAGTCGCGGCCCAATTCTGCCAGCGTGAATGAGTTTTTGTGTATACGCTGCATACGCTTTATAGGTATTCATGCTAAAAAAAATATGTCGACAAATTTGCACGTGACTCTAGAGTCTAGAGGGATTGTAAATATTCATTTGCTTTTGCATGATTTTCTGAGCGCACACAGGGTAAACTCACGCTTTTGGAATTGGCTCCTTGACTAGAGAATTTCTATGTTTTGTATGTACAATTGCCTTGGACCTTTCAAATTTTGAAAACGTTGACCCGAAAATTTCTAAGCCCAGCCAAGGCCGTAAGAAACAATTCCTGTTGTATTAAACATACACGAAACTTGACATCCCGTTGTTCTCCAATGGTTTAAGCCTCAAATGCGTTTCTTTCGGTAAATTAGCTTTGGTTTTAGTATATACAGTTGGGGCATTTGACACGTTAGTGTAAAGCCCCGACCAATTTTATCTCTTTTTACTTATCTTCTCTAGCCTAAGCCCCAACTTCGGACTTTGACAGTCCCTAGACTTGAACTTGACTCTCTGGAATAAGGTTAGTTTTTAGGAAGTAAGTTGCATAACCCTGGCTAGGTTTTTTGTCCAATATTCTCAGACCTTATTGCGCCAAAGCTGTTTTTTCGTACCAATTTTCTGGGTTTAACTTTTAGGGAAAGATTGTCGTTGCATTAAAAATATCCATATTCATAGCCCCCAACTTAGTTTTTGTCCAATTCGCTTCAGGCTTTAGCCCCAATCTTAGGGCTTAGAAAAAAAATTACATAACATGTATGCAAATAGTTCAGCCCCAACCACGTTATTTTGTCCATCAAATTTCATATCTTAACAATATTTTAGACGGAATATAAAATTCTACACGTTGTAATGTATTGCTTTCTATATTTCAAATTATTTTATGATTCGGCTGTGTGGGGGGGGGCCTTAGCCCCTATAGCAAACCCCTGGATCCGCTACTGATCACGTGTGCATGTACACTGTAAATGGAATAGTTTCATTTATTGTGTGTGGCGGATCGTATTTCGGTAATTCGCCTTATTATAGCTCTAGTTATTTGGATACTTTTTGAGCAAATGGTACCACAAGATTTTTTTAAGGCTATTTATATATAGATAATACAAACTCTCCTTATAATGTAGCTAACTATAGGAGTAGTATGCTTACAATTTTAATTAAATTTATGAAACTCGATACAGCAATATACTTACTTTTGATACATATACAAATATTTGGTTCTTTGCCGAGTTATTGTATATATATATATCAATATATTTTCATGTAAGCACTTAACTCTTACAAGCTGAGTCCTAAAAATACTAAATTGTGAATTTTCTGCGCTCACAGTGGTGAACTGAAGTTTTTAGTCCAAAACTGAAGTTAGTAACCTCCTTCATTCTTAAAAATTTCAGATTTTTAAAAATATAAAATTCAAAAGCTCGACAAAATTGAACTCCAAAAGTTGAGGTTTTCAAAACCTTTCTGCGACTAAAATCAACACATATTTCAAAAATTCCTCAAACATGGGTAAAATAATTTTGAATTACCCTTCCAAAAATATAAAACTTACTATAATAAAATGTCATGCTGATTTACTGCAAATTATTTCTAAAACGTCTACTTTCCCGTTTTCAACTTTTAAACGATCATATCTCGATGCCTTAATTTTTCAGATTTATTTTGTATGTGTGCGACTTTGTTATATTTTTTAGTCTATCGATTACAAAAACTCTTGTACACACCTCCGTTTAAAAAATACAAAACACCGTGTTGAGCCTTAATATCTATATAGCGGCAACCCTGCAAGGGATCCATGGTCGAAAACTTGAACTTATGCTTTTTATAAAGTTATCTTACGATGCCCACAAAAAAATTGCTTCCCCATATGTTTTTTAGATTCCCATAGGAGCCAAATCTAAAATGACTGGACTATACTTGTTTTGAGATATTCCCGAATATCTCATTATAAGCATTTTTGTTTTTGTGAAAATTTTGCAATTCGGTAGGTGCTTCTAAGTTAGTGAACAAATGTTGGCCAAAATTAACAGCCTAATATTAATGGTTAAGCAGGGTTAATATTAAGGGTTAAGGTTAAGCACGTTTTTCTCGTTTTTCTAATTCTAAAACAGTTTAGTAAAATTTTCTAAATTTTAAATCTTTTTGAACTTGAAGTAGAAGACGTCTAAAAAAAATTGGAAATTTAGAAACGTTAAGAGGTGTCATATGGATAGTACGATGCTTAACTCGTTTTAAATTCATTAATAAAAAATGGACTAAAATTTTGCGCCATTGCATTTAAGATTTGTATAAATATATTTTTTTTTAATGTCCTGATTTGTCGCTGTTTTTGGGGCTCTGGCGTTCCGATATTAACCAAATTTACTCTGGCATCCCTATTCAAAAAGCAGGTGCATACAAAGGAGGCTTTCCGTTTTTTCCATCTTTAAAATACATATTCGTTAAACCATTCCATCAATAGTCCCCTCTTTCACACAAGAAAACTGAGTTGCTAGCAATTTTTAGTTTGTAGGCGAGAAGGCCGTAAGGGGAAGGAAAAAAATCTCCCCTCGCACTACAATCTCGCCTACAAATAAGATTCTGGCAACTTGTGTCATAGTTTCGCCTCCTCAGGCACTAGATATTTTTTCCAATTTTTGAAATGCTGGTGGTATCAACTCAGGTTCTAAGAAAGTGAGCGTTCTAGGTCAGTTCCGTACCTGATGTTTGAACTTGTGAACATTAATGGCTGCCTTTTCAAAGTCAAGGATGCAGTATTTGAATTCAATGGTATTCCTTGCTCCGAAATAATAAAACGGCTAACGATATTTGGCAAAACAATTAAACGGCGCGGCGGCGCAGTGTTATTTTATGAAATAAACTCTTGGACAAATAATAAAAAGAATAACAAAAAGCTGAATAGCAAATTTCCAAATGAATCTTGCGAAATGTTAATTGCGTATTCACTGAACACATAATGTATAAAATGAGTCTGGGGTCGACCCACACTAGTAACTTCCCATTGGTGCACTTGAAAACCATGTAAATATATACATATTTACTTAAGTGGTGGGTGGTAGAGTATATACAATATACATGTTATATAATTATATATTTTATATTGTAATAACTTTAGGTTTTTGGATAATCAGTATATAGGAAGGTATAGATAATAGAGATACAGGGCAAAATGTAACATTAAACAACATTTAGATGGTATAAGTAGGTATAAATTTTTGGTAAGAATTTGAAATCGATACCATTGTTTCTTTTTTCAAAATATTTGAGTTAAAAAACATTTGTTAAGACCTTTAAATAGTTTTTTGTCCAGTTTGTTGCTCTAAAAAAAAACTTTATTGAATTTTTTTTTTTAATTTACCAGTTGTTGGCTACGTCATTATATGTAAAAAAAAATAGACTGGGTTCGGAATCATTTTTTGTTCTTCAAATATTTGAGACGAAAATTATTTTTCAACTGTTTTTCTTAGTTTTAAAAAAGTGTCTGTTGAATTTTTTTTTTAATATTTACTTATTTCGTATTGTGTAATTATGTATAAAATAAAATTAGTCTAAAGTGAATATCTTGTCCCGTTCTCGAGATATTCCAGATAAATGACATTTAACAGCTCCTTTTTAAATTGCTGTAGTAAAAAAAACAGTTTATTGAGTTTGTTAGAAAAGCTTTTCAGCACGTTATGACAATATTATCTGTAAAATAAAATTTATCCGAGTTCAATATCTTAATGTGTTCTCGAGATTTGGTGAACGAAAAAAGTACACCGAACGTACGTACATACACACATACAGACATCTTGCTAAAAACGACGGATTCTGATTGAAGAGACCTCAAAACGTGAAGATATGTTAACATTTTTAATTCGACAAATCGCACCAATTACAATAACCTCCAATGAGAAATTAATAAAGGGCATAAACGGTTTTATATTTACTAAATAATATTTAATCAAAGCAAAATCATACAAACCAATCATAAAAATTCATTTAAACGGCACGCTTTTTTATCGTTTATCGTTTCTTATGATCTATCATTTAATTCCAAATTTAATTTGTTTAAATAAATAAGTAAAAAGTTATACATCTACTTTTAGTCAGTTTTCTTTTTTGAAATACACTTGTTCGTATAATTGTCTCGAAAAAAAAACTTTTATTAAGTTAATTTTTGTTTAAACAGTTGCTTAGCTCTATTTATTTGCTAAGTTTAAAAACACAAAGTATACAAATACATGAAAATTTTACTGAAAAACATTATCTTAAGTATTTAATTTTTCGATAATAGGCACAACAAACCGGAATGATTACCGAAGACTACAGATATATAATTGGAAATTTAGATCTACAAGCTCTTGATTTGGAAGAATTCAAATACAGTGAAGCCAACATAACTGGCATAAGAATGTTTTCACTGCAACAGCCTGAAGTTAAACAACTCATTACAGCTTTAGGATACCCAAATGACGATATTGAAAGAAACAGTTAAGATATTACTATAAGATACAAAAATGTATTGTTTTTTTTTATGAAAACTCTTTTCTTGTTATAGTTTCCTGCCCTATAACTCTTGAAATGGCATTGCTTTACGATGCAGTTAAGCTTTTTGCTGAAGTAACTAAATTAACACCATGGAAATCAACTCCTTTAAATTGTGATGATACAAATGTTTTAGACAACGGTTTCACTTTTGTTAATTATTTGTCTTTGGTAAGATAATAAGTTTTGTTTGTATGAGGTTTTTCTTCAACTTAAGATTCGATGTACCTATAGACTGAAGTTGACGGTTTAACTGGAAAAATTCTATTAAATAATAGCAGGCGTACAAATTACACATTTGAAATTTTCGAACTAACAGCAGCTGGTTTAGGAACAATTGGTCACTGGCATACAAACAAGAGTCTGAGTTTCAATAGATATGCGTCGTCTAATGTCATCTTGGACACTGGAGAATTGACTTTAGTGAATAAAACATTTACAGTTCTTTTGGCATTGGTAAGCTAACACCATGTGCTTGGATCTCATTTTTTGGTATGAATCATTGTGACTAATTCATTTAAACCATTTCATTTGAAACGATCATCTCATCATACAAAATATGAATCATTATATTCCGGTTGAAACATTTTAATTGACATGGATACACAATGTTTATGTTCACTATTATATTTATCCTTACTAATATCGCCTATTGTCCAAAATTCTTTCATCATTTTTACCTTCAACCATTTTTGCCTTTAACAATTTCTACCCTTAATTTTTGGTTTGGACAAAACCTCTCCACACGCAACAATTCATGTAGTTCCGTTGAGTACTAACGGAGAAAAATATATTGATACCGAAATAACACGCAGAGATTTTTGCTGACTAAATGTTTAATATCAAACTCCTTTTTGATTAAAATGACCCGCGCGTCAAAATAAAGTGACGGTTTCTGTAAAAGCAATGTTAATTTTAAAATAACACGAAAATCTCTGTAAAATATAAATGATACTTGCTTTAAAATAAAATGAAGACCGGTACTTCAAAATAGGCTTTAAACTGGCAATACACGAGCAAGCCAATTATTGGCTTCGGGCATTTTATACTGAATAAATGTTAAAATGGCTCGATGCCAAACCATTTGGATTTTCAACCAGTCGGAAAACCACGGATGGATGCGACCTGTTCGGCTCTCTCGTGTATGGCCAGTTTTATGATCATCCTATTTCTGATAAGTTTCCTCCATACAATCGTAGGGAAAAAAATAATACAGTTTAAGAACAAAATTAGGATTTATTTTCTTCAGCAGAAAAGAAGATATTGGTGCAAAATTATAGTAGAGTTAACTCGCCAAAAACGCAGTTTTAGTGTAAGCAAAATGAACGATTCCGTAAATTATATTGCACTAAATCTAAATGCGTCAAAGCTTGATTATAATTTTATAGTGTCGCACTAGCGTGCATGACATCTGTTTCCGCACGATCTGCGTCATTGATTTAGGCCTGTTTAGCTTAACACTTAACGTGAAGTGTTTTTATGCAATTCAAGAAAAGGTAGACAATTTATTTTCAAAAAGTATTAATTTGTTTTCCAGGCACTTCGAAAAGATTGAACTTTGTTAGTGGTAGTAAGATATTTCCTATTCTTTTCTGCGAACATGATATCGGTGTGTTCACTTACTAAAATGCCATTGATGGCATTGACGCAATGTATGTTATTGGTTCAATATGCTTGAAGTTTATTTTGAATGGTATGTATGTAATAAGATTTATATGTAAATAAGATTTATCGCTCTGGCCGTTATAAAAAAAATTGGAAAAATATGAGAATAAAAACAAGAAAATGTAACAAAAAAAAAAGTAGAAATAAAACAGAAAACTAACTTGTTTTTAAATAAAAAAATATACGGTACTACAAAAACAAAAAAACTCTTATTACTTTTGAAGTGACCTAGTGGAGTTTGGAGGTACAACTGCAAACTTTCACAATTTTTGACACGAATAAAAAGAATATTAAATTTAAAGCTAAAACAAAAAAAAAGAAATTCAAAATGTTGCTTGAAACGATATTCAAAGTTTAAAAAAACGGAAAACGGGAATCCAAAAAATCAAGAATGCTTTTGATAGATTGTACCGCTGGTGTTGACATGTGCGTTGCGTACAATGGCGTCAAGAACGATATTGAATAGATTGCATGATAACGCGTCGCCTTGCCTCAATCCTTTCTCAACATCAAAGGAATCGGTGGTGTTCTTACCAATTTTGACGGAGCAGCGAGATTTCCCTATCGTCATCGTGCACAGGCGGACGAGTTTGGCAGGGATGCCAATCGACATGGCTCTGTATAATTCGTCTCTTTTCACGCTATCATACGCGACTTTAAAATCGATAAAATGGTGGTGTGTATTGATCTGGAAACAACTTCTACTAGGTCACTTCAAAAGTAATCTTTCACTGAAGCACAGTGTTGTTTGTCAAATTTGAAATGCTTTATTTTTTGATTTACTAATAAATACCTGAATGCTAAATTATGACAAAATCAACCCAACAAAATGAATCCATTGACCATATATTCGGGAATATGCCAAAAATAAGGCTATTTTCCACTTCGATATGTATACATACTTTACATACATACCTACATCAGGATCCATAGTCTAGTCGGTTCAGGACAAACAGACCTACCGACGCTACGCACGCGACGGTCGACGTATGTACATACTTTTGAAAATCAATTTGCTTAACACGAAACCAATACTTGCCTTATAGAGCAAGTAAAAACAAATGGTAGTTGGTTTGCCTGATAATTAACTGCAATTCGATTCATCTACACCGGCTTAGTATCATACATCGAAATACATCGATAACCATGCAATATCAACACAACGGTTCATTTTTTAAATATGTCACAACCATCTAAATGTAGTTTACGCGCTTTTTAATTTAATTCAAATTTAACTAACATACATGTTTATATTTATTAATAAATTTAATCTTCTATACAAGAATGCGCCATATGCAATGCTTAAACAATCAACGGACAAATTAAATGGAAACGATCGTTATGAAGGATTCGGAGTTGAACTTATTAAGGAACTAGCTGAAAAACTGGGATTTAATTTTACGTTCAAAATTCATGTTGATGATAATTATGGTCTTTACGATCCAATAAAAAATGAATCAACAGGAATGGTTCACGAAATTATGGTTGGGGTAAGTCATCATTTCTTTTATTTAACGATTTTCATATAACACTAACTTCTTGTAAGTTATAATTGCTACAGAACTGATACTGATACAGAATTCATACTTAATTTAGTCTCAAATTTACTCGAATTTAAATTTTTAGTTAAACTTCTTTATCTAATATAAAAGAATCTAGGCGGTATAGCTTTAATATATTGAGGTATTATTTTAATAATTCTCATAATAAGTTTTGCCCCCGCCAATTTCGATTAAAATAAAATTCACGACTGGATAGCACTAACTTGCTCTTGTAGCGGGACTAGGGGTTATCAAGGTCATTTTCTTATTTTGAATGACGCACCGCCCCCTCCCTAGTTTGTTCTAAATAAATTTTAAAAATAACCTGTAAAATCTTATGTCATACCAAATATTAACTTTAACCCCCCCAAGATGTCTGAAGTTTTATATGGGAAATCCCATGTATTTTTGTACATCCAACTCAACTTAGGCAATGACTGATAAAGAAAATTGAATTTTGGAACACATGTAGTCATTTTTGTCATGTTTAAAAAAAGGAGAATGGGCAAAATATATGGGATCTGGTCTACCTAGTGCCTAGAAACGAGATCTTTGTAAATGATTAGGTACTATGGAGTGTACCAACGTACTAGTATTTTTGTTTGTCCTAAGCAATGGAAGTTGGTTAAAATAAGCGACCAATATAAGAAAGACACTTTGCAATTTTGAATGAACATAGACGAATTGTTTTATATTCTGTAATATACTGCCTAGACCCCATGGTGATGCTCTTGAACTAAATTTTCCAACGTTGTGTATCTCAATTGTGGACACAAGACGCACAATTATTCCAATTCATTTAATTCGCTAAATCGAATAAAAAAAGTAGAATTTTCTTTTTATATTCTATATTTCTTTTTCTTTTTTAAAAATATGACAAAAGTGACTTCATGTGTTCTAAAATTCAACTTTTTTTATCAATAATTACCAAAGTTAATAATTTTTAAATTTGGATTTACAAAAATACATGGGATTTCCCAAATAAAACTTAAGACGTCTTGGAGGCCGGGTTAACATTAATATAGGGTTTTCCTATAAGAGGTGTTATTTTGAATAGCCCATTATCTCGGTAGTTGTCACTTTTGAAGCTGTCATTTTTTGACATTTGACAAGTAGATACTACGCCATTAATAAAAATGGAACGATACACGCTAACAACGCATTGAAATTTTTAAAATTCACTATAAAAAATGCATGAAAATGATCCGGAATTTCATCGAAAAATCCTGTTGACTGATGCGGCCCATTTCCACCTGATTCTAGACAAAATTTGTCAATATATCAAAGTTAAATGAAGTACAAAATGATCTAGTTAGGTTTGCAATGATGGATGTTTATAAAACCACAGTTTTAGACCAAAATTTGGTATGGCGTGGCCCGGAATTTTGAATTTTGTATTATGTCGATTTGCAGACGTATTTTGCATTTCTCGCTAAAAATGGTTATAAACAAACTTATAGATAATTAAATTTTCTACCTTTTTTATTTAGACATTTTTTTGTGAAATGATTATTTATTGCTTATAATAAGCAAAAAGTAATAAAATTAGGAAATTTCCCGTTTTTTTTCAACTTTTGGAGCATTTTTATTAAAAACTAGTGAGACATTCAAGAGACTAAATTCCCTACAAATTTTGTAAACACACCATTTCCGTACGACGAAAAGATCATGGCCGGGAACTCGATCAGCACAGAGACATGGCGGAAGAAATCTTATCCACATGCAATCATTTTTATTCAATGTTGACTTACGACTTTACTGCAATCTCAATATTTTTGGTGGACATTCAACTTCAGTATTTATTGAATTGTATATTTTTTAGTTACTTTTCTACCGATTTTAAACAAACAATAATAATTTAATATAAACATTTTATTAAAAAAAGGCATTTTTCATATGATTTGTTTACAATCGCTAGAAAAGTTACTAAAAAAATAAAATAAATATCATAGCGATACTTTACGGTAGTTAAGGGTTCCAAGTATGTGTACAAAAATTTGCGCCAGCTTAAATGTCTAACTTTGACCACAGCAATGATGCAAAAATTTCGCGGTGCACTTACTTACTTACTTAGGTCCTCGGACCTATTACGTCCGTGATGTTTCCCTTACGGGACATAGGGCCTCCACTGCACCTACGCGGCATCGTGTACGATTTCTTGAAATATATTTCAGCTCTCTCCAACTTTTCCCCAGTCGTGCCGATTCCTGTTCGACCGTTCTTCGCCATGTACTTCTAGGCCGGCCCACTTGTCTTCCCTCCTGTGTGAGCGGGTTCCACTGCATTGCTTGAGAGCAATGCACCGATCGCCTTTTCGAAGCGTATGGCCAATCCACTGCCACTTTCTTCTTCGTATAATGGAGTCTATGGGCTCCTGACCCGTTCTCGCATGAAGTTCGGCATTGGAGATACGGTTGGGCCAGAAAATCCTCAAGATGTTTCGTAGACATCTATTAACGAAGGTTTGCAGCATTCTAGTGACAGTGTCAGTGACTTTCCAAGTGCTGCAGCCGTAAAGCAGAACGGATTCAACATTGGAGCGGAACAGTCGTAACTTGGTCTTTAAGCTAAAAGAGTTGATTCTCCATATTTTGGACAGCATTCCGAACGCAGCCTTTGCTTTTCTGATTCGGCTGTTTACGTCCAGTTCAGTTCCACCACCCGTAGAGACAATACTCCCAAGATATTGGAAATCCTCTACCATCTCTACCGGTTGTCCAGAAATATTTACTTGGATTGATGAGGAAGTTCCAAGGCTGATCCTTTTATTTTTTACCGAGTTGATCTTAAGCCCTACGATTTCTGCTTCTCCCTCCATCCTTGTTGCCATTTGATGGAGATCCATGATCCTATGAGAGAGTAAGCATACGTCGTTTGCGTAGTCCAGATGTTTGAGGTGAGATTGCAGAGTCCACTGAATTCCTCCATTTCCACTTGACAAAGCTGCGTACAGTACGTCACTTATCACCAACAGGAACAGTGCTGGTGACAGTATACAGCCTTGCCTAACTCCACTTTGGATTTCAACTCCTCTGACAGCCTACCTTTGTGCAAAACGTGACACTTGGATCCATCATATGTAGCCTTGATAATAGCAATCAATTTATCTGGGAGGCCCCTCCTGCGCAAAGCAAGCCAAATAAATTCTCTATTGACACTGTCGAACGCCTTTTCAAAATCGATGCACAGCAGGTGAAGTGGTGATCGATATTCAACGCACTGTTCGATGATGATCCTCAAGGTGTTGATGTGATCCACACAGAAAGATCCAGTGCGGAAACCTGCTTGTTCGGCGTCGAGTGTGTCTTCGAGGTGGTCTTTAATTCGGTCCAAAACTTTCCTTGTTATTATCTTGGCTACTGCAGGCAGAACGCATATTCCTCTCCAGTTTTCGCACTGTGTGAGATCTCCTTTCTTTGGGAGCTTGACAATCATTCCTTTTTTCCAATCTTCAGGAAAGCTCTCTGTTTCCCAAGCTCTCTTAATAAGTGGGTGCAGTAGCTCGCTCGATGTCGTTGGGGCTGCTCCTAAGAGCTCTGCAGGAATACCGTCAAGTCCAACCGCTTTGTGGTTTTTCAGTGCTTTGATGGCGGTGATAATTTCTTCTTTACTGGGGGGTACGGTGCGTATTCGGGAAATTATTACTTCGGGTAGCTCAGTGGGAATAGGGTTCACTTCACTGGCGAAAACGCGTTTTCAAACCGCAGAAAAGTGTTCCCTCCACCTTATAAGTTGGTCCTCATCCGAAATTAGCAGGGATCCGTTTGCGTCTTTAACCAGGTGTTGTTTAGAGCTCTGGACACCAGTGAGCTCTTTGGTAATTCTGTAGACGGTCCTACTGTCACACCTACTAGCGGCTTCTTCTGCTTCTGTAGCCAATGCGTTGATGTAGTTACGCTTATCACGTCGCACACTACGGTGAACTTCCCTCATCTTCATGCGGTACGTAGACTCAAGCTCGTTTCTCCCTGCTGCTGGGGTAGCTGCGATGCGAGCTTTAAGGTGTTTCCTTTCTTCTTCCTTGCCCAAGTTTCGTCGGAAAGCCAAGCACTATTTCTCCCTTGCGCCCGGCCGACTATACTTTCAGCACCGGATATGAACACATTTTTCACAGCACACCAATGATTTTCGATGGATGTGGTTTCCTTGCTGCTGATTGCGTTCAATCCTTGTGAAAGGTGGTCCCCTAGTTGTTGGCTCACTGCGGGATCCTTTAGTCTATCTCCACTTAAGTAACATTATCTCTCATGATGAAACTATCAGACCGAATCAAATCGGGTTTCGATATTTAGTTTTCTAATGCCCTAGAGTACTTGAGTCCAAATTTGTATTGCAGTTGGGCAATTTTGTATCTGTCAGTTAAGCGCTTCAAAACAACTCTCTTTTTTACAGCTTTTTTTCGACTTCAATGCTATATAGCAACAAAAATATAACATCTGAAAGTTTTATATAACAGACAAATTTTGTTTCAATGTTTTTTTCCTAAGATGCATATTTCCAAAATTATATAGGAAAATAACAACGTTTTGATTTTTCCTGGACACAGCACACCTTTTTGAGCGGGAGCAACCTCATTTTCTCATTGTTTATAATATTTGTGATCGAATCCCACAAAAATCTGAGATACTATATGTTACATCCATGCCAAAATCTAATTTGCCTGGACTATAATATAGTCAGCTTGTATTTTTAGAGTGCTTGTATACAGTTTCGGTAATTCTGTTCCAAATAAATTGAATAGTTTGGTACATTATTTGGTAGATTGAATATTTTTCTTACGAAATTTATTTGAACTTTTTCAATTTCCTCGTACTTTTACATACCCCAAACTTGTGCAGCATAAAAAAGCGTAGACTTCACGACTGCATTAAAGATGCTGTACTTAGTTGAAAGGTTTATGTTCTGGTTTGAAAATATTTTTGTCCAAGTAAGATTTATTAGACTCTGAGAAGCATTGGCTTTTTCTTCCTAAGATCCAGCGTATGGTTGAGTGTAACTACCAGATATCTATACTCTCTTGCTACTACTACTACTTCCAAACGTCTTCCATTAAGCATCCAGTTATTCCTAACTTAATTCCGAGAGCGCGAGTATATCGTCGGCATATAGCAACACATTAATAGGGCTGCTTAATTGCGATATTTGTAGGCTAAATTAGAATCACCGAAATCAAAAATAATGACAAAATCAAACAAGCCATCGATGAGATATGCGGGAATATGCCAACAAAGGCAATATTATGCTCCTATATCATCAAAACTTTATTTCATTTATTCACATTTCTTGTCAAAAACCCGGTATGAAGTATTTTTAAAACTTATTAAGAGACTTCATATCTTCGGGTGTCCTGCAAAAAGAGCTCAAGTCAAATAATTGTGTTTCTGACTTATTGAAGATTCAAAGTTTATGGCCGATGGAAAAACCATTTAGTAGTTTCGATTTGAAAATCGATATTAAAGTCTGATAGGTAAACCTATTATAAACAATTTAATTCAATAAAATGTACTTAAATTTGTGTATACAAAAATAGATGAATCTTGGATATATGCCTTTTCTGCATTGAAAAATATTTTTTTTATAGACGTGGGTTTTTTTTTATGAAAATGTTCGTAATTTTTATTTTAAATTTATAAATCTTGTTTTGATTCCGAATTATCAGTTATATCGGGTACTTGGGCCTTATTTCTGGTAGTAGTTTGCGCCAGTGATGACACTCGTCCAGGATGTCTCCTGACTTGCAAAGATTAAGTAAATCGTTTTTCTTTTCGATACTTTCAGATACTTATACGAAGCCTGCTTTTATAGTACGTACATATTTATTTTTATAGTTTTCATTTGATGTGGTCGTATTTGTACTTCATCACACCAGGTTTAATCTTTTGATACCTTAAAGATTTTACTTTCAACCAATTTACCTTATCTCCGTTTTCGTCCAAATTTTTTTTTTTTTTTATAAGCTCTGATATCTCTGATTAATCCAGAAAATCAGTATATAGGTGGGCCATGTAGTGGTTTCTTTTTAAATCATAGGTTATTTTGACACTGACAATACTGTTTCCCGCTCGACTGAAAGTCAGTATCATACCCCCGCGGAACTAAATGAGTCGCTTTACGCTTGAACAACGTTGGGTAATATTGAAAGATTATTTCCAAAGTGAAATGGGTGAAAAATCATCTTTTCTGACGAGGTGCATTTTCATCTCGGCGGCTACGTTAACAAACATAATTGCCTCATGTGGGGCTCGGAATCGATCTTTTTACAAATTCCCACATCGTTTTATCAGCAGTTTTGACCCCTTTGTAGTAGTAGCCCGTAGCGTAATGGTTAGTGCGTTCGACTGTCACGCTGGAGGTCTGGGATCGCTTCCCAGCCTCGTCCACCTAAAAACTAAAAAGTTTTTTTTTCAGGACTACTGCCTCTTGCGAGGAATTGTCAAATCCTCTAACAGTATCACTTGTCACGAATAAGCACTTAAGGCCAATGTCATCCAATCAATCCGTTAGCTACAACCCGAAATCATCAACAAGGTCTTGGAAAATTGGAGTGACAAAATGCGCAACTGCGAAGCCAGCTGAGGCATCCACTTGAGCGACGACGTTGTGTTCCATAATTAATGGGAATGTTTGCTCTTACTAACTTGGCTTAGTTAGTAAGAGCAAACATTCCCATTAATTATAAAACAAATAAAATACATGGAAATAATTCAATTTTGTTTATTTTATTGTATTTTTAAAAGGAAACTTGTATTTGGCCCACCCTGTATACGGCATATTGGTAACATTATAAGGATTTCCTTTGCTTTAAATTTTTTTTGGACCGTACGAATCTGAATATAGTTAGCCATTCTTGGATATTCTTTTTTTGGTTTTCGAAAGTACTGATCAACTTGCATGTAACAGTGTCCGCTTTCTAGAAATTTGTGTTCAATTATATTCAAATTAAAATCAAATGGAGAAATAATATTAAAATATTTTTGTTTCTATTTTGACCACTGCAAGTATCAGACAAATTTCCGATGAAAGTTGATGCAAGTACTTATACAAGCACGAACCAATTTTATTGCTTCCTCTTTTGCCACCACTGCATCGTTTGGCGGAGCAGCGTTGTAGGTAGAATTTTCGGCTGTATTACATTAGGCTTGCATGTTGCATCACCTGATGGAATTTGTAACACAGGTTATATAAGTCCAAAGGCTCCTAGATGGCCCCTTCTTTGTTCAAGCGTTTTGCAGCTGAACATGCGTCTTTTCTCTTTACCTTTTTCGCATGCTTGACACTGGCTTGACACGATAAATTGTAGTACTCACCAAAAACTTTCCTGTACGTGGTCGATGAAAATAGATTTCTTGACGTGACACTCATTTATTTGCCTAATAATAAGGAATAGGAAAACAAGCGAATAATAGCAAATGTTTTGAAATCCCCTTATAACAAATTTTTAAGTCTATGAAATGTTTTTTTTTCTGCTGGGTATATTTTCTTTGAATTTTAGGACTTGAGCTATTTTTGCTGCAAAAACAGAGACCAAATATTTGTGTAAAAAAGACCCAAGTCCACTTGGGTCTTATTTGCACCACACGTTTGGGTGTTTTAGACATAGAATTAATTGTTTTAATATAATAACTACGAAAAAAATTTAAATAGTCATGGTATTGTTTTTACAGGGAATTATGACTTTTAGGACACTTTTTTCACAAAAAAGTGGACTTCAGCTCTTTTTGCAGCACACCGAACGTGACGATATAAGAAGTATAATCAAAATCGTTAGAGCCGTTTTTGAGAAAACTTGATAAAACTTAAACTATTGTACCAGTTCCAGTCAATCTAAATTTTTAATTTCTCCTCTCTAGGGAATCACATAAAAATACTTCACACAAAATTTGAAACAAATCTCCCAATTCGTTTAGGCTCTAGCGTGATGTATAATGTACATCAGAGCGCATACAGGAAAACAGAACGACCAACGGACGGACGGACGTCTTGTCAAAAATCACTTTTTCATCATCATCGTAATGTTAAACATCGGACATTTGTTTTGACATGAAGTCTTGAACTACTAATCTAGTTAAATGCTATTTCAGAATGCTGATTTGGGAGTAACTGATTTGACCATAACATCTGAGCGTGAAGCTGGAGTTGACTTCACAATTCCTTTTATGAATTTAGGTTTGTAAATAATAAAACGCGCATTCTTAAATAGTTATTCTAATTGTGTATTATACATCCTTTAATAGGAATTTCAATTCTATACCAAAAACCCCGTAAAGATCCACCAAAACTATTCTCCTTCATGGATCCATTTTCAAGAGAAGTTTGGGTGTATTTGGGAATCGCTTACTTTGGAGTGTCCCTAAGTTTATTTATTCTTGGTCGAATATCACCGAATGAATGGGAAAATCCATACCCATGTATAGAAGAACCATCAGAACTTGAAAATCAATTGAGTTTGGGAAATTCACTCTGGTTTACAACAGGATCTTTACTGCAGCAAGGGTCAGAGATTGCACCGAAGTATGTTCATTGATGGTTAAAATAGCCGAAGCGAAAGAATTAAAAAACAATGCTTAATTTTTACATTTTTTATTTGTTGAAATATTTCAACATTACAATTAAATTCCGCAGGGCTTTATCGACAAGACTCGTGGCTTGCGTATTATGGCTGTTCACGCTAATTGTTGTTTCATCTTACACAGCAAATTTGGCGGCTTGTTTAACAATCGAAACACCCATAAGTCTTATTGATGATGTTAATGACTTGGCGATGAGAAAAGGTGGCGTCAAATATGGCGCTAAGAGCAAAGGAAGTACAAGAAACTTTTTTGAAGTGAGTATAACAATTTACAGGAACTTTAAGGTAAATTGTATTATGTATTTGCTTGAACTTAATCAAATATTTTCAAGGGTTGTGGGCTTGTGGAATGTTTCGCCACAATGTTTGTTTTATTGGCTTTTTGAAGCTTGGCAGTTTTTTAATTACCTTCCGTTAAATTACATGCCTTAAAATTTCGCACGAAATGGAAGCCAAAACAACTTATTATGATTTTATTGTACCAACTTTTTTTTAAGTTGCAATACAACGGGTTCTTATTCTTAACAACTCATTACTCGTCGAAAGATCACAAGCCATCAATATTGTTCTTATTAGGATTATTATTAATTGTAGCAATCCGATCATCATATTTATAAGCAAATGAAAAATTTCATGAATGCGAACCCGGAATATCTAACGAGTACAAATGATGAAGGTGTTAAGAAGGTGCTTAGTAATACTAACTACGCGTTTTTGATGGAGTCGACAACAATCGAATACAATGTGGCTAGATATTGTAATTTAACACAAGTTGGAGGGTTATTAGATGAAAAAAGTTACGGCATTGCAATGAGAAAGAGTGAGAAATATAATTATAAGATGTGTGGTACAAACATCAGGTTTTTAATTAATTGTAATTTAATTTTAATTTAGATTGGCCTTATCGAGATAAGCTTAACAATGCTCTTCTGCAGCTTCAAGAATCTGGAGTTTTGTCGAAAATGAAAGCGAAATGGTGGAATGAAGTAGGAACAGCTGGTTGTACAGTAAGTTTGTCCTTGAGGAGAGGGTCCTTTTCATCACAGTTATAAATGTATTGTTACTGTTCAAAAGATACTTTGTATTTGAAAGAGTTAGGTTTAGTAAACTAGGTAAAACCTAAGAGTCCCATATTTCCAATGAAATAGTAAGAAATGTTTCAAACAAAATACGAATGTCAAACTAAGAGTACCAATAATATAGGCTACATTTTACTATCCTTCCAAATCTGGTCTGGATATGGTCATGAAAATAAAAAAAAGAAATCACAATGATAACAGTCAAAGATCACGGATTTAAAATTACCAATTACTCTCTTTTTCAAATTTGTATTAAATAATTACAGAAAAAAAAGGAAACCAATGAAGCCGCTAAATTAGGTATGCCCAATGTGGGTGGAATTTATTTTGTGCTGCTAGTTGGAAGTCTCATAGCTGCAGCAGGCAGCATTGTGGATTGGCTATTCTTTGTGTTTAGAAAAGCACGACGCTACAGAGTAAGTTTTTAATTAAATTGTTTGTTAACTTTTCAATAATATTATTCCCATCTAAAGGTTGCTTTCAAAGATGCACTCAAAGAAGAATTCCAAGTTGTTATAGAATTTTCCAATAATAATAAAATTCTTCAAAGCACTGGTTCAATATATTCAAGACATTCTTCATTTGCAATTGAAGCAAGGCAGATTGAAGAAAAATTAGACAGAACTGACGAAACAGAATTTTAATATTAAGTTAATCTAATACATATATATAGATTATGAATAAATTTATTGTTTTTATAACTCCTTTTTTTGGTTGATTCTATTGTATGTACAAAACAGCTATAAGTCTGTTAAAATCGTTTTTGTTTACAATTGTAGGTACCTACAGAAGCTATAATTTTAGACATGACAATTTTTTTTTTTTTTGATAAAATCAGAAAATCAAAAACCCTATTCGAAAAGACAGGAACCTACTTTTAACCAACTTTTGGTAATCGCTTTGATAAATTATTTTACAGGTAATTAAGAGCACTACAAATTATTCGGATACTACATAAACAATTTATAAGTAAGCAACAAATCTTAAGAAACAGCATTCCATGTACCACTCCCTAACACTAACAGTAACACATAAGGGAAAAGCTAAATCTAAAGGTGAATCATTAAACGTTTTTAGGGACCTTGTAAATAGCGAACGAAGCGCTGAGGTGCTAAAAACAAAATCATAACCATTTTCAGGATGACACATCTCCTTTCACCTCAGAATTTCGATCCAAAAATTTAATTTAATTGAATTTTGTCGACTAATAGCTTAATTCTGGCAACCGCACTGATGCCTCATAAGTCAGATTAATCTTCTCACTCGTAGTGAACTCGCCTCATAAAAACTTAAAAATTATGATCTGCTCCTAAGCAAACAATCAAAATACTAACTTTTTTATGGCATCAACAATGTCTATCCCCCTGCTATCCGATAGATAGCTTCTAAAAAAAAATAAATTTAAATTTTTTTTAGAAATCTTTAACAATAATAAAAAAAAATGTTGTTTGTTTTTTTGGTTTTTTATTAATATCTTTTTAATTAACAGTCGTAGAGGTTTACAACGTACTAATGAATTATAGCTATATGTCCTAGGAACTTGTATACAAAAATTATATTCCTATTGTACCGTTGAGCTGAGAAACTCACAATATAATATTGTTCACACATATTACTTAATAACATGTGTGCATGGATTGATTTAGTTTTTTCTTATATTTAATCTCAATAGAAAAGCCATTAATTTGATACCTCACTTTTTAATCTACCTCCTATATTATCGTCACAATTGATTTTTTTAAATTCATAAAAAATCGAATAAAATCCACAGAAATGATCCGCTTTGTTCATTTTAACAATCGTCTACCAGTGGAGAGCACCGTTATCTCAATTGAATTTCTAATTGGGGATGATAATTAAAGTTTTGATCTCAGAATTTAGCTATGAGATGTGGCTAAATTTGTGTATAAAAATTATTGAGGAGGGTGAAAAATTTCATACTAAAGAGGTGTGTAAATGACCCGTCAAATTTATATTACATATATTAAATTCAAAACTTGATGAAATTTTTTTTAATTTCAAAAAGCTAATGATGCACTTTTATAGGTGTAACCTTCTTCTATAAATATGTGAATAATTTTGAATTTCTTAATCTAACGGGACAAAAGTAGGGGTAATTTAATAAATAAATCAAAAACTACATTTAGACAACTTTAGAGGTTTCAAAATTGAGCAAACCTTAATAGTTCATAATAAATGATACATGGAATTTAGATAGAAATTTATAACTTAAATGTGTAGGTAAAAATTATTGCAAAATATTAAAAAAATGTGTATTAAAAATGCGTTGTAATGAAAAATCAACTTATTTTTTCGTACTTTAAATTCAAAAGTTAATCAAAAATTTATATATTTAAAAAAAACAAAGGATGCACATTTATAGGTGTAACTTTCTTCTACAAAAATGTGATAATTTTGTATTTGTAAAAAAATCTAAAGCAGGGTCAATTTAATAAAATAAATCACAAAAAAATTATATTCCTATTGTACCGTTGAGCTGAATTTGAGGTAAAAATTTATAATATAAATTTCTGTGTTAAAATTTTTGCAAAATCTTAAAAAAATTCATACTAAAAATGTGATTTAGTGAAAAATCAATTCAATTTTTGCTACAAAAGTTAATACAAAATTGATAAATTTTGAAAAACAAAACTAACACACCAATTGCTCTAATCCTCTTCTAAAATATTGCTAACAAACGTTTAGTGATTATTTCAACAAAAACCACTCTAAAATTAGTTTTATTGATTTATTTACCAAAAAATCATGCTTTTTCAACGAATTTTATTTTTATAATTTCACCACGCCCATAAAATATTTTCAAATTTAAAAATTATAAATCCTGAAAATCTGATAAAAAATGTTGATATATAAAACATAACTGCGCATTGCTCACAAGCTTCACAAAATAATTTCAAATATTAAAATTTTACATTAGAAATATTTTTTACAGATAAAATCCAGAAAAAAATTTAAAATTGCCAATTTGTCTGCATAAAATTGGCTATAAATCGAAAAGTACTTATCCGAATTTAGATGTCAATGGAAATGCCATTGTCTCAATATTTAAATTCATACAAAACATTAATAGACGTCCAAACAATTTTAAAGACTAATACACTTAAACAGATAAAATAGCATTATTTTGACTAAATAGTGAATATTGTTAATTTTAATTTAACCGATTATTAAAATTTAAATTTTGTAATAATCTATACGAATCAAAAATTATTTTGGTATATAAAACATATTTCTACGATAACCACAACCTTTAATATGGATTTTTCAACATAACTGAAAGAAAAATTTTGCATAAATCCAGTCGATAAATTTTTTCTTTTTGCTTAAATATACATAAAATACCTGTAAATGGCCATAACATGGGTAATACTTTTTTGATATTTATAAGTGAGGTATCAAATGAAATAATTTACTTTCATGACAAAATAAATTGTTAAAAGAGAAAGAATTTGCCATAATGCGAAAAATTCATACCGTTTGAGTGTATTTACTTAGAAAATTGTTAAAAGTTAATGAAAAATTTATAAATTTTGAAAAAATAATGACACACAATTATATGTGTTACATTCTTCTACAAATATGTGAGTAATTTTGTATTTGTTAATCTTAAGTGAAAAAAAGGAGGGGAAATTTAATGAGATAAATCACAATAAAGCTCCCTTTAGCCAAATTTAGAAGCTTCAAACTTTAGTAATGCCTGATAGTTCATAACAAATGATATAGACTACGGTAGAAATTTATAATTTAAATTTTTGTGTCAAAATTTTTGCAAAATCTTAAAAAAATTCATACTAAAAATGTGGTTTAGTGAAAAATTAATTCTATTTTTGGTACTTTAAATGCAAAAGTTAATAAAAAATTGATAAAATTTGAAAAACAAAATAAACAAACTAATTGCGCTAATCCTCTTCTAAAATATTGTTAATAAATATTAAGTGATCATTTTAACAAAAGCCACTCCAGAACTAGCTTTATTGATTTATTTACCAAAAAAAATGCAAAATGGATGATGCTTTTTCAACAAATTTTATTTTCAAATTTTCACCACGCCCATCAAACATTTTCGAATTTAAAAATTATAAATCTTGATCATAAGTTTCACAAAATAATATCAAATATTAAAATTTTACATTAGAAATATTTTTTACACATATAATCCAGAAAAATTTTAAAATTGGCTATAAATCGGAAAGTACTTATCCGAATTTCAAAATTTAGATGTCTTTGGAAAGGTCAATGTCTCACTATTTAAATACATACAAAATATTAATAGACAACCATACAATTTAAAGACTGATACGATTAAACAGATGGCAGGATTATGAACATATGTCCAGAAAAAATCCACTGGAGTCCAAAAAATTTATGCCCAAACAGCGACATGGCGAAAAATATAGCTTTTTGAACAGGACAAAGCTTAGCTATGAGATTTGACGTTTCAAGTGCGTATAAGTTTTTTGCCTGGTTTTTGTTGAATATGTAAGTGAATGTTGGAAAATATAATAAGTAGTGATGGAAGGCTAATTAATAGCATGATATAATTCTCAAGTAAGTAAAAATGCGCTGATTGTTGATTGGATTGTGGTGGAAGGTAAAATATTAACCAATCATGTTTGATTTACATGGTCGGTGTAAATTTAGTTATGTTGAAATCAACACGGCGAATACTTTCACAATCTCCCAAATCAGTGAGAAACATTCGCTCCGTAGAGTAAATCATTCACAATGATAACAAAAATGGTAACAGCAATGCTATAAGAGCAAAAAACTGCCGTATTACAGCTCCTCTCTTTTGTGCATTGCAGGTTCTGTGTCGAAATGTCAAAATCAAAGGGCTTTAATCGATTAAGGAGGGTGTTATTACCTAATGCCTCGGCCAGCACTTTAGCACCAACAAAAAATAAGAAATTTCACTTTTTAATTTGACAGGTGTCGAAGTGTCAAGATCTGAGACCGCCAATCGATGACAGTGATGGTGGTGAAATGTCAAAAATCCGAAAAATCACACCTTTTGCTTTGACAGTTGATAGTTGGGGGCGGGATAGCAAACCATACAAATTTTTCAAATATTTTCTAACAAGTAGGTGTCTTTAGCATAGATATTTAGAAGTACGTGAATATATAGTTAAGCTTTTATATAAATAATAATTAACACTTGCACAATATTTCTATCCTTTGAAAATTGAGAACATGAATAATGTTGAAAATTTATTGATGTCGGGAATAAGTTTACCTGGGGAATTGGGCAGTCAATTCATCAAATTTATTTCAGAGATATTCACGATAGCAGAAATATTTTCAAGGAAAACTATTTTCTACGGGAAATTTTTTTTGAAGATTTGTTAACAAACTGTCCTTTAACAAAAGGGACCTGGGCAACGCCGGGTGTTTCCGCTAGTTTACTATACAATAATTTGTTTGCACCTTTTTCTAAAAATATATTGCCTGATGATCCAATAGAAAGTACTTTTTTCAAAAGGTTTCTTTTGACAGTTTTTATTAGTCAACTGGCTAGTCTATACGTAGTTCAGGCAATTTTGTTAACGCAATTGTCTTAATTTTAGCCTTAGAAATACTGTCGCGAAAATCCATTGCCAAATCATGTTGGCATCTATAGTTTTCCAAGGTTAAATGTAGAAAATATCAGTTCTTTGCATAAAGCTCGGAAACGGTTAATGCTATCGAAGTGTTTCATACAAAACTTGTAGATTATGGTATACGCCAAAAAAAGATGCAACCATTTTTCATTACGACCCACCGTTAAGAAGATATCGACATTTCAAAAAATGGAAAATTTCGACAACTGTAACTTTTCACATATAACTCACGTTCAAACTTTTATAAACACCTGAAAAGAATAACAACGTTTTCTTGTATAAGGTCGCATAATGTACAAACTTTGTATTCAGGTGTTTTCAAAAATTTGAAACGTTAAGAAGTTATCGTAAAAAATTACCGTTTTCTACATTTTTTGAAATGTCGATATCTTCTAAACGGTTGGTCGTAAGAAAAAAATTGTAACAAATTTTGTTTGCGGATGCCATAACCTACAAGTTTTACATTAAACACTTTTCGATAGCATTTACCGTTTCCGATTTTTATGCGAAAAACTGATATTTTCTTCATT
Source organism: Melangyna quadrimaculata (assembly GCA_949320155.1). Classification (NCBI taxonomy): domain Eukaryota; kingdom Metazoa; phylum Arthropoda; class Insecta; order Diptera; family Syrphidae; genus Melangyna; species Melangyna quadrimaculata. Next base: position 369,211,556 of record OX439483.1, read on the forward strand.
TAACCTTGTGGATAGAGTTTCTTTCATAACAACATAAGTCCAAAATCTTCGTTTTGAGACAAATGCATTTTAAAGTAAGAAAAATTCCTCCAAATCCAGTTTTATTTAACATATACGTATATATGTGGGATATAAAAATAAAAGAACGCAACTTCGTTTTAACAAATTTAATTCAAAGTGTAGGTATTTAATGTTAATTAAGAAGACCGTCGTGCATTGACGTCTATCGTGGGTCACTGTTCGTCGTTAAGTGTTCGTTCTTTCCCAGAATATTCTCAAAGAGCTTGATGGCAGCTTAAATAGAGTGGAGAGTTGCAGACATAGGACAGTGGCGTAGTCTGTAATCCCACAAATCGGCCATCCTGTTTAATAGCTGACCCCAGCGTTCTGTGAAAAAAAAAACAAAATAATAGTTAAGTAGTAGTTATTCTTCGTCAGATGACGAAGTTATGTCAAAGTCAGTGTGCCGCCAACTTTTCATCATATCAGGACTACTTGATGTCAAAATCAGTCCTTCGTGCTCACCAACTTTTACGACCTCATATCTGTCGTGATATCCAACTTTTGTTATCCTATAAGGACCTAGAAATTTTCCAGCCAATTTTAGATTTGGTCCAAACTGGGTTCGACGTATCGCTACCAAAACACCTTCCTTGTGCTGTTTAGCTGGTCGTCGCTTTCGGTTGTAAGTTTTTTTATTTTCCTTCTGTATTTCAGATATTGACTCTCGTGCTAGTTCCCTGGCATCATCTCGCTCGCTAGCAAACAACTCTCGAACATCCTGGTCAATCAAATCTACAAGATCCACATCTGTTTTATTTCTCATTTTTGTCCCAAACATCAATTCGAATGGCGTTGTCCTTATGCTGCGCTGCCAAGTTGAGTTTAAGCATTGTTGAAGTGAACTGGTGTGCATGTACCACTTTTTGGTGTTGTCAGTCGATAATTTAGTGAGAACAGAAATAATGACTCTGTTAATGCGTTCCACTTGGCCGTTCCCTCTTGGAACACCAGTTGTGATGACAAGATGTTTAATTTTCTCCTCGTTACAGTAATCCTCGAAAACTTTGCTGGTAAATGCAGCCCCTCGATCTGATATCATTCGTGCTGGACTCCCAAATGACACTTTCTGCAATTCCAACTTCGCAATTACCTCCACCGCTGACGTCGTTTTGGTTGGGTAGATCCAAACGAATTTAGAAAACGCATCCACAACGCGTAGGATGTAACTGTATATTTTAGTTGTCTTTTCCATTGGACCTAGATGATCAATGTGGTATGTACAAAGTGGGTTACTTTCCTTGTCGATTGGTGAAAGGAATCCCTCCTGCTTTCCGGCTTTTCTTTCAGCCAATATACACGAAATGCAATTTTTCCGAACGTCTTCCAATTTTTTCAACAAGCCTGGTATAAAATAGTCCCTCCTTACTATCTCCTCCATCTTTCTTGATGCAAAATGACCGTCGTTGTGTATACTCCGTAAAAGTTCAACCTGCATCTTTTTGGGCACATACAGCAGCTTCCGGCCCTCCTCGTCATTCTTATAAATAACACCTTTCTCGCAGATAAAATTCTCGTACGGACTTTGTTCCAGCAGCTTTTTTATTAGTGTTATGTGTTCATCGCTTTCCTGTGCTGTAATAATTCTTTGCAAAAATTCGCCTTTAATTAGACTTACCGCGTTCCTGCTCAATTCATCAGCGTGCCGCATTCTATTTGCACTCCGATGTTCGAGTACAAAATCAAACTCTTGAGTTACCAATACCCAGCCTGCGATTCGTGATGAAAACTCCTTCTTCTCCAAAGTGCCTTTGAATGCTGCACAATCAGTCACAATCTTAAAGTGAATACCCAGCAAATAATGTCTGAACTTCTTTAATGCTGCTACCACCGCAAGAGTTTCCAACTCGTAGCTGCTATAACTTTGTTGTTGGGCAGTTGACTTTTTACTGAAATAAGAAATCGGAAAAAAATTATTATTTTCTTTTTGCAGTAACACTGCTCCGAAACGCCATTTTGAAGCATCCGTGTGTAACTCGGTCTCTGCATCTTGACGATATAGTTTTAAAACTGGTGCCGTCGTTAGGATTTTTTTGAGCTCTTCAAAAGCAGCTTTTTGCTCAGCCCCAAATACGAATTTCACGTCTTTTTTAAGTAGTTCGGTAAGTGGCCATGCAATACACGAGTAACCTAGAACAAATCTTCTGAAGTACCCTGTGAGACCTAAAAAACTTTGTATCTTTACTGTATTCGTTGGCTGTGGAAACTTTTTAACGGCAATCATTTTAGCTTCGGATGGTTGAATATTACCAGCTTCAATTCGAAATCCTAAATAGTCGATTTTCAGGCAGAGAAATTGGCACTTTGACCAACGAAACCTGAGACCATACTCGCTTGCTACTTTGAAAACCTGGGCTAAATTGCAAATCGCTTCATCGTTATCTTTTCCTAGCACAACGATGTCGTCCATGTAAAGCAATACGATCTTTAACATCATAAGATCTCTAAATACTAAGTTCACATGTCGTTGGAAAACAGCGGGTGAAACACAAAGACCAAATGGCACTCGGTTGAACTCATACTGGTCACGATGAGTAACAAAAGAAGTAAACTTTTTACTTTCTTCGTTAACAGGAACGTGGAAAAACCCGTTTTCGAGGTCTAAAGTGGAATACACATTGGCTGACCTAAGCTGGTCATCAATCTGGTCATCTACAAGAGCTAAAGGATTATGATCACGAACTATAAACTTGTTAATTTTCCTATAATCCACGCAAAGTCGCTTGCTGCCGTCTTTTTTATTTGCTAGCACTATAGGAGAAGAATATTCCGAAATGCTTCGGCGAATAATGTAAGCATCTAACCATTCTTGAATCTGCCTGTCAACAATTTCTTTTTCCAGCGGAGCAAGTCTCCGAGGACGTTGGGCAATAGGAGCATCATTTTTAAGAATGATCTTCATCTCAACATTCGTTGTTTTTGTTCCTATTGGCTTGTAATTGTTAACAAAGTCTTCAATTTTTTGTCTATATTTTGGATTTCCTACACAGATGTCAATATTTTGAGAAATTACCTGGTAGCAGTTTTTCAATTCCGGCTCTAACTTTTCAACCTGCACTCCATCTGTGCCTAGAGTTATACGCGTGCCTCTAAGTATATATTTTCCAATCAGAAGGTTCTGCATCAAAAACTCTGATGAGACTACATATATTTTAGCGTGATACGTAATGCCATCAATTTCAACATTCGCCATGAAGTACCCATACGGTTTTGTACAGTCTTTTGATAAGCCCCTGAAAATTTTGTTATCGCTTTCTAGAGTTGGAGATACAAGCCTAAAATACTCAGTTGACTGCATTATAGTTGCATCACTGCCTGCGTCAATTCTTCCTTTTACCTTAAAGCCGTTCACCATAACCTCTTTCGCCTTCAACTCGCCGACATCTAACTCAACCAAACACACCGCCTTTACATCGTCTTTTCGTTTTGGACAATTTACATCGTCTTTTCGCTTTGGACAATTTGGAGACACGTGTCCAAACTCTTCACAATTAAAACACTTTGGGCCCTTTTTCTTAGATTCGCACATTTTGCTTTTATGCCCTCTCGAACCACAATTAAAACATCGAATGTTAGAATTGCTAGGAGAATCTCTCTGCGTTTTTGACAACTTCGACTGTACATAATTTTGTCGTCCTAAGGAGCTCCGGAAACGCTCGTACTCAGTCAGTTTAATCTTAAAATCGTGCATGGATTGCGCACCGTACAGCATCACCTTGTTGGCAGATGAGTCGTCAATGCCATCGATAACATACTGGATTAAAGAGCGCTCGTCTATACCACCTTTTGCACCCAGTTCATGCATTGCAAACAAAAATTCCACAACGGATTCCCTACTTTTCTGCTTCCTTATCGTCATCGCCCTATGCACATCTCCTACCGTCATCGTATTCGAAAATTCATCCAACAAGAATTGTTTTAAATCCGACCATTTTATTATTGTGGGCTTTGTCTTTAAAGCCATCTTTGCAGTAACCGTCAGCAACCGCTTAGCGAAAAGAATTTTTTTCATTTCATCCCATCTCATCAACGAAGATGCAGTTTCGAACTCATCAAACCATGCCCCTACATCGCCCTCGCCATTAAATTGAGAAACCGCATTAAGTGCATCTTCAAAAGTTCCTACGTCGTTACGTCGTTCCCGCTCATTACGTCGTTTTAACTCGTCGATCTCCGTCCTCAATAATAACACCTCAATATCTGGCCCCGTCACCGTCGCCGTAGTCACATTGTCTGGCCTTGCTCCGTCTCGTGGCTGTTGGCTATCGTTGATAGCACCTCTGTCAACTCGTAACCCCACCCCTTCCGATTGTCTTATGCCTTCGTTGTTCAAAGGCATGCCGTTTCTGATTCCATTAGAAGTGGACTGTACGTCGTCGTCAGCTTCTTCAACGTGTTGAGGCATCCCGAAATCCCTATGTGAATTTCTCTGCCACCAATTTGTCGTAAATTTTAACTCTACCTCACGTCTCGTTATATCTGATTCCCGTCTTAATAGCATTTCTGAAAAATCAGCACCCGTCGTAATGGCCGTACTATTCAGATTTTTCCTGCGTCTGCCTACCATTTTCGTCGTTAATGAAGGAAGAGCAAAAACAAATTATTAACTGTTCAGATTTAGTTGTCACATGAATCGTAATTTTGCAAAATGTTGTACAGTTCAATCGTCTTTACCTCCTCTTTTCCCTTTTGTGATTTCAAGGTTTTATAGAAATCGCGGAAAGTTGTTGGAATCAATGGAAGAAGAGATATGCACTCCTATTGCGATTGTCAATTACTGATGGATAGTTGATAAATATTGAAATTTTGAATTTTAGAAGGCAATTTATTCAAAATCTAAAAAACAATTCATCGATTTTTACTAATTTTCTTGTAATTAACTTGTAATTAATTAACGATGCACGGGCTGCATTTCTTCTCAGTGAGGTAAACATTTAGCGGTTGTCTTGTTTAATATCAAATTTCAGTATTTATCAACTATCAATCTATGATTGACAATCGCAATAGGGGTGATAATGTCATTCTTCCAATATCGGTGGTGGTATCACGTTTTGCAAAGAGATGTTTGATGAGTTTTTACCCCTTCGTTTGAAACTTACATATCGCCAATCCGTTTCTTCATGTAGTGTTGTTTTAAAGTAGACATTTCAGGGCTCTGATTTTGAATAATGCAACCATTTGATGGTTTGAAAACCAAACATGTTCCCATCTTCACCTTTCTTTCGAGCAACCAAACCCGCATTTGCTTTCAATAAACTTGCAAAAGAAGATCGTTTTAGTTTTGGTTTTATTAATCCAACAAAAACAAATCAAATCAAGCACTTGATTAAAAACGAAATTCCCGCAAGAATAAATCCGCATGGTTGAATTTATTTTAAAAAGTTGATGTTTTTTTTTTCGTAAAGCGTCTATTTTCAATGTTTAATTGTTACAAATAAAACCAACTTAACTGTTCCTATAAAACTAACAGTTTAAGAGCGCACAGCAATTTTTGGGTGTGAACGATAGCAAACATTTCTTTTGTCCATACTATTCATATTCAAATATGAAAGTCTGATGGCATGTCGGGGTTGGGGCATTTTGTATGCAATACTGCATTTAAATTGCAGTGCATTTTTAAGAAAAAAATGAGTTTCAAAACCAATTTCGAAAAACACATTTTTGAGACGAAATAGCTCATTTAGACCCATTATGCAACAGTCTAAATTTACCCATTTACATATTTTTATAGAAAATTCTTCCACCAAAACTCAACGTCGTAATTTGTTTGTAGTCTAGACATTTTTTTGACTTATTTTCATGGGTATTACGAATTATGTTTGTTCGCTACTTTTGAATAATAAGATACCAACATATAAGATATCACGCAAGACTCATTTAATTAATAACAACAAATTTTAAATATAGCTTTTAAATCTACAGTTATTCAAATACCTACATACCCTATATACTTGTTTCCTAAATAATCTTCGGTCCATTTCCCTTTCCATTTAATGTTTACGCCAAACTTGTTTCATTTTCAATCAACAAGTGTTGCAGTATATTCTCTTCTGTCAAAAGCATCAGCTGGAATTTCGTTTTTAATTTGCCTTCGTCCGAGTCAGGAACTACTTGCGATAGACATTGTTTTTATTAGTATTTATCACAGTTTAAATATTTAATAAAGAAATTATTAACTTTGTTCTGTTTAATGGTTACTTGATTTAATTAATAATAATGCCACACATATTACTAACATCTTGCATCTTAAATAATATCTCTACATTATCATAATAACACCAGTGTTTTTAAAAATTACAAAATTATGTAATAATAATTTAAGAAAAATATCAAGAATGTAAGGAGTTTTGACAAAGAATTTATGGGGTACCTATGTATGTAAGTATGTTTCATCTATCTTAATGTTGTGCAATAGTAAAACAAGAAAAACGATATCATATTAACCTTCATCACGTCACCTATCTATTGATTTTCCAAATTCAAATAAGAGGATAACTACTCAAGCTTAAATACATTTGAATGAATTCTTCGTTGAACGGTGTGTCGGCAAATATGTTCATTAAACAATATTTTGTTTTTTTTTTATACAAAATAAAACTTTTTTTTTTAAGTTTTTGTGTTTCTAAAATCTTTAATTACCGTTAATGTAACTAAAATCATGGTAAAAAATATTACACCTTTTGTGGTTACAAATTATATTGTAAAAAAAAAAAACTATTTATACAACAAATATTGAGGACAGATTGCTTACAACAATGATAATAATTAAATCAACGAATATGTTAGTATACCAACATTTTAAATTAATCAAAGAAACCACATAATCCAGTTGTTTTATTAGCGCCATCTAATTAGAACCTGTGAAAACAAGTTACAAATTTAACCCACAGTAAACAGACTGGTCTGAAATATTCAACAAATTATGGATTCATCATATTCCTTAGCCTGAAAACTGTTTTGGGACTGACGCATTTATTTTAACTATATGTAGGTATGCGAAATACGATATGAAAACAAAAAAAAAGGTGTGTATCGAAATTCTTTTTTGGTCTGTGCAGTGTTGCCAGGTCAAAGCACTTCCATAGCTCAATTTTAGAATACTTGTTAGCCCAATATCCCTGGCCTTAATAAACCCCAAAACATATCCCAATATCATCTAAAAAATCTTAAATAAACAGCCATAAATACTTTTTTAATGTTATTATAAGATTACAAATATAACAGATTCTTTGTTTTGAACTTGGCTTTATAATATTTTTTTTAGAAATATGTATTTCAGTTCGTAGATTTTCTACTGGCTGAATGTCAAAACTATGGACTACGCAGCGGTTTCCAAACTTTTTAAACTTTGGAACCCTCAACAAGGTCGAAATAGATTTCGGAAACCCAACTCTAGTAAAAAATGAAAAACCACATCACATTTCAAAAAAAAAAAAAATGTTAACATCAAACATGTTTTTAATTGTAATTACATACCGGTTAGCTGGGACTGGGACTTTTCTAATCTTTTCAGCTTTCTTTCTAAAAATGTATGAATGGTTTTTATAGCTTCATTACGATAAATTAAAAACAAAAGTTATAAACTAAATAATTTTTATTAAAAGACATACAAAAAAAACACCAACAATCGTTGAAAGGTTTCAATATTTTGTGGAAATACTACAGTAAAATAATTTTTACTCAGTTATGTAGAATTTTATGCAAATCGAATTTGCTTTTATTTATGAATGTTACAATAAAAAAATGTACATTTGCTTTTTATCAAAAATGGCAAAATTTTTCAATAGTATGGTTTCAATATTTTTTATCTTGAATTTTTGTCTTGAATCACACGATCAAGCTAGTGTGATTCAGTGGTGAATTTTAATTTTTAGGCGTTGTCAATCATTTTTGGTTTGTGTAAATATTCTAGTTCTAAGAGTAAACTTACACGAGTTTTAGGAGTTAAGTTCTCAATTTTTACAGAATTAAATCGTTGGCTTCTTGCGATTTTTTAAAGTCAGTGTTCGCCATCAACATTGATTAGTTGACTCTATAAGAGTGCTCACATTGGACTGACTACGCCAAATTTTTTTGGTTTCACAAAAGAAAATGTTGGAAAATTTGTTGGAGTCAGTCCAATGCTAGCAAATGTCTATCAATTTTCTTTTCTGTCAAACGTGAACACTTGGGTTCGTTTAGATGACTAACGTAACTTTCTAGTCTCTGATTGGCCAGCATTCAAAAAATTTACTTTAAATGATGGGATTTTTTATAGGAAAGTGACTGGAAATTTAGTCAAGAAATATCTGCATTAATCTTAAATAAAGTGTGTTTTTGTCAAAATTATCATTTGTGAAATTAAAAATCTGTTTAAATTTATTTAAATTGTTTGTGCGGTTGCGTTACTTAAATTCGAGTTACTTTAATTTTGTATCCATGTCGAGGACTGAATATTAAGTCCATTAAGTCTCCTGCACGTACTTATTGAAATACCAAAATGGGGTAGCCCACTCAAGTGGTTGTTGAACATTCAAACATTCATAAATAATATAAATGACGGAGCGAAAGCTATTCAGCCTAACTGCGAGTGTCTTTTCATACTAAAAACCCAAATAAATAATGGAATTAATCGAAATTTCATAAAAAAACTAATTGATTTTTTGCTGTCAACACAAATCTTGGAGGAAAATTCATGATAAAATCATGAAAAAGGTCTTTAACCTTTACTTTATATAGTTAATTATTTTTAACTTGAATAAAGTCTTATAAATAAGACAAATAGATTCACTGTTAATTAGTGTTAATGCATTTTCAATAAACTTTATAATTTCAGTGTTAATTGTTGTTTAAATTTAAGTCAATTCCCATTTCAGTAGGTAACCAGGAAAAACATTAAATTTTTAACATACTAATTGATTTAATAAATTAATTTGGCAAAAACGTGAAAATTAAACAAATCGTTTCCAAAACGTTTACTATAGAAGGTATTAATTGATAATGATATGAGAATGCAAATTTTGCAGGCGTATATTGCAGCGAATGGCAATACTTTCGTCGTTCAAAGAAAACGGCAAAAACTCACAAGTCGGCTAATTCGTATTTTAAGTTAACTTAGTAATTTCGTTCATAACATAATTTCTGCTGGGAACAGACAAGGTATCTAGTTCAATATTTGGAGAGAGCCTTTGTGTCGTTTTGGTATATAACAACAGTTTAACACAGAACAATTAGTCAAAAAAACAATTGTTTAATGGAACGAAATATAAGAGGGCTCATCTCAAATAGGGCTGCTATAGAAAAGCTTGAGTCCAGTTTTTCAGGACGCCATGCCATACTTCTGCGGAAATCAACGTTTTTGGAAAACGTGAATTGATCTTTATATCTTCGAAACTATTTGTTCGAGCTGGAAAGCTGGTTTGTCCATAGTTGTTAAAAATAATTGTCGTTACTGTTTATAATTACATCAAATGTCACGTGCATAGGAATTGTTAATAAAATTATCTTTTATTTTTACTCAAATTTATTGTTTTAGTCTCGCTATGATACTACATTTTTTTCTCATTTTTAATTCATTAAATCATGTCTAAGTGCCAGCCGAGAGAAAACGAGATATCAGTATTTTTATGAAAAGAACGACTTTTACTTCGTTTACATGAATACAAAAACTAACAATTATTCAAATATATGCACCAACACAAATACTTGAAAAAGCCGAAATGCTTAAATACGGAAAAGCAGCCCTGACACCAATTCTGACAAGAATATTGAATGCAATTTTAAAGAAACAACAAATACCAGAACAATGGCAAAAGAGCAGCATAATATTAATACATAAAAAAGGAGATAAAGATGACATCAACAATTATAGACCATAAGCCTCATATCAACAATATATAAACTATTCTCAAAGACATTATATAATTTAACGAAAAAATCATTAAATGACAACCAGCCTCGGGAACAAGCTGGATTCAGAGAAGGTTTATCAACTTCGGACCATCTACAGACAATCAATCAGCTCATTGAAAAGTACAATGAATATATAAAACCGCTTTACCTTCTTTTTATTGACTTTACTAAAGCCTTTGACACAGTGGAGCACAATAACATCTGGACAGCACTAAGAAATCAAAATATTCATGAGAATTTTATAAGGACTATGGAAAACATTTATAACAACAATACAGCTAAGATTAAAACAGATAAATTCGGAAGGGAATTTCAGATTAAAAGAGGAGTTTGCCAAGGAGACCCCTTATCCCCACTACTATTCTCAGCAGTGCTAGAAGATGGAAACAGTACTGGAGTGTCAAAGAGATTTTAGACTCAAAGATAAGTGACGACATGAGAAAATACATTTTGGACTCTACAATTCTTCCTGTGATGACATATGGGCTTGAAACATTAGGACTAACATCAATGTTACAGGAAAAGCTGCGTATTTGCCAAACAAAAATTGAACGAAAATTGCTGAACATAAGACAAGTACAAAGAATAAGAAACGAAGAAATATGAAAAAGGACAAGAATAGTGGACGTGATACAAAGAACAAAAATACTAAAATGGAGCTGGGCTGGACATGTATCGAGAATAGATGACCAAGGATGGACAAAGCGAGTGACCAAATGGTTACCTTTCGACGAAAAAAAGACCGAATGGACGACCAAAAAAAACAATGGGCAGATGACCTAAAACAATACAACGAGAATTGGTATAACGACGCCAAGTGCAGAGATATATGGGCAGCATTGGGGGAGGCTAATGCCGGAACTTAACTTAAATTGTGAAAAAAACTATTAAATTTAAATGTAAATATAATTTTAAAATTCTATTTCTATTTTTATTGATTGTAATTTGAAATGGTAAATAAAGCTTTTAATAATAAAAAATAATAATAATAAACATGGAGAATTGAATCAAGCTTGAAGTCGGATTCAATTCCATATAGACCTGGATCGGATTCAAACAGGATTTCTCGATCCGATTCCACTTTGCGAGCGTAATCGAATCGAAAAATACAAGTAGACTTTTTTGCTTTGTTTTGTTGTTTTTTTTCTCTCGTAGTCACCATATTCATAAACTTATTTTCGGACGCACACAGTAAAGTTAAAGTGTCACTTCAAGTGTACTTCGATTCAATTTGAATTCGATTCAGTAAGGTCGTATACCTAGATCGAAATGTCAATCCGATTCGATTCGATCGTCGAATCCTGGCATGTAAACGGAGTAATTATGTTTTGACAATTACAATAAATCTAGTGTTCTCATGAGTCCAGTGTATACTTTTTTCGGTAGTCACAGTGTACTTTGAAATTTCTGAAAAGTCAAAAAAGCTGCCAGAATCTGAAATATGTTCATTTTTAATTCATTTTTTGTGACCTTTTTACAATAATTTGGTTATTGTGTACGCGCTCACTCATATCGGTATTTTCAATTATAAATTGTTTGAACTACTCTTTTTTCATTAAATTTTATTAAAAATGAAAAATATGTAGTATCATACGGGCTTAAGAATATTTTGTTTCTTCCTCAACGCACCGTTTGCGTCAAATCTGGTATTTCTGATTTTTTGCTCTGTTGTTCAGTATATTAGCCTAGTAAATAACCTAAGTTTTCGACCAAATGGTTTCCAAAATACAGCATTTCAAAAAAGTTATTTTAATCGTTAGTTTTTGTGTAATTAATTTCCAAACTCAAAATATTGGAAAAGAAATTTGCTCCAAGGATCCTGTTTCTACTAAAAGTAGAAAATTCTTTTTCAGAATATTGAGTTTGGAAATTAATTTCTCAAAAACTATCGATTAAAATAACTTTATTTAAAAAGAAAATACAAGAATGGGTTTCTGAGTTCAAGATAAGCAATAAGAGAACATTGTGGGTGTGGTGTTACCATTGTTATTTTTAATAGTGTTGTTTCTACCTTACGTAATTTTTTAGATAATTGCCCCTCCCGTCTAAACGCGGGTATATAGACCCCCCTTCTGGTATGATTATCCTATTATTTTGGCTCAACCTACCATTCTTTATTTTCCATTATACTATTTGTTATATTTTTGTTCGTATCGCTTAATTTTGAAATGCTGTATTTTGGAATCCATTCGGTCTACATAGATGGTTCAAATTGGAGCAAAGTTGATTACTTTGAAATCGTAGAACAATGTTTTTAATTAAAATCAATTCTCTAGGACTAAAAACCAAATAACTGAAAAAAGCGCGAAAAAGTCGCGGTTTTATCGATTTTTGACGCATACGTGAATGTATATAGTTACTGTACTAATTTAACAAATATTGATATGAAGGGTTCTCCAATAAGAGGTGTTATTTTGAATAGCCCGCTATTTCGGTAGTTGTCACTTTTGAAGCTCTAATTTTTTGACATTTTGGATAAAGTAGAAACTACGCCATTAATAAAAATAGAACGATACACGCTTCTACAACGCATTGAAATTATTAAAATTCATTATATAAATGGTGAAAATTTGGCAGAGACGGTTCGTAAAACTAAAACATTTTTTGGTCATCGTGAAGCACTTTGTCGGACCACAATTCAGAGTGTGGAAAAATTTGAGCTTTTGGGACAAATTAGCGATGTGAAGGATAAAACCCGGCCACGTCGCTTAAGAACCACTGAGAATGTTGCTGCTGTAGCCCAAAGTGTTGAAGAAAACCCAGGTTTGTACATTCCTCGTCGTTCTTTGGAATCCAGAGATGATTAATAATTTGGTATGGCCACAATTGGATGGTATTGATCTGGAAAACGTTTACTTTCAACAAGACGGTGCTACGTGCCACACAAGGAACGAAACCATCAATCTTTTACGGGAAAAGTTTCCGGACCGTGTTATCTTTATCTCTCGAAGAAGTGATCGCAATTGGCTACCGAGATCTTGTGATTTAATACCTTGCGACTTTTGCTTTTGGGGCTACGTGAAAGTTAAGGTCTACGCCATTATCCCAGCGTTGTTTCAAGACGTCAAAGATGGAATTTGTAAAGCTAAGGCTGTTGAGGGCATACATCAGCCACATTGCGATTTGGTGACGGAAAATTTCATGAAATTGATATTGTTGTGTAAGCATAGCCGTGGCGGCCATTTGGCTGATATTATTTTCCATTATTAATGGCATACTTTTGTCTTTACATTGAAATAAACATCCGATCAATTATCTCAAAAAAATCCATTTTTCTTTGAATATCAAAATAACCCTTCTTATTGGAAAATCCTTTATATTTGAAAATGATGCACGATATCCCAGTCCAAAGTGATGGTTTTGGTAAGTTAGACAGGTAGGTTAGATACATAAGGGGTGTCCCATAATTTTTGTCAGATATTCAAAATGGGTATCTTGGATTTGTAGAGGATAACTACACAAGTATTTCTACGTCTTCTTTCTCTTTATAGACCCCGCGGCCGATTTTATGCAAAAAACACGTTCTTTTAAGTCAACAAATTATCAAGAAATGTAGTATCTTGGTTTCAACGACTTAAAAAGACTTGTTTTGGCTGTCTAGGGTGCAAATAATAAAAAAGCACAAGTTACTGCCCATTATAATTTAAAAATATGCCTTTTTACCTGAAAACCCCCAAAAAATCAGTTGATTTTAAGCTTTTCTCAATTTTAAAGGCCTACACGTGTTCGGGAAGACTCGTTTTAGAGGTAATTTCGTGTGCTAAACTCAAATATATTATTCATTTTTCGCTATCCTAACGGCTCTAGTTTTTGAGATTTTTCAGTCTGAAAATGGAATATTACCATTTGTCCCCTATTTTTGAGATGCCGTAGAAAGTAGTAAATCAGTACGCCAAGTTCTAAGTTTTAATGTTACATATCAAATATTTTAAGTAGAGTAGGTAAGACTGGATACGGTAGAAACAATTTCGCTAATGTCGTCTATAGTATTGCCATTTGAACGCCGAGAGTTGTTGATGGTATGTTAAATGAAAGATCATGTTCCCATCGACATATCGATGGTGTTATTATGGTACCATGTACTTTTTATTATGTATTATTTTAAGCGCACGTCAAATTAAAAAATATCGAAGAACCTCAAAATTATCAGAGAAATCTGTTATTTAATGATCACTGATCTAAATGTACATAGTTAGTGTATTAGTAAAGATTTCATCTCAAAATTGAGTAATTATGTAATAAAAGAAAACTTACGATCTTAACAAGATTAAAGTTAGTCTATTAACCTGTTGCCGCTTCCTGCATCTCTGAGACCCATCCACCCACCACCCACGGTATGCAAGATATTTGCGTTGTTTCAACCGTGCTGTGTTTCATTCAACCGTACCCAGTCATCCCTAATATGGAAGAACCTCAAAATTATCAGAGAATCTGTTATTTAATGATTACTGATCTAAATGTACTTGGTTTATTAGTAAAGTTTTCATTTCAAGTAATTAGGTAATAAAATAAAACCTTAACAAGATTAAAGTTATTCTTTAAACCTGTTGCCGCTTCCTGCGTCTCTGAGACCCATCCACTACCACCTAAGGTATGCAAGTAATTTCAACATTTTTCTATATTTAAATTTCTTCATCTTATTATTATAAAAAAACCTGACCACGGGTATTTATTTTCTGGGTGCACGAATTTAAACAAATTCCCCTAGAATAATAAAATTCACAGTATCTTTTTGCTGTGATTTTTATAAGAGTCGGTAAACATCGACCAAAATTTGTGTCTTAGTAGGGTATAACAGACTGACTGAAGAGCCCACTGTTATACCTTGGGCGAAACACAATTATTTCTGGAGTTGAGGTCACTTGTACTTTTTAATTGAATTTTATTCATTCACTCCACTAAAAACAGAAGTAATTTCAACATTTTTTTATATTTAAATTTCTTCATCTTCTTATTCTATTTAAGTCAGTAATCATTAAATAACAGATTTATCGTTGATCTTCTAAAAAGGGTGTAGTGCCAGAACTTGGCTGGGCACTACCCTAGCCTTTGATTTTGCAGATCTGAATTTTTCGCAGATTTACCCTTCCATGCACTAAGACCAATGCAATTTTAAGTTTTCACTTTACAAATTTGTTTGTTTTTTTTTATTGATTGAATTTATTTCGATTAAATGAAAATTGTGTTCCAAATATAAAGAAAAGTATTTCTGATGATATAAAATGGAAGGAGTTAAAAATTAATTGGTAAATATTCGTGAAGCTCATTTTTCTCTTCTGAAAGTGCATCAAGTGATGAAGAGTTTTTTGAAGTTATGAAACAGACATAAAAAAAATTAAGATGTTGATAAATATTATATTTTATCACGAAAATTCGAAATTTTTGATTGAAGGACAGTAATGTTTGAACTCCGATTGAAATGAAACAACTATTTAAAAAAAAAAAAATTTCTTGACTTAAGCCCGCCAGCCTTAGGTAGCACGCGATTTTTTAAAACGACAAAAAAAAACTAATTATTTCATATTCATTTGCATACAAATCTTAACCAGTTTTTTATTTAGAAAGTCGGTCTCGTATAATTAAGTCTCGTCTTGTCTCGTCTCGGTTGCTTAAAAGCCAGTCCCGTCTCGTCTCGGTCTCGGCATACGAGATCGAGATCGAGACTTTTCTCGTCTCGGGGCCAGCCTGTGTATGGTCCTTTTATGAGCAAATTTGTGTTAATATCGACTGGTTTGTATCTAAAGACTGCTAGGTTCCAATTCTTAAAAACTAATAGCCCAGTCGAAATGAGCATTTGCCAAGGAAAAAATAGTACTGCACATTTTTCTTTCAGAACTCGTTAGAAGGGGTCATTAGGCATCCTGGAGTTTTTTGTCGGGAAAATTGCTCTCCTGCGTTAGCCGCCATCTTGGATTTATTAAAGTACTAGTTTTTATTATTAGCCAAAAAAACTTTGAATATAAAAAAAATATTGAAAAACGATGGCAATAGTTACAATCTCATGCAATATCTTTTTTTTAAAGCCAGATATCCATTCTTTTATTTGCTGTTTAAAAAATTTGGTTTTAGTTAATAGTTTTTGAAAAATAAATTTTCAAACTCAAAATTTTGAAAAAAAAAATTTTTTTTTACTTTATTTGTTTGTAAATTTTACGAATTTAGTAATATTTTTGATTTTAAAATTCAACGCTCCTTATAATTTCTAGCCGATTGTTGAAAACCGGGTGGACTTAAGAACTTTAACTCTTTAGAAAATTGGAAATTAGGAAAACTATTAGGTATTTCTTAAAAAAATGTTTTTTGTGTGTTTAAACTTGGGATCTTTGAAAATACTAGAATTTTCATATGCTTTTCTATAAGAGGCTATTGTTTGATATACCCTTAACTCTTTTCCGCACCACCGTAGAGTTAGAGTACTAGGCGCGTTTTTTTTTAGGCCATGTAGGCCTAATCCACGCATTGAAATACTTGTAATATTTAATCAGATTTTAAGTTCTTTTTCCATGATGGTAGTTCCAAATTAAAATCATCAACTTCATTTTCAACCATGGCATTGTTCATCTTTCGTATTGTCAGTTCGTATTTATCCGGGATTGTTTGATTCAACTGCATCCTCATCATCGAGCAGCTCCCTAATGTGAACAACGTTTTCGCAAGATTCGCCAGAGCAGTTTGCACATAAAACATAACACTTAAGTCCCGCCTTACAGCACCCACACATATTCCCACAACCTGTTTTGCATTGGAGGAAATCGTTTTGAGCAATGATTTAGGAGCTACATCGGCAGTGGTGGTAATGGGCTCTAACCCATGAAGAGTTTTCTCCCAGCCCAACGATGTGGCATCCAAATCGTTTTCAAGCCACATTTGCACTTGTAAATATGTCCTATACATGTGTTGTTCCGCAGCGGCGGAGGTAGGTGGAAGGCTTGCAAGATTGAAGTTGATTTTTGCAACAGATTTACTAAAACGCTTGAATCGAAGGGTGTTTAGTGAAATCTCATCTTTACTGCCAGTACGGACTCACATTTGAGTACCAAACTATTACTTTTTGTTACCTTTGGGTCCGAGTACCAAACGATTACTCTTTTGGATCCGAGTACCAAATGATTACTTTTGGATACGGGTACCAAACAATTACTTTTTGTTACTCTGGTAATCGTTAGTAATCGTTACTCAAAAAAGTAATCGATTACTTTGATTACTTTAAGTAATCGTTACTTTGTATCAAATTCAAAGCTTCTCCTAAGTTTGGATTTTTCTGAAGAACACTGAACAATTAGGTTTTGCCAACATTGTATATGCGACATCGTGTCACAGCCAGTAAACGCATGGAGAAACAAAATGTGCCTGACTATTGCTTCATCATATTTTAACGAAACCGTCGATACCGTCGTTGGATACTGTAAGAATGAAGCAATATAATGGTAAAAGTTTGATGTCAGTGCATTCTTTTGTCTATTTGTTTGTTGTCGCGCCTAGTTTTTCACGTTGGTATGGAAGACCCTTTAAGTTTTATTTGTGTAGATGCAGGTAGATATTGTTCATCGTGATCTTCCCAATAAAATACGCGAAAGCCGTGGCATAATTTATTTAAATACCTTTACCAAGATGTTGAGTAACCCCCTCGCACTGAATATGAAGCGTAGAATGAATATAAGATCAAGGCCTAAGTAGAGGAGAGGGTAAACAATAGACTTCGATAGAAAAGCACATGAAAATTCTCGTAATTTCAAAGATCCCAAGTAAACACTAAATACACAAAAAACATTTTTTAACAAATACCTAAGTAGTTTTCGTAATTTTCAATTTTCTAAGGAGTTAAAGCACTTAAGTCAACCCAGTTTTCAGCAATCGGCTACAAATTATTAAGAGCGTTGAATTTTAAAATCAAAAATATAATTTAATTAAGTAAAATTTACAAAAACATAAAAGTTAAAAAAAAAAATATATTTTTTTTTTGCAAAATTTTGAGTTTGAAAATTTATTTTTCAAAAACTATTTAGTATAATAAAATTTTTTAAACACCAAATAAAAGAATGGATATCTGGCTTTTTCTTTTTCAACACGTTTTTTATGTTTAAAGTTTTTTTTGCTAATATTAGAAACTAGTGTTAGAAAATCCAAGATGGCGGCTTACGCAGTGGGGTAATTTTCCCGACAAAAAATTCAAAGATACCTAATGATCCCCTCTCACAAGTTCTGAAAGAAAAGTGTGCAGTACTATTTTTACCATTTTAGGTCATTTTTTTGTAGATAGCAACTGGGCTATAAGGCGAGTTCGTAACCGCAGAAATCTGCCGTATACCTGCTTAACTTCTGCTTATATTAATTTTATTTTTCTTCTGCCCGTAGAAAGCAGGCAGGTGGCAGGTTTTTAATATATTTGTGTTCCTAAACATGGCAGCGCATACAATCCGTTTTTTTTTTTTTTTCAAATTGCATTGAAGGAAGTCTACGATAATGATGGAACACATCAAAAGCATCCGAGTTTTTTATAATTATTATTACAAGAAAAAAATATTCTGTGATAGACAAATATCCTGATAAAATATTTATTTTGAAGCCATTTCATTTAATTATAAATACATACATAGCCATACATACATAGGTACATGTTTTCCTGTTTTAATTTTTATTTCTTTTTTGCAGAATTTACTTTTTTCAGCAGAATGTTTTTGTTTCTTGATTTGGCTTGATTTCTACACACCTTTTTACGAACGTAAATTGGTTTGTACGCCTGCTTAAGTCAGATTTCAATTTTTTGTTTACGAACACAAACTTTGCAGAATGTAGGCACTTGTTTTTTAACACCAAATTTGTTTAAATCAACACTTTCAAGAGGCATTTGCAAACAAATTTAATCAAAATTGGTTAAGACGTTTCAGGGCTATTCGAATATTAAAAAAAAAAAACAGTTCTATGGAATGTTTACTGTTAAAAACAGTTCTTTGAAAAAGAAAATGTACTACTGGATCGCACACTTCAAACATAAAAAAGTAAAAAAAGCATATTTGGGCAGGTGCTCCAGTAAACCACTTGAGTCTTTTGGATAAGATACAAAGAAGAGCTATGAAAATAATAGGTGACAGAAATATAACGGAAGCATTTGAAACTCTCGAGCACCGACGCAATGTTTCATGTCTTTCGTTGTTTTACCGTTATTTTCATAAGCAGTGCTCTACTGATATAGCCAGTTGCATTCCTCCCCTAAAAGAATTTAACCGTAATACTCGTACTTTCAGGAATGCACATCAGTTTACCCTTGAGCCCAACTTCGGACGTACTGTCAAGTATAGCCGAACTACCCGCATGTGGAATGCTTTACCCGGCTCTATTTTTCCCTCCCATTTCGATATTCAAAGGTTCAAAACCAATGTGCATCGGCATCTCCTCTTGCATCCTTCCCTATTTTCCTAACGCTCGCACTGTGTTTAATTTAGCATTTTAAGGGTATCAAAAACCCCTTGAGTGCTCGTAAAAGAAAAAGAAAAAAGATACAAATGCAATTGTTTTTGAATTTTTATAGAATAGTGTGAATGAAGTCAAAAGTAGCAACAAATTATTTCTTTTCTTATTTAGCATTTTTATAAAATATTTATTTTTGTAAAATATTTGGAATAAAATATGTAGGTACCTACTTTTTAGAAGGACTTGTGTGCAAAATGGACTTCGACGTTTACCTGATAGCTATGCGGAAACAACCAAAAAATTCAACAAAAAAAGACGTCAAAATCCTGTTTCCGGTCAGTTTGAGTCAATTTTAATGTTTATTAAATTAACTTTATTAGGTAATTCCAGACATGAACTTAATAAAATTAATTTTTGAATATTTTGTTTCTAGTGTGCTTTTAATTTAAAAAATCATAGCCCCATGAATGTATTTATTAACCATTTTATGATCTACTTAATTATTGATATTCTATTATTATTATTATTATTTAAAGCTTTTATTGTTGCCATTATTTGAGTTACATTTAACAAAATAAATAATTACAATTATATAAATAAAATATTAAGTTTTTCACATATTGTTTGATTAATTAATCATTTTTAAGAATATAAAACATGTTTTCATTCGGCATAAGCCTCCCCCATTGATGTCCATAGATCCCTGTTTTTTGCGTCGTTGTACCATTGATAGTTGAATTGATTTAAGTCATCTTCCCATCTCTTCCTTGGTCGTCCATTAGGTCTTTTTCCATCGGGTACCCATCTTGTCGTTAGTTTTGTCCATATTTGGTCTAGAAGTCTCGAGATGTGACCGGCCCAACTTCATTTTAACTGCTTTGCTCTTTTTACTACATCGATTATATCTGTTTGTTTCCTTATTTCCTCATTTGGTATTCTTTGAGACAGTCTTATGTTGAGCAATTTTCGTTCTATTTTCGTCTGACAGATTCTTAGTTTTTCAATTAAGTTTGTAGTTAGTTCCAGGGTTTGAAGTCCGTATGTCAGAATTGGAAGTATAGTTGCGTCGAGTATATACTTTCGTGTGTGCTTGCTTAAATTGCTGTCTAATATTTGTTTTACATTCCAATATTGTTTCCAAGTATTCACAATCCGCCTGTCTACTTCTTTCTCTTCTTGATTTTTGAATGATCTGATTTGTCCCAAATAAATATATTCTTCGACATATTCGATTTCTTCATTGTTAAGAAATATCGGAATTCTTACGTGGTTTGATAGCGTTTTTGTTTTTGACAAGTTTATATGGAGACCGTGTTTTTTAGTTTCTATAGCAAGCTCATTCAGCATTAATTGGATATTGCCCGGAGTGTCCGATATAAGTACAATGTCATCAGCAAATCGTAAGTTGTTTAGAAACTGTCCGCGTACTTTGATTCCGTACTTATGTTTCCAATCGAGTTTTTGGAAGATTTCTTTTAACACAGCTGCAAATAGAGGTGGTGACATTGGGTCCCCTTGGCATACTCCACGTTTTACTTGAAATTCACGTCTTATTATTTCAGTCTTTATTCTCGCAGTACTATTTTTGTAGATATTTTTAAGTGTTTCAGTGTATACGGGATGAATGTTATGCTTGTCCAAAACTTTCCATATACTATCATGTTCTACTGTATCAAATGCCTTGTTAAAATCTATAAATAAAAAGTATAGTGGCTTTTTATATTCAATAAATTTTTGAACTAGCTGGTTTATTGTTTGCAGGTTATCTGTTGTCGAATATCCTTGGTTGTTTTTCATTTAAGGCCTGTTTTGTTTTTCTATATATTATTTTTGAAAAAAGTTTATAAATAGTAGAAATAAGGCTTATGAGCTGTAGTTATTGACATCATCCTTTGCTCCTTTTTTGTGTATAAGCAAAATAGTGCTTTTTTGCCATTGTTGTGGTATAGTTTGTGTTTTTAATATTGCATTAAAAAGGTTTGTAAATATCGGAATTAGAGCTTTTTTACCATATTTCTAGCAGAGATGTTATGAATGCTGTATTTAATGAATCTAATGATGTTTTGCTGTTATTCTGAGTATTGTGACTGTTATTGTTTGGTGTTTCTGTTAATTTCAACAGTGATTCGAAAAATATTGTGGCGGTTTCATTTATGTCGTTCCTTTTTTGCAGCTCTTTGTCGTGATTCCTAAGTGATATAATCCATTCTTTTTCTTTATTTAAAAAAGTTTTTGTCTTCTTTATAGATTTTTTTTTTTTTAAATGTTCTGTATGTTTGTTTCGTTATAATGTTTTATATCTTTTTGGGTGTTTGTCTTAATTAAAGCTTTTAGGTCATTTAATTGTTGTTTTTCTGTTTCTGACAAGTTTTCTTGGTTTCTTAACTCTTCCCTCTTTGTGATAAGAAATTTGGTTTCATTTGAAAATTTATCGATTTTTGATGTTTTGGTTTTCTTCAGTACTGTTTTAGCAGTGTTCTTAATTATATTTTCTAGTAAGTCATACATATTTTGGATATTTTGGTGTGAGCAGTTTGTGTCAATATTTTCTTGTATTTTCCTTTCTAATATCCTATTGTAGTTTTGCATGTTCTCATCAGATATTATCCTTGGTATTATGAGTTCTTGTTTGTTTCTGCTAAGAGTCTTGTGGTTTATATTTATACTTGCTCGTACTAGCCTGTGATCTTTGTCAAAATCAAATTTATTAATCACACATACGTCGTTAATTATTTTTATTTTGTTCGTTAGAATTAGATCCAATTATAAAGACCCCATAAAATCCTACATAATAAGTATCTGGATCTAATTTACAAACTAAAGACGTCTATTTTTATGTAACATTATAGTGGTTATGTATTTAAATTTCTTTACTGACATTTACCAAAACCCTTACCTGCGTTCGCGCCTGAATTTTAGCAAATAATGGGTACGTTCAGGAGACATAAGCTACTTCATATTCAGTCAACTACTTTCACTGAAATTAAAAAAAAAATAATTCACTTTTTTTCGACATGTCGTATATCAAACTCATAACTTTTCTACAATACTTTACCTTCATTTCGTTTAGAAAAAAAGAGAATCCTCGACATGAATAAAAAAGTTCCGTCGTAGTGTACGGAACATTTCATTTTAAATTTATAAACGCGACCAAACAATTTATAAAAATCTAAACTGATTTTTAATTTCACAAATGACAATTTTGACAAGAACACACTTGATTTAAAATTAAGGCAGATATTTCTTGACTAATTTTTCGGTCACTTTCCTATAAATATTCCCTTCATTTGAAGTCAATTTTTTGAAAGCTGACCAATCACAGTCTAAAACTTGCATTACTTGCAAGTCCCCTTAGTCATATCAACGTACCCAATGGTGGAAAATGTCAATTCTACTTTGCCATGTAACATGAAGTAAGCAGATACAAAATATATGGATAATCTCTCGTTTTGGCCATTTGCAATAGCTAGCAAGATCGCCCAATTCAACGGTTTCAGACTTTTTTGTGTGTTGTGTGTCACTAAAGTCTAGAGAACAAGCCTTAGCCTCTTGAAAACCCTAAAAGAGAATATCCATCAAGAATGCAAGGACTTATCGCTAGAAGTTCTTGCAAGCAAGGTTGATGGCAAATGCCAAACATCGGACCCCGTAATGGTCATCAATTCTGGAGGCGGCAGCCACTTAACCGATATCATGTTCTCGACTTAAACGACAACAAATTAAGACATCAAATAAACATAATCTAAAAGCAGAACCCAAGTTTTTCATTTATAAACAAAATTACATCATAGCCAAAGATTTATCTATAGTGACAACTTTTGCGCAACCTTGTATATATAGAACTGTTACCTATTATGGCATGTCTGGAGACACTTTCGTTTAAAAATGTATACCAAGATTAGTTAGCCTACGATGGTTTCGATTCTGACAGCCTGATATCAACACAACTAGTTAAACGGTTTGTCTGATGATGACACACATATCATGTGCACTATGCAGCTTTTGGCGTTCTAACAAATTTTAGCAAACTTATCTGTATCTCAATAGTCAGCAAACATCGAAAAGGAAATGCATATGATAAACAATTTCTCTCGAATGCGCAATAACAATGATAAAATTATCTAATTTTAACGTATATGTACCTACAATCCTACATCTAGTAAATAGAGAAGGTTCAAAGACCTAGCAAGTTAAATTTATGATAATAAATATACTTTTTTTATGAATGAATGCATTCAGTTATACATATAGTATGTATTGATTGTCGAAATTTGTCCTAACAACACATCGGCTAAGCAATGGTGACCATTTTTATATTTTGTCAGTTTACTATAAAACGGCGATAAGGACTCCTTATGGTCAACCATCATCAGTTACAAACAGAAAATAAGACCAACTTGTGTTTGTAGGGAAAGGTGGCCTAAAATAGCCACCCCCCCCCCTAAGGAAAATTTCCCAAACTTCGGAAAGTGACATTCAAATTGAAATGTTATATTCCTTTTAAAGTTTAATAAATAACTCTTACATTTTTTTGCTTTACGAGTATAAAAAGTCCCTAGAAGTATTTATAGTATTTAAATTTCAAAGCGTCTCCAAATTCCAACGATCAAAATTGCCCGGGTAAAATTACATACTGCGGTATGCCATTTTACCCATGCAAGTAAATCCACCAGGCAAATTCAAAAACCATTTTCAATTTAATTTAAATCAAATTCAAAGTAAAATAAACATACAAAATACTCAAAAAAAAATAAATAAAAATCAACAGTTCATTTAAAACAACTTAAACTTATAAATAAAATAAACATAAACAAAACTAAAACATTGAACGTTTTAGATGCATTTAGGGCTTTTGATAACGTCCTCAGTGAAGGACTGCCTCTCTGTAGATCGTTCATATTTTCCAACCATTTTCACTATAAAGAATATGAAAATGTAAGTATAAAATGGCACAGTTTGCCATTTTAGCCGAGTGCTGAGTATAGGCCATTTTGCCCGTTTAGGATTTTTTTATTATAATTCGGAATATACTGGAATAGTTCTTGGCCAACGAATTTCAGTAACTTTATAAAAAATACTTCATACTTGCATGCGTTATGCGCTTTCTCCCCAATTCAATGTTTCTTATAGAGTTTCTTGTCGACACATGTTTCATATAATTGTATTGGGGATATCTAGAGACAGTTTGACCTGTCAAATTTCAAAAATTAGCTTGAAGTTGCTAACATTTCGTATTTATGTCGGTACCGCCATATAAATTTAAGAATTGTGTTCACAAAACCTTCTAGTTCTGTCCGATTCTACGATTTCTGGCGAGGGGTGGGCCATTTTAGGCCACCTTACCCTACTTTAACTGACTCACCGTTTTTCTTTAAATAACTGTTCTAATAAAAACAAAGCTTAAGAAATCCGTTATCAAAGTATATAAGGCACGTGATTTTCATAATACAAATTGTGATGCTGTGTTGTTTGAGTTCTAATGATTGCAGTTGTTTGCAATGAAACAAGAAGATAACAATTACGTTATCATTACTGATTAGGCTGCTCAGTCATCACTATACCACGTTCCCATATGCGACAGTAAATGTGATTGACAACACCACTTTAAAGTCTGAAAACTCAATACAAGATTTTTTTCTTGTAAAAATGTAAAGTTTTTTTTTTAATAAAATTTTTCTTCTTCACTTATAACCTTGAGCCACATACCTATAGAAGGTAACACACGTTTATTTAAAAACGAATATTTGTTTTTACAAAATTTGTACAAAATAAAGTTCAAAATAAATATATACTTTATGATACATATTATTTGTTGCCTTAAAGTATTAAAAAACGCCTGTGTTTAGCTGCTTATGGAACTGTTGGTTTTACTAAGACACCTATTACTGCACATTTTAGGGAATCATTTATTTACTTTATATCGCAAACAATTTTGTTTCTACAATTTGTTTATCCATATACGTCACTAGCACAGCTAAGATAAAAAAAAGATGTTTTTAAATTAGTTATAAAGTTCAAGTTCAACTTAAGGATGGCAAATGATGTTTTCTTTAATATTCTGATTCATTATATGATTTAAGTCTTCAACACGGCAGTAAATATCATAATGTAGGTATACTGGCGTCGTTTCCCGGGAAACCGGATCTTTTCCGCATGAAGATAAATGTAAATAATTTTTGTTTTCATTCCCTTTGTGGGGGAAGTATTGGTTTCGTGTAAAAAAAACGGTTATCTATGTGTTATATCTATGTGTACAGAAAACAAACAAATGGGCGGATTGGCTTAAATTGTATACAAATTATTATCATATATAAAGTTGTTATAGTGAACAGTTTTCGAAAAATTAGTTTTCAAAAAAAAAACTGAACACAAAAATTTCAAACTAATTTTTTTTCAAAAGTTTTCATTGTTAGGTACTATGTAGTTATGTTTTCAAAATTCAATGCTCCATTTGATTCTCAGTCCACCGCTGAAAACCTGTTGGCTCTAGGAATTTTACTTTTCAAAATACTAATCAAATTATGAGCCAACCAAGAACAATCCGACTTTCAGCTTCGTTTTTTCTTGTTTTACTTAGAAGTTATACAGTTTAAGTTGAAATTATAAGTTTATTTTGAAGGGGAGTCTATAACGGCTACATGAAATTTGGCCCCAATGAAAAATGGCCCCAAACGAAAAATGAAAAATGTCCCCAAATTCGGGGCTTTTTTTTATAATGAAAAATGGCCATTTTCAAAATTGAAAAATGGCCCTAAACTTATGAAAAATTGGCCAAACATAAAATGAAAAATTGCCCCAAAATTAATAAATATAAGAAGCAACAACAACAGAAAAATTACAATCGTACAGAAAATGTCTTGCGTTGGTTTGGGAGAGCCTTAAAAGTACCTTGGCTGTGTAAGGATTTTAACTCCCTTTTTGGGTCCTCTGTCCCGCTCACGCGACTCCGTTGCTCCGCTTAAGGTATGCTCAGTCGTCTGGCAGGCGCCTATGTTGTCAGTCGGTCTGCTATCAAATTTTTTGTTGTAAAAGTATTTTTGGTTAAGAATAAAAGTTGGAGGCAATTTTTCATATTGAAATTTTACCCCAAAATAAAAATGAGAAAAGGCCCCAAAACAATGAAAAATGACCCCAATTTACAAATTTTAAACTATTTTTTGTTGTTTTCCATATAAATTTTTGGAGCCATTTTTTATTTTATGTTTGGGGTCATATTTCATTGGGGTCAAATTTCATGTAGCCCGACCCCAACCTACGCGCTCTAACTTTTTGTTACATCTAAGATGAATCACCCTGTAGGTAAATTCAATTGATGTACGGAGACTTTTTTGTTCATGAATTTTAAAGTGCTGGTAATTATGGTTTTATTTTTTCGAAATAAAAATGTGAGTTTCAATTTTTTTTTGTTTAATTTAAAGTATTTCTTTCATTTATAGTCATTGTCTCTTAAATTTAAGGAGTACTTAATATAATATTTTTGAAAATAATAAAAAGTTGAAGCTGTACGGAAACGGAAACATTTTTGCTTTTATATTTTTTATCCAGTTGGGACACTCGGCCGTATACGTACTTTATTTTATTATAATTGATTAATTATTTTTCAGTTTTCACCAATTTCAATAATTTAAAAAAATTATTTGTCTCTATTAATAATTAATTCGAAAGTTGCCCAAAAGAGGTCTTAAGAGGTATGATTATTTTTGTCTTTTGTAAAGATGTTTAATGATCAGGAATTAAAATAAGTCTACAAAATTGTTTCATCAGCTCAGGTTTACCGTATATTTTGAGAAATAACAATTCCAGATTATTTCTCGTTTGCAATCCAAATTTACTCTTCTTGCTAACTTTACTTATAGACTCGAAAAAAATTGAAAAAAATATAAACAAAATAATTAAAAAAAGAATAATATTGTTATTAATGGACAACTTCTAAAATATTTTCACTTAGAGAAAAGTCACAATAATACCCCTAAAGCACCTGGGACGAGACTAAGACGAAACTGTATTCCTTACGGAATACAATTAACCGAAAGTCTCTGCGTTTATTTCAAATAAAATTTTTCAACATGTGCATTAGTGTGGTCCTTATTTATATGGAAGATAAAAATAAATTGATTTTTTTTATATTGAGCACCTTATTTTTCTGTTCCTTTGTATTCAAAACGTGTACAAAAAAATTTCAAGAAAACCGAAATGTATTAACACGTGCCGCAATGAGTTTGAAATTTCAAGAATTCTATTCTATAAGACAATGAGTTTGAAATTTCAAGAATTCTTTCTATAAGACAAAATAAGTAAGAATCCAATAAATAACTGATATTTTATTTGTATAAATTTATGTATGAATATTTCAATAACTAGTTGTAGAAAAACAAATATTTTAAAAATAAATAGATTCTAAGGTACCTAAAACAAAATTAAACTTAGTCTTCATAACGAGTTTTGAGATTTTCTTGGCTACATCCTGGGTATTTTGAACGATAGTTTCTCACAGTCTGAAAATTCTAAATTTTATTAAGAGATATTGAAAATTTAAAATTCATATTACTACATTTATAACAAGGGTGTTGGGTAGGGAGTGAGTTTTAGTCCAACTTCTTCAAAATGTATTCCCCAGAAGGAAAAGGAAAGTAAAATGATGATCTTGTATTTCAATTCACAAAACAATTTATTCAGCAGTATTTAGTTATATTCGTATGTGTATGTACAAATGTGTTTGAATACTTAAGCAGTAGTAGTTGCAATGCAATGTATTTGGTTTACCCTCTACCGCAGGATATGCGAAAAGACGCAGTAACACACTGAATAGGCGATAAAACAAAATAATAAAATTAAGGAAAATATGAAAATATGGCTCAAACTAAAGAGGCAAAATAACTCCGTCAATGGGAACAAAAAATATTACTCAGTCCTCTCGTTGTGAAAGCTATAGCACAAAAGGCAGTAGTGTACCGTCGAAGTGTACTGTTCGCAATCAAAACCAGAAGTGATTTTATTCTAATTTAGAGATTCCTTTTATACTAAATCTGTCTCAGCTTTTATATACAAAAATTATAATTATTTCTTTAAAATGCAAAGCCTACTTCTTTTAATTTTTATATGAAAATTATTTCTCTAATTGATAAGTACAGTATTGTTTACAAGTAACATGTTAAGTTTATATTTTTTTACAGTGTATTTGAAAGGTTTGAAATGATTTTATGAAATAATTATATAATTAAGTAAAAGATAAATGAATAATAACGTTATAGAAATACTGCATTAGAATTATTAAATTAAAGAATAAATAATTAATGAACAAAAGAAATAACAAAACATAAATAATAACAGAATTCATAATGATGTTGATTTTGGTGATTGTTGTTGAATGTTGTTGTTGTTACACATTATTATTTGGTCAACAGTGAATAACAAAAAAATCGAAATGGTACAAACTCATTTGCAGTTGGAATTGCTTTTGATCCTCGTTTTAAGTGAGTTCATTATTAAACTCCTCCTTTAACTTAACTCCACGTTCAGCTGCATCATTGACCATTGATGGCCCTTGTATATCCTTTCCTCGTGTATAGTCTGGTTGGTCATCCCAAAGCATTGGATCAAGGAGCAAAAAGTCTGAAGATAAACCAAACCTTTCGAAAATTTTCATTGATTTAGCTAACATTAGTTCTGAGGGAAGATTTTTGGTAATGAAGTGTGAGACATCAGCTGGCTACAAAAATAATTTCTTCTTCTTTTTGGTCATCATTCTTCATTTTTCTTCAACACTTAATCGTTCATCAAAAACAGAAAAAGCGAGACATTCCTCATTTAAGTACCATAAATGGTTCAGAAATTTATTTATCGCAGTTTCTGGGTCAGAAAACCAAGATTGAGTGACGCATTTGACAATAAAGCAGCAAATATTTGATAACGCTTTTTTGTCCTTCACGTTTAGCTTAATTTGTGGCTGAAATAATATTATTTTAAGGCAATATATTCCCTTTGCCATCCACCGTGCCAAATAATAAGCCCCTGGTTCCTGAAATTTAAAATATTAGCTCCAGAAACTCCTTATAGTCATCACGAGGAAAATTTTCTTCCAGCCTTTTGAAAGCAAACGACATAATTTCTTGCTTACATCTACAAGGATGCTCAAAGCTTTTTCATCCATTGATCATACAGAAAATTGTGTCTTATCAATGGTTTTCCACTGTGCTTTAAATCTTTTGAACAGAGGATACTTAAATGCCAGTTCCAGCTGAAATTCCGGTAATCCAAGGAGTTGCTCAATATTTTTGGAGCAGTAGCAATTATGGGAAGTCTGTCAACTTTAGCTTGGCCTGTTATTTCTGGAAGAAGTTTGGAGTCCCAGTGTATAACAGCAAAATTTAAACTTATTTTTTCAAATTTAGTTTTAGTTGCTATAGCTGTTTGCTCGCGAAAATATTGACGGGAGATTCTTATAGAGCAACGGTTAATCACGAAACGTGAAGGATATAAGGAAGTGGCTTCAATACAGGCTGTCAAGAGGTGGACGCCATCTCTGTCACTAATCTTACATTTGTCACGTGCTGCCGATAGCCTAGGAGTTAAAATCTCTAATTTTGCCCTTTTCAAGCCTGGCGGCCCTGACACTGGGGATTCAGAGCCAAGATTTTCAACACCTGGCATATTATAAAATAAAACACTTAATACATCTCATTTAGAAGGTAACTTCGAGCCTAGAATTTGGGTTTTCATTGAACCGACCAAAAAAAAAGTTTTCACGAGGCATCTTAAAACAATTACAACTTAATTAATGCTATTAAAATTTCTGATTGACAGATAAAATGAAGTGCATTGAAGTGACACCAACGCTTGCTCAGAGAAAAAAAAAACATACTTACATGAGAGTCAGAGAAAATTTCATGGGTACCAGTACAGTAAAAGTACTCGCACCACAGCGAGACTTTAAGCTCAGTGCGACACGTGTTAACGTGGTCGTAAAAAAACAAAATAGGGTAATGTTTTAAGATGTCAAGGAACAAAAAAATAGGGTGCATGCTTTAAATTTAATATTTAAATTAATTTAATTCTAGTCTGACCTGATTGGAGTTCAATGGCTATATGAAATTTGTCCCCAATGAAAAATGGCCCCTTGCTTGCGGCTTTTTTCATAATAATAAAATAAAAATAGGGTGCATGCTTTAAATTTAATTTTTAAAATAATTTAATTCTACTCTGACCTGATTGGAGTTTTTTTTTCATAATAATAAAATAAAAATAGGGTGCATGCTTTAAATTTAATTTTAAATTAATTTAATTCTAGTCTGACCTGATTGGAGGCTACATAAAATTTGACCCCAATGAAAAATGGCCCCAAACAAAAAATGAAAAAATGGCCCCACATTTGGGCCTTTTTTTTCATAATGAAATATGGCCCTATTTTCTAAATGGAAAAATGGCCCCAAAATAATGAAAAATGGCCCCAAACAAATTATGAAAAGCTGCCCCAAAATGTATATGAAAAGCAACAACAACATAAAAATGATTTGTTTTACGATTTGGGGCCATTTTTCATGGTTTTGGGGGGTCTATTTTCAGTTTGGAGTGAAATTTCATTATGAAAAATGCCCCAAACTTTTAAAATACGATATTTTATTAATAAATAATAGCACGAAACTAAAAATAAAAAATTGCCCCAAAAGTGGGGCATTTTTTCATAATGAAATAAGCCCCAATTTCAAAATGGAAAAATCTCCCCAGAAATTATGGAAAATCACCCCAAAAACCGAAAAAAAAAAAAACAAAAAGAATTTGCTGAAGCAAAAAGAAAAATCGAAAAGTAATAACAAGTTATAAAGTATTTTATTAACACATTATTTAAAGACATCAATAGTATCGTTAACATTTTCACTGCAACATTGTACGCCTATTTTAACCTAATTTATAAGATTTTAAAAGTCTTATGGGACACTTATTCAATAATTCTACAAAAAAACGGGCGATTTTTTGTACGATTATTTTAATCTGATTTACAAAATTTTAAAAGGATAGTTCTGGGAAACATATTTAATAATCGTACAAAAAAATCGCGCGATTTTTATGTACGATTATTTTAATCTGATTTACAAAATTTTAAAATGAGAGTTCGGGTACACTTATTAAGTAATCTTACACAAAAATCGCGTGATTTTTTTGTACGATTATTTAGGCTACATTAAATTTGGCCCCAAATGAAAAGTGGCCCAAATTTGGTGCTTTTTTTCATAATGAAAAATGTCCCCATTTTCGTAAGTGAAAAATGGCCCCAAACTTATGAAAAATGGCCCCAAAAACAAAATGAAAAATTGCCCAAAATTAATATAAGAAGCAACAACAAGAGAAAAATTACAATCGCGCAAAAAATGTCTTGCGTCGGCTTGGGAGACCATAAAAAGTACCTTGCCTGGCCGCTTCGCGGGTTTAAGGATTTTAACTCCCTTTTCGGGTCCTCTGTCCCGCTCACGCGACTCCGTCGCTCCGCTAAGGGTATGCTCAGTCGCCTGGCAGGCGCCTATGTTGTCAGTCGGTCTGCTATCAAAGTTTTTGTTTAAAAAGTATTTTGATTTAAGAATAAAAGTTTGGGGTCATTTTTCATAATAAAATTTCACCCCAAAATTAAAAATGAAAAAAGGCCACAAAACAATGAAAAATGGACCAATTTACAAATTTTAAACTTTTTTTGTTTTTGTTGTTTACCATATACATTTTTGGGACCATTTTTCATTTTAAGTTTGGGCCATGTTTCATTGGGGCCAAATTTCGTGTAGCCGATTATTTAATAAGTGTCCCAGAACTATCGTTTTTAAATTTTGTAAATCAGATTAAAATAATCGTACATAAAAATCCTGCGATTTTTTTGTACGATTATTTAATAAGTGTCCAAGATCTCTCCTTTTAAAATTCTGATTTGCAAAATTTTAACTTATTAAATAATCGTACACAAAAATCGCGCGATTTTCTTTAATCTTGTTCAATTTTTTCAGCTCTTGAAATTTGCTTTCCTCAGTCCCTTGGTTATGCTCCACATACAATTTAGGCACAATACATGTACCGTCAGGAAGCAAGTGAATTCTTGCCTTGCAAGAATTATAACAGAAATTAGGATGGACAAATGTAGATTTCTGGAATCGGAGATAGAAAATTTAGGTTATATAATCTCATCAAATGGTATTCGTCCGAATTCAAAAGGCATCGAATCTATTTAAAAATTTCCAGTACGACAAAATTCTTAATCTGTTCATAGTTTCATGGTTTATGTTCTTATTTTAGAAAGTTCATTGAGGAGATTTAAGTTGAAGCTCAACCAGTATATAATCTTATTAGGAAAGATGTGAGATTTACCTTTGGAGAAAAAGAACTGAACTGTTTTGAAAAAGTTGGTTGATGCACCCATTTTAGCAATATATGACCCATGTGATGAAACAGAACTTCATTGCGATGCCAGTTCATTGGGGTTTGGAGGTATATTGTTGGAAAAAAGGGGGGATGGAAAGTTCCATCCTGTGTTTTACTATTAAAAAAGAACGACAGACCAAGAAATGAAGTTTCGCAGCTTTGAATTAGAGACTTTGGCAATCATATATGCTCTTCAAAGATTTAGAATATATTTGCATGGAATTAAATTAAAAATTGTAACGGACTGTAATTCTTTAACCTTAACTCTTAATAAAAAAGAAATGAATTCCAGAATTGCTAGATGGGCGCTTGAACTTCAAAACTACGACTATTCTTTGGAACATCGTGCAGGGTCAAAAATGCAGCATGTGGATGCTCTTAGTCGAATTTCAAGCTTGTTAGTTTTAGAAGCAAATACTTTTGAACAAAATTTGTCAATTTTCCAATATAGGGATAATGTAATAAATGAGATCAGGAAACGTTTGGAAAACCAGAACGAAAAATTATATGAAATGTGTATTGGACTAGTATACAGAAAAGTTGGGCAAGACATTCGGTTCTATGTTCCAAGAAATAAATATATTGCGCGTATACCATGATTAGATGGGCCATGTTGGATGTGATAAAGTTTTGAATGCTTTGCAAAAAGTATATTGGTTTCCTAAAATGAAAGGCAAAATTAAATGTCACATTTCTAACTGTTTGAAATGCATTTCTTTTTCACCAAAATTGGGAAAGCATGAAGGACTTCTTCATAGCATTCCAAGTGATAGCATTTCAGTGACACTAAGAAATTGGAAAAAGAAGTTTGTTGTTTTCCAAATTTGTAAAGTTATATGCAGTTCGAACCACTAATACCAAAGAGGTATTAAGTTGTTGTTACAATATTTCTACTCATATAGTCGTCCAAAATTAATAGTATCTGACAGGGGAAGTGCATTCACTTCTAAAGATTTTGAATCATTTCTGAAAGAAAACAATATTCGTCATACAAAAATAGCTACAGGTTCACCACAAGCAAATGGGCAAATTGAAAGTGTAAATAGAAGTTTAGGTCCAATGCTTGTAAAACTAACTAGTGGGGGAATACAATTTTCTTTAGATAAAGTTCTACCAGAAATAGAATTTGCATTAAACAATACAATTCATCGTAGTATTGGTATAACTCCTAGTGAACTTCTTTTTGGAGTCAGCCAAAGAGGGTTACTTATGGATTCATTAATAGAAAAACTTGAAAAAATAGCTTTAAAAGAACCAGAAAGAAATTTGTCTGAAGTAAGAGCTACGGCGCCAATAGAATGATAAAATGCCAAAATTATAATAAAAAAGCAAAGGACCGTGGAAGAATTCATAAAGAATATGGTGACTGCGTGGATGTTAAAAATTTTGTAAGTAAACCTGGAGTTTGTAAAAAGCTCGCTCCAAAGTACAAAGGTCCTTTTAAGGTAATTCGTGTTTTGCCAAATTACCGATACTTACTAAAAGATGTTGATGGTTTTCAATTAAGCCAGATCCCCAATGAAGGGATTTGGGAAGTTGCAAATATGAAACCGTGGATACAAGAAAAGAAATATGTTTTTTTTTAAATAGTTAAGAGTCAAAGTTAAAATAACTTTTTTTTCTGTTGAATGTAAGTGTAATCGGGGCGATTACGTGTCAGGATGGCCGAATTGTAGTAATAAAACACTCATTATATGAAACACTTTATAAACATTAATTAAATATATATAGCTGCCGGTTTTAAGTAGGAAATAATGTAATATGAATATTTTACTTTTAAGTCAGAAGCGAAAGCTGTTGGTTCATATTTAAATAAAAATAAAATATAAATTGAAATTGAAATTGAAATAACCTAATTGTTTTATTCGGGCGCTTAAATTATGTATGTAAATGGTTTTTTGGTTTACATACATACATACATGAATTATAAAAATTTAAGTTGGCTCCAAAAAAATAATTGAATTTTTGTCATTAAAATTCAATCGCGATCCCAATTAGTTCACCAGAGTACCAACCTATAGTAAAAAAAATGCAGTGTGAGAAATTTTGGGGAAAAAAAAATAAATAGTCTATTAATTTATGTTTTCGACCAAAAAAGATTTATAAAAAAAATGTGATAAAATATTGTTGTTGGCAGGATTCTTGCAAGGCAAGAATTCACTTGCTTCCTGACGGTACATGTATTGTGCCTAAATTGTATGTGGAGCATAACCATGGGACTGAGGAAAGCAAATTTCAAGAGCTGATTAAAGAAAATCGCGCGATTTTTGTGTACGATTATTTAATAAGTTAAAATTTTGCAAATCAGATTAAAATAATTGTACATAAAAATCGCGCGATTTTTTGTACGATTATTTTAATCTGATCTACAAAATTTTAAAAGGAGAGATCTTGGGCACTTATTAAATAATCGTACAAAAAAATCGCAGGATTTTTATGTACGATTATTTTAATCTGATTTACAAAATTTTATAAGGATAGCAGTGGGACACTTATTAAATAATCGTACACAAAAATCGCGCGATTTTCTTTAATCTTGTTCAATGCTTTCAGCTCTTGAAATTTGCTTTCCTCAGTCCCATGGTTATGCTCCACATACAATTTAGGCACAACACATGTACCGTCAGGAAGCAAGTGAATTCTTGCCTTGCAAGAATCCTGCCAACAACAATACCTTATCACATTTTTATACGTTGATTTTTTTTTTATAAAGCATTTTCTGGTCGAAAACATAAATTAATAGACTATTTATTTTTT
This sequence comes from Melangyna quadrimaculata, assembly GCA_949320155.1. Classification (NCBI taxonomy): domain Eukaryota; kingdom Metazoa; phylum Arthropoda; class Insecta; order Diptera; family Syrphidae; genus Melangyna; species Melangyna quadrimaculata. The sequence continues at coordinate 369,247,073 of OX439483.1, forward strand.
TTTCGACAAAATTTCTCACACTGCATTTTTTTTGCTATATGTAGGTACTCCGATGAACTTATTGGGATCGCGATTGAATTTTAATGAAAAAAATTCAATTATTTTTCTTATTTAAACAAAAAGTACCATGACAACAGTATTATGTATGTAAATGTTTTTTGTTTTACATACCAAAATTGGGGCATTATTTCATAATGAAATTTCACCCCAATCTAAAAAATGAAAAATAGCTCCAAAAATATTAAAAATCACCCCATTTCAGAAAAAGTAATGACTTTTTTTGTTGTTGTTATAGATAAAAATTTTGGGGTCATTTTTCATGTTTGGTTTGATGCTTTTTTCAATTTAAAGATAGTTTTGGGGCCTTTTTCATTTGGCTTGGGCGATATTTCTATTTTAACATTGGGGTAGTTTTTCATTATGAAAAATTGCCTTTTTGGGGCAATTTTTCACTTTTTTTTAAATAAAACTTTGGGTAATTTTTCATAATGAAATATGACCCCAACATTTAAAATGAAAAAAGGCCCCAAAACCATAAAAAATGGCCCCTTTTACAAATTTAAAACTTTTTTGTTTTTTTTTTCATATACATTTTTGGGGCCAATTTTCATATTTTGTTTGGGCCCATTTTTCATTGGGGCCAAATTTCATGTAGCCGAGTTCAATATATGTACTTTTTATTTAATTTTAAACTTTCTTTCATTTACATATAAATATATCAAGATTCAAAAAAAAACACAGTACCTACTACCCCTTAACTCCTAAGAAAAAACTAAACAAACCTCGGTGAGTCCGAGACGTCTGATGTGCTTACCCGGCTGAAAAAATTCCAGGTTTCAGTTTAGTTTGGACAGGTCCCTAGTTTAAGTTTTCAGTAGGGTTAATCTAAAAAATGAAAACTTATCAGATACTTGACAAGCCTTTGCTGGATTTTAGTACCAAAAATATAGACGAGGGAATCTGTTCAAACATTATGGACATGTTTCTCTTTCTCTTGTACACAAAAAACTGAAATTATATAAGCACCATGCAATTTCAGTATCATATGACTTTTTTCTCTCGTTTCCTTGTCTTCTTTTTCACATCACACTTTTCAAAATGGGTGTGAGACATCTGTTTATTTAGGATTGTTTAATGAGGAAAAAGTCAGACCAGAAAAGCACATACTTGTGCTTTTCGCCAGACAAGTTAGAACGGAAAACATGTTTTAAGTTGTCCTACACAAACAAAAATTACCTACATAAAATCCTGTTCTAGTCTGTATGCATTTGTTATGCAACAGAGTATGACACGTATTAACTTTCAAAATTTAATTTTTGGAGTTAGCCCAGTGTGGGAAGCGCATTTGAATGACAAGCGCGATCAAGTCCCATAAGCCAACTTTATTTTTCTTGACAAGGCAAAAGGGTTTATATTATAATAGCCAAGGCACTTGTTCTAACCTTTGATAACCCTTGCTAGCCCCTTGCCAGAATATATGTAAAGCTCTCTAGTGCCTTGTCAGAAACTACGTTGATTGTTTTTCTGCACGGGTAGCTTATTACATATTTTATCACGCCCTTCGTTTTAAAATCAAGTACGTTTCTTGCAACCATTTGTGATTAATCGACATAATATTGGGTAAATTTGTTGGTTGTATCATGTCATTAGCCCTTAGTAGACAAATAACAAACAAATTACTTACACTTCAAACGGAAATCATGGCAAAGCTTTAATTTTTCTAAAGTAAATATTAAATGTCTTTTTTTAACTCTACACAACACAATGTGGATTATGTTGATAGAAATTATCACTCAACTTTTTTTTTTTTGCGGAATAAGATATCACTAATCTTTCTGCACATTGGATTATGACTTCAAGTAATTGTCTACATGAGAGTGTTAATTACGCATTAAATAAATCTTGTTAACCGATTGAATCACCAATTATTTTGTTTACTTTATGAGCATTTGTTTAAACATTGGAATTTGTGTGCGTGCAAAATTTTACATATATTAAAAATATAATTTCAAATAACTAGCAAGCACACATTTTAATTAGTTTATGTTTCAATATTGTCATAAGATATTCTAAGCATTTTGATCCATAAGGCAGCTTTCTTATAGCTGTTTTCAATTATTTTTTTTTTTGAAGACTGAATATCCTAAGAGACCAACCAAGAAAATTTTATTGAAAATGCAACATGAAGCGACATTATAAGAATTATATTATGTCATTATATATGATATATAATGACATATATGTAATGTATAGATATATATATATACAGAAGATAGAGTAGTGTTGGTAGGAACGTAAGGTAAACGAATGCATTGTTATCTTGGGCTGTGTGCCAAAGCTCAGGACCAGTTGTTAAAGGTAAGTCAAAATATGCCTAACTTAATTCATAGTCTCGGATCTGATTTTTATGTATGTTTTAGGAGTATTGCTTAAAACTTTGAAAAAACACTGCCAGACACTTCCGGTGGGCGGTTTTGAACCAGACGCTTTAAAGATCAACAAAAAAATAAATGTCAGACCAATCCTAAATAGTTTTTAAAAACTTGTTCAGTTTTGAAAATTTGAACGACAATCGATAAATCATCCTAAACTGATGAATTATTGACCAATTTGGATTATACTTAAAAAGTGAATAATATTAAAATCCTAATTTTTCCTTCGGCGTCGGCTTTTTTTGGTCACAATGATTACAATGAAACAATCAAGTAAAATTTGCTTTTTCCGACACAAAAATAAAAAAACAGAGTTTAATTATTGTATGACAACATTAAAATTAGCCTTACATTATGTAAACAAACTGAAAAGTTATATTAATTTTTACATTTAATAAAATGCACTTCAAAATGAAGTTCAGTCTTTGTGCTTAATACAACTTAAAAAGAATCAACAAGCAATTGACGTTTCGTCAGAGACAAGAGTGAGCAGTATACAGAGAATATGTTTTGTGCGTCTTGCTTTCGGTTCATGTTGTTGCAGTTGTTTATGAATTGCAACGTTTCAAGTTTGTATCGCTTGACGCGTGCCGCTCGGTTTAGAGAACTTGGGCATATTCGAAGTCTGGAGAATGGCCGCTTTCAATTACATATATGTTTAGCTAAATGCAGTTTTCCCAAGGTTGTTGGATTTTATGTCAGATTTGTGGTTAGACATACGTTACGAAGGAACTGTTTTGTGGTGCAAATATTATAGCATTGATTGCAAGGATCTTCGGGTTTGCCTTTACAATTATTTTATAGGTATATCACATCAGTGGCTTTGTCTGGCTTAACTTTAAGCTACGCACAAGCACAGCCAATCAAAGATCAAAAAAAAGAAGAACATAGGAGGTATGGATGAAAAATACCTTTTTACGTGATAAACTGGTTTTTGTTTTTTTTTTGTCTAGGTGGATATTTTGTCGTTGCTTTTGCATGCATATGGTTGGAATTTATGAAGCAAGTGGCAAGTGAGTATTTCTGTTGTCAATGGAGATTCTTTATGTACATAATGTGTAGGTACAAACATTTTGTTTGGTAAAACTAAAAGAATCAGAGTAGGTATAGATAGCCCAGGCGAATTGTACTTTTTCTGCCTAAAAAATCCAAGTGAAAATTTTTAAACACAATTGTCTTTATTTTGGGATAAGAAATACTGTCGTGTGCGCGTCAATAGTTATACAAGGCTAAACATCGAAAATATCAGTTTTGCGCATCAAACTCAGATACGGTAAATGCTATTGAAAAGTGTTTCATACAAAACTTGTAGATTATGCCATTCGCCAAAAAAAATTATGATGACAAGCTTTTTCTTACGACCCACCACTAAGAAGATATCGACATGTCAAAAAACGCAAAATGTCGAAAATGGTCGTTTTTCACGTTTAACTACTAAACGGTTCAAATTTTTGAAAACATCTGCATGCAAAAATTTTACATTATGCAACGTCATATTCTTAAAAACAACCGTTTTAAAGATATAAATTTTTTGAAGTTTGACAAAAAGTTCAAATTTCTGGTTTTTTGCTTTTTACTCTTAAAAGCTCAAGTTGTCGAAAAAAAATCTTAAGCTCAGTTTAAAGGCCATAATATTCTCTTGAAAAAAAACATGACACTTTTTCCATACGAGTCATAGGTCACAAGATATTGTGACTTCAATATTGTCAACTGCCAAAAAAAAAAACGGTTTTTCGTATATATCTTTTAAACTGTTATTGTATTAGCTTATACATTATGTAACTTTATATAAGCATGCATTAACAGTTTTTTCTTTCTAGAAGCCATAATTTTTATGATATTATTATTTTTAGAAAATCACCAAAGTCAAAAAAATACTGGTTTTTGGCTTTTTACTCTTAAATGAATCTAGGTTCCAAGTCGATACTATATACGTATACATATTTTATCAAGGCATTTGATACTATTTGTCATTCGATTTTGTTAGTATAATTGCAATCTATTGGAATCCATGGTTTTCTTCTTAGATGGTTTTCTAGCTATCTAACTGATAGGGCACAGAGCGTAAAGCTTGGAAATATTATTTCTAAAAAAATAAAAGTTATTTCTGGTGTTCCACAAGGTAGCCACCTTGGACCACTTTTATTCAATATATATATAAATGAAATTCCACTTCTTAAAAACGCTTCCTGCTTAATTTATGCTGATGATATTAAATTGTTTATGTGTATCAAAAATGTATCAGATTTCTGTAATCTTCAAAGTGATCTAAATTCGTTAGTGAACTGGTGTCAAAGAAATTTGCTACCATTGAATACAAAAAAGTGTAATGTCTTTACGGCTCATCGTGTTCTTGCTCCAATTATGCACAACTACAAAGTTTTCAACCAGATTCTGGATCGCAAATCTGAGATTCGTGACCTTGGAGTCATTTTTGATGCGAAGTTGTCATTTTCCCTGCACATCGATTATATTATTGCGAAGTCAAACTCTATGCTTGGTTTTGTCAAGCGAAACTGCAGTGAGTTTACAGACCCTAATTCCTTAAAATCAGTTTATATGTCTTTAGTTCGTCTAATTCTTGAATACTGTTCAATTGTTTGGTGTCCTTGTACTTCCATTGGTATTAATCGCAGTGAAAGAGTTCAAAAAGCTTTCACTAGATTTGTGGTTAAGCAACTGAAATGGAGATTTGATACTCCTCCTTATAGAACGAGATGTGCTTTAATTGGCCTTGACTTTTTAGAAAAAAGACGTTCTGTTCAATGCTTATTGTTTGTTCATGATGTTTATTCCTATCGAATAAAAAGTTCATCAATTGTTAAAATTTTTGAAATATATGAGCTAGAAAGAAGAATGCGCCAGCGTAATTTTCTGAATAACCCTAGACATAGGTATAATTATGGATGTAATGAATCTTTCACTTAGTGTAGAAAACTTTTTAATAATTTTTGTGAAGATATTGATCTATCAATGAATCGTTTAGAATATAAAACTAAAATTTTGTATTTATTGAATTAACTTATATATATTATTTCTAAATTGTTAGTAGTCTGTAAAATACAAAACTTGTACCTAGATGAATAAATAAATAAATGACGATTTTTTTGGAAAATATTTTATACTTATATTGTAGATTTTAATATTCCCTCGAGGAAATATTAAAACACATTTTTACGTATAACAAATCAGTTGCAAGGTATTGCGACTCCAAAAATGGTCAAATTTCGAATATTTTTGAATACAAAAAAAATTATATTGTTTAAAATGACGTTATAAATAGTAGAATATGATTAAGAAGATGATACATACAAATATAAATATGAAAAACGTAACGTGAATTAGTACAAAATAAGTTCCTTACAATATTTAAGTAGGCTAATAGCTCATGTGTCATATAGAGCTGAGGAAATTTTGTCGTTATCGTGCATTTATTTCCATCTCATGCATCTCATATCCAACATCTCCAACTCTTACTAATATCGCTAAAAAATTCTATGATATGACGGCTAATCCTAAGAATTTTCTTTTTTCGGAGCTTGACAGTCGCATTATCAAAAAAAAAAAAAAAAAACAACGAAAATTTATCTCATAGTTTCAAAATGGATGTCCAATAGAATTTAATGCTCAATTTCACGTAAAAATATACATAATAAAAATCTTTAGTCGTATAGGTTATAGATATGTATGTATGTACATGAGATTTTTAAAAAGGTATTTAGTTATTACTAGATGATTGTTGATTGTTACTGTATTGTTGTTATACGTATAAAGGTTTTTTCCAAATTTATTTTATAATATTTAATTAACCCATGAGTCGTAAAAATAATTAAATAATTATAATTATATATAATTTTATAATTTGAATGTCAACAAACAATATTACCGCATATCATCTAAATATTCAGTGTCGTGACAACAGTTTGATAAAGTTAGTTAGCTTGCTGTCATTTTAACTTAGTGGTTAGAAGAAACCCAATTCATTTAATAGGCGAACTAGAAAAGGGAAAAATGCATTAAACTCCTTATAATTAGAAATAGTTCCGATGTTGACGCTTTCATATTGTCTAATGTAATAATTAATAAATAATTATTATACTCTGCTTCTTGCGAGGAAGTGACAAATCCTCCAAGAGTAGATAGCATTTGTCGTGATAAAGTGCCTCATCTTATTATACCACTATGAAATCAGGATAGTCTTTGAGTCAACAACCAGTATAAGCAAGGTATGTAGGTATTTGTTCTCTAAAGTAAAAAATCTATATCTATTTTGTTGATGAGTTACTTGACCAAGTAGTTGAATAATTATAGATGTCTGAGAACTTGAAACTATTCTCATTCGGCTATTTTAGCCGTAATGTTTATTAATGAAAATACATTTTCATCTCTTTTCCCTACGTTTCGACGGTTGTTGCCATCTTCTTCAGGGGATCTTTTATTTACAAAAATAAAATAAACATTTCAAACATAAGAACATTTAAAGCAGAACACGGTGGAAAACTTGTTGATTATGTGGAGTGTTTCCAAAGTGTATCGCTTAGAAAAATGTCTCTTACTTACTTACTTACTTTTGATGGCGCTCACAGCCCAGGATGGGCTTCGGCCTCAACTAACAAGCCCCTCCAGCCAGCTCTGTCCCTAGCTAGCCGCTTCCAGTTGCGCACACCGAGTGCTTTGATGTCGTCATTCACTTGATTGCGCCACCTGTTACGGGTTCTTCCTCTGCTGCGTACCCCATCGGGGTTGGATTCGAAGACTCGTCGGACAGGTGCGTTGCTGTCCATACGCTCCACGTGCCCCAGCCATCTCAGCCGCTGTATTTTCAGCTTTTTGACCAGGTCAACGTCGCTGTATAGCCTGTATAGCTCGTCGTTGAATCTTCTCCTCCATACTCCTTCGATACACACCGGACCGAAAATCACACGAAGAATCTTCCTCTCAAAGCACCCTAGCAGATTTTTATCCGAATCTTTCAGTGTCCATGCTTCTGACCCATAAAGCAGGACCGGGATGATTAGGGTTTTGTATAAAGTCTCCTTGGTTCTCTGAGAGAGGGTCTTACTACTTAAATGCCTTCTTAGACCGAAGAAACAGCGGTTGGCAAGAGTAATTCTTCGCTTGATCTCTGCACTGATGTCATTCTGCGATGTAATAGTGGAGCCCAGGTAGACAAAGTCCTTGACAACTTCGAAGTTATATCTGTCCATCGTGATATTTTGCCCAAGTCGACGATGTTGAGATTCCTCTCTCGATGACAGCATATACTTCGTCTTGTCCTCATTAACCGCCAATCCCATTCTAGCCGCCTCCGATTCAATGCTCGCAAATGCCCCTGCCACAGCTCGCTTCGTTCTGCCGACAATGTCTATGTCATCCGCATACGCAAGCAATTGAACGGACTTTTGATAGATTGTACCGCTGGTGTTGACATGTGCGTTGCGTACAATGGCTTCAAGAACGATGTTGAATAGGTTGCATGATAACGCGTCGCCTTGCCTCAATCCTTTCTCAACATCAAAGGAATCGGTGGTGTTCTTACCAATTTTGACGGAGCAGCGAGATTTCTCCATCGTCATCCTGCACAAGCGGACGAGTTTGGCAGGGATGCCGAGACTCGACATGGCTCTGTATAATTCGTCCCTTTTCACGCTATCATACGCGACTTTAAAATCGATAAAAAGGTGGTGTGTATCGATCTGGAATTCCCGGGATTTTTCTAAAATCTGTCGGAGTGTGAACATTTGATCGACGGTTGACTTGCCTGGCCTAAAACCGCACTGATAAGGGCCGATCAGATCGTTGGCAAAAGGTTTTAAGCGGTCACACAGGATGGCCGACAAGATTTTATAAGCGACGTTTAGGAGATTAATTCCTCTGTAGTTGGTACATTTCAGAACATCTCCATTTTTATGGATGGGGCACACTATACCGAGGTTCCATTCATCGGGCATACTTTCCTCCGACCAAATTTTGCAGATGAGCTGGTGTATGCTCCTAGCCAATTCATCTCCCGCTGATTTAAATAGTGCGGCTTGTAAGCCATCCGCACCTGCAGCCTTGTACGACTTAAGTTTGGATATCGCCAGCCGAACTTCGGTTAGGTCGGTGGACGGAACTCTTGGCCATCATCGTCCAAGTTTAATGGAGCGTTCTGCCTATTAGCGGCATCTTGGCTGTCTTCGCCATTAAGCAGTCTAGAGAAGTGTTCTTTCCAGATCCTCAGCACTGACTGTGTGTCTACTACCATATTCGCACTCTCATCTCGGCAGGCTTCCGTTCTAGCCTTGAATCCTTGGGTGGATCGCTTCACCCTCTGATAAAATTTTCGAACATCTCCCCTACCGCTACAACCCTCAATAGACTCTACCGCCCGCTTCTCGTGTTCTCTCTTTTTCCTCCTGAGAAGTCGGCGTTCCTCTTTTCGTTTCAGCCCGTAGAGCTCCCGGGCCACTCTCTCAGCAGCTCTTGTTCGAGTCTGCAGCATTGCCTGGTAGGCCTCGTCCTTAGCTGCATGCGCTAGCCGGCACTCTTCATAGAACCAGGGGTTTCGTTGTATTCGCCTAGTGAAACCCAGCACATCAGAGGCGGCACTTCTGATGGCTTGTTGACAGTGTTCCCACTGGTCCTCTGCACTTGATGCTGGTGGCGGACCTCCTGAGAGATTAAGAGTTACGTGGTCTGCAAAAGTTCTGGCAGTCTCTTGCGATTTAAGCTTCTCGACATCGAATCTTTTCACCGCATCTGCTCTGCGTTGTCGCGTCATGGATATCCGCATACGTAGTCTAGCTACCACCAGGTAGTGATCCGAGTCAATGTTGGCCCCTCGGAACGTTCGGACGTCCAAGATACTGGAAGCATGTCTCGCGTCTATCGCAACGTGGTCGATTTGGTTGACGGTTACTTGATCACGCGACCGCCAAGTCCCCTTGTGTATATTGAGGTGTGGGAAGTAGGTGCTTGAGATGATGACATTTCGCCCCGCCGCAAAGTCTGCCAGCCTGTGTCCGTTGCCGGAAGTTTCGTCGTGTAGGCTGTGTCCTCCGACTATCGAACCAAAGATGCCCTCCTTTCCGAATCTTGCATTGAAGTCACCAAGAATGATCTTCACGTCGTACTTCGGGCACATATAATACGTTGTCTCCAAGAGATCGTAGAATGCTTCTTTGGTTGAGTCTTCTCTCCTTTCATGGGGGGCGTGAACACAAATCAGCGAAATGTTCTTAAATTTGCCTTTGATGCGGATTGTGACTTCGGAAGCCCAAGACTTCTTGCCTAAGTCTTCCCCTTATCACAAAACCACAACCAAAGAGCCGCTGACCCTGTTCCTTCAAGCACCCGCCGTAGTAGATGTCACACGTTTTCAGTCTCCGTACGCCCTCTCCATCCCATCGCACTTCCTGGATGGCTGTTACGTCAGCCTTTAGCCTGTCCAGGTTCTCCACTAATTGTTCGGCTGCACGTGTTCTGTATAAGGACAGGACGTTCCACGTGCAGATCCGAAATTCATTGTCCTTGTTTCGTTTGCTGGGGTCGTCAACTTTATAATCATCCATATCCGAGGCTTGTTGTTGTTTCGGAACAAATTTTTTTTTACGTGGTAGGGAAGTTACCCCGACGCACAACCCCCGACCCGGAGGACCAGACCCTTCGTATAACTCCAAGGGTAGGGAGCCGGATAAACCGCTCCTTATAGGCCTGAGCTACAAATATGTCGTAGTAGCCCATATAAGGTGTTCACTAAGTAGTTCAACCTAACTGGAACTGTAGACGCCACCGTGCCTTAGTGGGAACACTCCTCCCCCCCCCTCTCTCGTTGGCTGTCCCCAACAGCTTTCCACGGGGATTTAAACCCCGTCTCCAGCTGAGGTACTAGACACCCGATGTTCACCACGTGGAGGTGAGAGTAGGAGTTGGTAGATAGAGGTGGGTTTTGAGAAAAACCTGTGGACGCTTGTGTCCTCTTGAATGCACATAACTACCCTTTTGAATATCCTACCCTTTTGAATAAAAAGGGTAGGATAAAAAAATTTCAACTCCGTCAAAGTCCGGTTTGTGTCCGAGTTCTTCACTGTGGCATGCCAGTGCTGTTTTGCCGGTACTTTTTAGATTAATATCCGATTTATGGTTTGAAATTCTCTAGCGAAGAAGTTGTTTGGTTGAACCAACATAGCACAAGTCGCAGCTTTCGTCAGCATTGCAAAGGCAGTTTATTTTGTATACAACATCTGTGCGTCTGTCCTTCTCTGTCTTGGTCTTCAAGTTTCTGAAAACTGGTGCAAGAGTCTTGTTAGATTTATACGCAAGGTTGACATTTTCCGAAAGTTAAGGAATATACACTACACTCTTATAAGCACATCTCTCCTTTTCCAAGCTTCTATCAGCAGGAACTTTGTGTTTTTGCTGAAGTAATAAGCTTCGCGTGATATTAACTGGATAGCCATTGTCTGTGAGAATTTGAGTCAATTTCTTCTCATTATCGGAGTAAAATTCCTGGTCACTCAATGCAAAGACTTTGTTGACCAGATTTGATGCTGTGTTTATAAGGATGTGTTTTGCCTGGTTGCACCTGAAGTTGATAAGTCTTCCCGAAGCTGTATCTTTCTGATACCAGTTGAAAGAGAGTCGTTCATTGATGCGAGTGATCTTGACATCTAAGGATGTTATGGTTTTGTTTTTCTCCCTCTCAACGGTAAACTGTATTTTATCATTGTATTCATTAAGGCACCTTAAAAAGCTATCAACTTCCCCTTTGTTCATAACCGCAAACAAATTTTTTTTATTTCGCGAAATTTGTTCATCTAAAAGATTATCTACATAACACCAAATCGGCAATAGTTGGAGAAAGTGGATTGCCCATCGGCATTCTATATATCCGTCTGTACAAATCCGTCTTATATTGAAGATAATTGTTTTCTTTGAGGCAAAAGTCTAATAATTCTAGAAATTTAGTTTGGCTCAACTTAGTATTCCTAGATATTATTTCCCTTTTCTTTTTAATAATTCCAACTTTAAGTTGTACAGAAATGTTGGTGAATAAAGAAATTACATCGTGTGATACCAAAACATCATTTTCATCAAGAATTAGATCTTTTTCTCTTTCCTTAAAGTCAAATGAATTTTTAACAGAGAGGACCGAATTTTGTGTCACGCACTGTAATAAAGTAGTAGCCCGTAGCATTGTATATAAATATCTATAGTACTATCAAAAAACCAAAACGACGGTGGCGGTGCCACTGGCCTGGGAGGGCATTTGCTCTGTAGGAAAAATACATTGAAAATCTCATTAAATCTCTCTAGCGATAATACACCACCTATATGCGTAGACTAGGATAGTGTATTCGAAAGGAAATTATTTTTTGTTTGTTTATTTTTATAAGTTTCTATGGAAACGATGTTGTGTTGGTATTGAATTAAATTCCGAATTTGTATGTTTCTACATATGGAAACATATGTAGTTGTGTATTGCAGAGATTCAGAATTTATTTTGAATTATTTGTGGATAAAATCAATTTCCTTCAATTCGAATTAAAATTCAAAACAGGGGCTACCTAGGTATGTTGTATAGATTTTTAGAAAAAGAAAGCTGAATTGCTAAGATATGTTAACGTTAGTATACCGCTAACTTGGGTTAATGTTATAGGTATTATATGTATATACAAAGATGCACTCGACACTTCTCATAGAACAACAGAGTGTATCTTTTCTTCAATTTTTCTTTTTTAACTGGAAAACACTTAGGTACTATTATTGATAATATTATGTGATTTTTAATAATCTATAAAATCTTTATTGTAATTTTATTATATGACTAATGTTTACAAATTGAATATGAAAAAATAAAATTAAACTGATTAAAAAAAAAATGTTTGGCTCATCTGATCTTTGAGGTTAAGGTCTTAAAATGCGGAGTATGAGGCTATATTTAACAAATAATTTTTTTTTTCTGGACCTAGGGGTGGGGGGAGGCTAGTCGTTGTAAAAAGTTTTCAATCGCTGAGACTGAAGGAGTAATTAACAATTATAACTTTTTATAGTAAATTTTAATAAAATAAAATTTTAAATAAAATAAAATAAAAACTATACAATAACTTTAAATATCTTTAAATTTTAGGTCTTCAAATATGTATTATTGATTACGTAACCGTATAAAGAGAAAGATTGTTGTATATATGTAGTTATGTAGCCGCAAACATTAATTTGTTTTCTAGGCTTTTCATCGAATACAGCAAACCAAGCAGCTTCTTAAAGGGGATGTGGAATCTGGAGCAGGCAGCTGAATTACTAAATATCCTAGCAAAACCTTGACAATAATTTATTCGGGGGAGCATCCGCCATTCTGCACTAGAGTGGTCGAAAACACTTATCAAGTGCTTTGATATTAAATAAAAATATTGATTAGTTTTTTTTGTTTTAACTTAGTGGCCAAGGACAATTGAAAATTGGCTGAAATTATTATTTTTTTTTTGTTATATTTAGCGCGTGCTAAAAGGGTTGTGACTACCCTTAAAATGTTAATACACAGCACGAGCGATTAGGTAGGTTGGAGGGGATTTAAAAGGAGATACCGATGCACATTGGTTTTGAATGCCTGTAAATCACAATGAGAGGGGAAAATTGGCCTGGGTAGAGCATTCCACATTCGTGTAGTGCGACTAAAGAAAGAATCTCTGTACTTAACAGTACGTCCGAAGTTGGGCTCAAGGGTAAACTGATGGGCATTTTTTTATATTATACATATATTTTTTAAATTTTTTAGGAAATATCTAATAACAAATGAACTAATTGCAACCAACAAAATATTTAATGGTTTTGTTAAAGCCCAATTGGAGAGGTATAACTCAAAACAACCTTAAAAATTCAACCGATTTTTGCACTTTGTTGACATTTTTAGTAATGTTGCACTCGGCCCTAGAAGTTAAAAGCTTGGATTTATCATAAGGACAATATCATAAAAACAGGCAATCAATCAAAAATCTACCATGTTCAGCGCATTACATTATTTTCACGTTTACTGTGCCAATTTTTAAAACTTTTGTTTTTGTTAAATTGCCTCTAGTATTGCAGGTTTTTACCAATAACTTGCTATTGACTCTATTTACAATAACAAGCTATACCAATTTGAAATTCGCATTTTACGCGCATATTTTTGAAAAAGTTGGCTACTTAGGTATTCATGCATTTTTTTTTATACCGGAGATGATTTAACTTTTTCAAAAATTATTTTGTTTCACATTTTGCATTGAAAATCAAAGTTAAATAATTTTGTTCTCTAAGAATTCCAACAGTTATTATAATTTTCTTCTACTAATGTACTGGCACAAATAATGTTAAATATTGCTACGAAACAAAAACGGTGGAATTCATTCACTTATAGTCGTGGTATTCAAAAATGTAAAGTAAGGCAAAAAATAATGCACTGAACATAAAAATGCATTTATTTTTTGTTGTGGTTGGGATAGAACTTTTTTTTATCAGTTTTTAGGACGGCCATACAGTCTACTATGAGGCATTTTAGGGTTATCTATTCTTTACGGGGAACCCTGTATGTAGATGTATTGTACAAGTACATGTGCAATTGAACATATATAGTTATATAACAGAAAACGAATTTTGACATTCCCACTTTTCCTTTAATAATAGCAGTTTTTTTGTACCTTTATATCCGCTCCTGATGTCGCGCTTTAAAATGTTTTGAGTATAAAGTACAATAACAATTTTTAATATTTGAGGTAGTGTTTAACACGGGAGTTAATTTTAAGCGGAGATGAAAGCCAATAAAAGGCGCACCAATAGATGGTATAGTACAGTAATAGACTACGTACAGTAATAGACTATGTACATACAGTAATAGACTATACGTACAGTAATAGACTACTTATAATCATAGCTTATTCTCTTAGTTAAATTTTAAGCCATATAGCCCTAAACCACACGACTGTTTATAGTTGGCTAGTCAGAAAAATGAAAATGATATTTTAGTGGTCTTGTTGCAAAAGCTCATATATGTGCTTTGACAGTATCATGAGTTCTCTGAGATCTTATTTTGCTGGACTAGCCAAATCAACGAGTAGAGTACCTACCTGTTTTTTTCAAACTGTCACTGTAAAGCCCAGAAAAGCCGCTGGAAAAATAAAATATAAAAACATCAAGACTTTTAGTCGGACATAAGAGAAAGCTGCTCAAAAAAATAATCTGCGGCCCACTTCTGCAAGCGTGAATGAATTTTCGGGTACGCTGCATATACCCTTTCCATTGCTACTCAAAAAATTGTGTCCATAAATTTGCACGTCACTCTAGAGTCTATATAGGGATTGCAAATATTCCTGTGCACGTGCACCTGCATGATTTTCTGAGTCCACAGAGAAAACTCACGCTTTTGGAATTTGCCTCATTGACTAGAGAATTTGTATGTGACTGCTTAGTTCAAAAAATGATTTGTATGCACAATAAATGTCTTGGATCTTTGAAATTTTGAAAACTAAGCCCCGATACTCTCTAACCCAAAGCCGTAAGAAACAATTCCTGTTGTATTAAACACATTTAGCTTGATACCCCTTTTTATTGTTTTAGCCTCAACTGCGTTTCTTTCGTTAAATTAGCTTAGTTTTTGGACAAAAATTCAAGTTGGGTTATGAATAATGGACATGCTTCATCCAACAACAATTTTCCCCTAAAACAAAACCCAGAAAATTGGGACGAAAAAAAACAGCTTGAGAATAATAAGGGGTCAAAGTCCGAGGTTGGGGCTAAAGCTTGAAAAAAATAATTTAAAAAACGTCAAACTCAACAACAGTTTACACTAATTTAATGAAAGAAACGCATTTGAGGCTAAAACAATTGGAGAACAACGGGATGTCAAGCTTAGTCTAAATGTTTAATCCAACAGGAATTGTTTCTTACGGCCTTGGCTTAAAGAATTTTGGGGCTTAGTTTTCAAAATTTTAAAGGTCCAAGACAATTTACATTGAAAATGTTTATAGGCTCGTTTTGCACAAATTATGGTGTAACCGAAATGAATAAAGTACAAATGAAAATGAACTTAAGCGTAGTAGGGGCATTTTACGAAAAATTTGGTTGGTGTTACCACAGAAGCTGCCTACAAAATTAAAATTAACATATCTTTGTAAGCGACGAACATCGCAGCGTATCGAATTGATGGTTGGGCCATGTTTCTTGCTTGTGCAATTTGTTTGTGCTACCAAAGAAGTAAGAAGAGAATGAAAGAATGAAAAAAAAAACAATGACATAAATAATTAGCTACATGTTTGTAGGTATTTTATTGGCAGGTGCAGAGGCAGACTGCAGAGCACAACTACAGCAGAGTATCGAATTTTCGGTTGATATGTTGTGTTGTGTACAGTCACAGTGCGTGCTTACAGTGGTTAGGGGGTAGAAAAGGAACGGAGGATAAAGGGATACATGCAAAATTTACCACAGTGGAATTTACAAAAGTTTTGAACCTATTTATTATATGTATATAATAATAAATTTAAAATAACTTTTTCATAAAAAAACGTAATTTTTCTACAAAAAAATAACTTTTTTACAAAAAAAAAATAACTTTTTTATAAAAACAAATTAGTTTTTTTTACAAAAAAAAAAATTAACTTTAAAAAAAAAAAAATAGCTTGTTTACAAACAAATTAATAATAATAATTTAACTATTTGCCTGTAAGACCTCAGGTCTTTTAAATGCAATGCACGGCACTAGTTAGAAGAAATAGAAGGTAAGGAAAGATTTTTGTTGGCACAGTGGATTGAGACATTAGGTGTTTATTATCTTATGAATTAACTTTTTTCAAACTAAATTTCTTGTAAAAATAAATATCTTTGGTTACTTGCTTAAACAAAAGTGATGAGAAATTATTCCGTTATGTTTTATATTTTTATTATAAATTATACATACAAAATATGCATATATTAACGCTCTTTTCTGACTCACTGACTGGGTAACGCTGCTATGATGGTAAAATCAAAAAAAAACTCCTGGTCATAAACGAAAATGTTAAGGGTTGCCAATTTTCTGTAATTAACTTTTTAATGAAAGTGAACGGTGAGTTTGTCAACTAAATTTCATACATATTTGCGCTCAGCCCTGGCTAATATAATTATGTTCGACGGGCTTAATTAAGCCAGGCATAAAAGATTAATTGAAAAAAAAAAAAACAATCTATAATTGCATGAAAACTTTGAAAAAAAAAATTAAAATCAATTTGAGTTAATGTTTTTGTACCTCCCTAATTGACTTAATTATTCAAAACTTTATACGGAAAATTGATGTGGTATAAAAGTTGTAATTTAAGATTCTTGGTAGCATATTCTCTACATATAGTAGGATTAAATAGTTGTAGATATAATAGAAAATTTAAAATTTAGTACTTTTTGAATTATAATTACAGGTACAATCGTTCCTAACTTTATTTTTTCTTGGATTTCAATGAAAAAATCTATTTTGTAGCTCGCACCACTGAAAAAATAGAAGTGATATACAGTAGAGGTCACTTATAGTCACAAGAAGATGAGAGACAAATGTGGCTGTTCTTGTACCTAATTCTAAAGATGGTTTGTCCCAAACAAAATATATCAGATCTTTATGAATGAGGTGAAAAATTAAAGCAGGGATGACTTAAATTTGTATGCAAACTTAATCGGAAAATGTTGTACAAATTCATTCTAAAAAAGTGATTGAGTTGATAGTCGTTTCGATTTTTGGCGCATAAAATTGAAAAGTTGATACAAAATTTTACAAATTTGTAAAACAAAATCCACGCACATATTGACTTAAACACCTTCGATTAGGTATAAGATAATGTTCAAAATACATTTGTTGATTAATTTAACAAGAACAAAACGATTTAATATAAAATAAATTCGTAACTTCCAAATTTCTTAACGGATCCTTCAGATAAAGGTTTAAAAATACTGGCCTTAAGATTTACACAAAATAAAAAAACTATTTACAAATTCTTGAAAAATTCGAAAAAAATTTAAAACCATTTTAGTTAATGTTTTTTTTCACCTACCGAATTCACTTAATTATTCAGAAATTATTAATTCAAATTCGTTGGTGGGAATATTCAAAATTCAAATTTAATGCTTTTTGAATTATGGTTATTAAAGACAAGCTGTTGTGACACTCAATCGGACAGATAAAATCGTTCCTTACTGTATATTTTACTGAAGGATTGAAAGCTCCAAACGTTTTGAAACAAACAACAAAAACTATTCTTATCTATTCTATCAATAGCAGTAGGTTCACTTGTAGTTGAAGATAGCTAGTACAATTGACGAAGTCGAAATGAAGAAAACATTATACAGTCGAGCCCGTTCATAGCCATATGAAGATGATATAAAAAAATGTGCTTTTATCCGATTGCAAAGTTGCAGTTATAATGTACCTTATTGCATCACGATAGGTTGTCAACATCACCTCCCTACATGAATTTCAAAATTTAAACACATATGGAATTATTTATTTTTATTGTCTACTGATGTTAAATAAGGAGTTCTATATAACATATCTTGCTTCAACTTAATTTTAATTAATGGAATTTTGTTTAAGTGCAACAATTAGTTATGGTTTTGTTTTATCTAGCAAATGCAAATCATTTTCAATGCTCCATTCTTACTCTATGAGTGAAATCTGTAAATTTTGTACATACAAAACATTTTTGAACTAAGCAGTTACATACAAATTCTCTAATCAAGGAACAAGGACCAATGAGCCAAGTTCTAAAAGCGTGAGTTTTCTCTGTGCACTCAGAAAATCATGCAGATGCACAGGAATATTTGCAATCCCTATATAGACTAGAGTGACGTGCAAATTTATGGACATATTTTTTAGACCAGGAATAGAAAGGGTATATATGCTGCGTACCCGAAAATTCATTCGCGCTTGCAGAAGTGGGCCGCAGGTTATTTTTAAGAGCAGTTTAGTCTTATGTCCCACTAAAAGTCTTGATGTTCTTATATTTTATTTTTCAATCGGCAAAATATTATTTTCTGTGCTTTACAGTGATAGTTTGAAAAAAAAACAGGTGGGTACTCTACAGCAAGAGCAAGACTACTAAAATATAATTTTTCTGACTAGCCAAAAACAGTATTCAAATCCACAGCAAATTTTCAAATATACCTACATAAGGTAGGTACCTTATCAATTTTAAACAATGGGTAATGATAACTCTGTTGGAATATATTTTTTTTTGCTCACACAGCCAGAGTAGAAACTACTATATAATCAGTTATATGATGAGGACGGTCACGGTGGAGTATACGAAATTTTGCAGAGCATTTCAGCAGCAATTCCTGTACGTTGTTCAGTGGGTTAGTATCTTTTTTATTGAAGTCTTCTCAATTCAATTACTTAAGGTCTCAAACTAGATCTCCAAACTCCAAGCCCCCCCCCACAGCCAAATCCTAGATCCGCTACTGGCCCCAACCTTAGGGCTTAGAAAAAATTAACATAAAATGTAAACTGTTCAGCCCCAACCACGTTACTTTGTTCATAAAATTTCATGTCTTAACAATATTTTAGACGAATATAAAAATCTACACGTTCAAACATTGTGCTCCTGTATGAATTGCAGTAATAAACCGTTACAGAACTTATTATACTGCATTAGTATCGATACTTAAATACCTACATATCTGAAAGCAAAAATATCTTTTTCAGAAAATATGCAAAAAAGAAAACAAAACTGAACTTCTATTTTTGATAAGAATAATCATAATCGACAAACCATCTCTAGACTAACAACTAATATAGTCTTTTTCCGTTTTTACACATAAAATAAACAAACTTATCCTTGAACAGTTTTCTCTATATTTTAATATGTAAAAAAACATCTTCAGCGTAGCTTGAAAATCATGTATAGATATATGTCAACGAAAATAAAAATACAACCCATACCTCTAAAGAAACCTACATACCTACAAACATTTTTCAAATCAACACGAAATAATGAAAATTGTCATGGTTACTCAATAACAAAAAGGAATAATATAATAAATAAATATCCTTTAAGAAATTGGTTTGTGCACACAAAAAGCCGACATCCATTAAATCTCTCTAGCGATAATACACCACCTATAGGCGTAGACTGTTGTCCTGAAAATCGACTCATTAATAGTACTATAGGTTTTATATACAATGCCCGTAGCGTAATGGTTAGTGCGTTCAACTGTCACGCTGGAGGTCTGGGTTCGCTTCCCAGCCTCGTCCAACTAAAAACTAAAAAGTTTTTTTTCAGGGCTACTGCCTCTTGCGAGGAATGGACAAATCCTCCAAGAGTATCACTTGTCACGAATAAGTGCTTCTCGTCTAGCCGTTCGGATTCGGCATAAAATTGTAGGTCCCTTCCATTCCTGTCGAAAGGCGTACACAGGAATGGTTGCGAGTTGTAAGTCACTAGGCCCTGGTTCTTCATGAGCCGTTGTGCCACCCGATTTATTTTTTATTTTTACTGTAGTATTCTTCCCAAATATTTCGAAAGCTCATAGCATGGAACTTTCATCGATGCTGTTATCGGTCGCAGAGGCATGTTTTGTTTGTGGATTTTGGGTAATCCATAGATCGAAGGTATTTGTGCTGTGTACGTCGTCATCAATGCCTTTTGCCTATCGTCAATCAGCTTATTTGTGTGTAACCCTTTCACAAGCTCATTGTTTTTACTTTGGAGAGAAGAAAATGGGGTTGCGCGGGTGGGTTGGTAGACAGAACGATCAGCCAGTAGTTCTTTCATTTTTCTCTCATACTCTTCGCGATTCATTGCAACTGTTGTGTTACCTTTATCGGCAGACACAATAATTACATTTCTGTTGTTCTTAAGAAAATCCGTAGCATCTTTATGGACTTTGAGTACGTATTTTGTATTCTTTTAGATGAACAAATTTTTCGAAATAAAAAACCCAAAATAATCGTCAAATATGTTGATGATTTGTTTGCGGTTATGAACAAAGGGGAAGTTTATAGCATTTTAAGGTGCCTTAATGAATACAATGATAAAATACAGTTTACCGTTGAGAGGGAGAAAAACAAAACCATAACGTTCTTAGATGTCGAGATCACTCGCATCAATGAACGACTCTCTTTCAACTGGGATCAGAAAGATACAGCTTCGGGAAGACTTATCAACTTCAGGTCCAACCAGGCAAAACACATGCTTATAAACAAAGCATCAAATCTGGTCAACAAAGTCTTGGCGTTGAGTGATCAGGAATGCCACTCCGCTAATGAGAAGAAAGTGACTCAAATTCTCACAGACAATGGCTATCCAGTTAATATCACGCGGAGCTTATTACTCCTGCAAAAACACAGAGTTCCAGCTGATAGAAGCTTGGAAAAGGAGAGATGTGCTTATAAGAGTGTAGTGTATGTTCCTAAACTTTCAGAAAATTTTAAGGAAATGATGAAAAAGAACACCGATAATGTCAACCTTGCGTATAAATCTAACAAGACTCTTGCACCACTTTTCAGCAACTTGAAGACCAAGACATAGAAGGACAGACGCACAGATGTTGTATACTGCCTTGGCAATGCTGACGAAAGCTGCGACTTGTGCTATGTTGGTACAACTTCTTCGCTAGAGAATTTCAAACCATAAATCGGATATTAATCTAAAAAGTACCGGCAAGACAGCACTTGCATGCCACAGTGTAGAACGTGGACACAAACCGGACTTTGGCGGAGTTGAAATTTTGGAAACGGAGGGACATTTCGCTAAGCGATGCACTTTGGAAACGCTCCACATAATCAACAACAAGAATAATATGAACCGCAAGCAAGACACTCAAAACATTTCGTCTGTGTACTGCTCACTAGTGACTGAGAAGAAGAAACCATGACTAATCTTCTTTTTTTGAAGTGTTTGCAATAAAACTAATTAATATTAAAGTAATTTTTATAATTTTTATTTATAATAACTTTTTTTTAAATCCAAATATTTAACTTGTTTTAAAGTTTTTTAAGTTACCTACATATCTTCATGTACACATTTTGTTATTTAAAGTTTATATAATCAAACCTCAATTGAATGTAAGTTTTCCACCACGTTCTGCTTTAAATGTTCTTATGTTAGAAATGTTTATTTTATTTTTGTAAATAAGAGATCCCCTGAAGAAGATGGCAACAACCGTCGAAACGTAGGGAAAAGAGATGAAAATGTATTTTCATTAATTAACATTACGACCAAAACAGCCGAATGAGAAGAGTATCAAATTCTCAGACATCAATAATTATATCTATTTTGGTCATGAAGAACCGATTTCAATTGAAAGAAGAGGCTGTGTGGGGTGCGACGTACACTAGTAACTTCCCAATGGTGCTCTTGACAACCACTATAGCTATTTGTAATAGTACACCATTGTATATAAATATCTATAGGACTATCAAAAAACCAAAACGACGGTGGCGGTGCCACTGGCCTGGGAGGGCATTTGCTCTGTAGATAATGTAGAGTTAAAAACACATTGAAAATCTCATTAAATCTCTCTAGCGATAATCACTCCACCTATAGGCCTAGACTATCGTCCCGAAATTCGACTCATTAATAGTACTATACACGCTTGATTTTTTTTTTGGGAATAGCTTATAAAATTTTAAGGATCTTACGTATCTAACTTTTTTTCCTAATTCTTCTCGGTATTGAGGTATTAATTATTTAAGCCAATTATTTCAAACAGACTATTGGCAACAAAAATACCATACATCAGGATAGTGTTCTTTTTAAAAAATGGGCATCACGACTGGATCGCACAAACTTTCTTTAGTACCTAACAACTTTAAGGTAGCTTCAAGTTGACAATGTGAATATGTAATGTATTGGTTCCATAACATTATGATATCATTAGAAAAAAAGTTGTAAAAAATAAGTTAAAATATAAATTATTAATACAAGTTAATATTATTTATTATAAATTACTATAAATTTGTTATTTTAATAACTAAAACAGATAGAGCTAAAAAAAAGTAAGCCATCTTATTTGTTTGATAAATATGAATTTATGAAAAAAAAAAATCAAAAATCGTCAGAGCGGTTTTCTTAAAAATTAATTTTGTATATATATAAATTCTTCAACGATTTTAAAAATAAAATTTGGTATGCCAACTTTTGTTATTTAATTAAATACAATTTTTTACATAACTAAAAATTTTTTTTTAGATTTGTAAAAAATTGTAACCCGTTTTTAAGATATTGAATTTTCAAAACAAAAATTCAATATTTTTGTTTTAAATCCAAAACAAAAATTTTGTCGACAAATTGTACAAATGCAGAATAATTGTTAAAATTGTAAAGAACCTCTTATATAAAAAAAAAATTGGTTGGAATCGGTATAGCTGTAAACGAGAAATTTTAAAACCTAAAATCGGTTCTGTGACAGGTACCGTTAATAACCGTTATAAATAATTTTTGTTACCAATATATTTATTACAGTCATAATAGTACCTACCTCTTATTTTTTTTCAAAATCGTAAGAGCGTTTTTTGAAATAAATCAATTTTTGTATATTTGTTATGTGGTTTTACGATTTTCCCTCTAAAGAATCCTCAAATAACTTTAAGTCCAAATTTTGAAGGAAATCGCTTTAGTGGTTTAGGCTCTCGGTTCCCAAACTATGTTCCGCGAGTTTTCAAGGTTCCGCGACTTTCTCTAAGTTTTTACAAACCAAAATACAAAAATATTTTTTTTAAGTACCTTGAAACCGGCGGCGGTGACTGCATTTTAAAAAATTAATAACTTTTGCATAGATTTTTTTACAGAGTAAAGATTTTTTTGTACAAGTTTCGTTAGTTTTAGACTAATCAGTTAGCTAGTTTAATTTTTGAAAATCAGAAATTGTGTCATTCTGCAGTCTCATGTGCTGTATGTCATTGCTAATCAATCAATGATCCCTTGCCAATTGATTACAGAGACATTTTCTTATACTTAGGATTTTTTTTTTGTTTATTTTTTAGTGTTTCATTAATATTATTTTTTTGGTTGCTGTTCAAATACATGGATTGTTAATTTCACTGGAAAAATATTAGGAGAATCAATCTTTCTCTGGTCTCTTGCAGCCTTATTAGAGGATTGTACAAATATAAGCTTCGTATGTTTTTTTATGACAAGTTTTCTTATAATTTTGATGAATTTTTTCATAACTGACGTGGCCAAAGTCATTCAAAATACATGCCAATGCAACCCTATCATAATGTCATTTTTTATAAAAAGTTAACATAATTTTTTGTTTTATTGTAAAATTAATAAAGGAAAGCTAATTTGATTTGCATAATATTCCACACAACTGTATTTCCACAACATATTGAAACCTTCAACATTTGTTGGTGTTTTTTAAGGTTTTAAAAAAAAATTTAGTTTATAACTTTTTTTCTTAATTTAACCTAATGAAGCTATTACAATAATTTTGAATTTATTAAATTATACATTTTTAGAAAGAAAGCTGAAAAGATTAGAAAAGCTCTTTTTACCTATTTAAACAAAAAAAAAAAAAAAAAAACATGTGCGTTCATTGACCAAATTCACCCAACCAACCAGGCCAATTTTTACTCAGCTCATGGTATGTAATCAATCATAAAATGTTTGAGGTTTACATTTTCGTTTCATCCAAGTGTGAGATTCTCATAATTAAAAAAAAGCAAACAAAAATGATACCACAAAACTTAATTTGATAAGAAAATTACGAGCCATACTTACACATGAAATATCAACAAAAATTGATTTTAAAATCAATTGTGTTGTTTTTCATCTTTTGCTATCGTTAAGAGTTGGGGATCCGAAATATATTTTGACCTTGTTAAGGGTTCCAAAGCTTAAAAAGTTTGGGAACCGCTGGCTTAGGCTGCAGGTTGAGGTACAGAGAGACAGGCAGAATTATTGCGAGACCCACTTTTTTCGTTCTCTATCATCGTAAAGTTAGGGAAAATTATTATCTCGAGCTCGATTGCTTGCACGAATCCTAAATTAAGCCTAAACTACGTACATATATCGCCCGTAAAAATGAGTTTGGGAAATAACGGACACCCTAATACACCTCAAACTATGAATTTAAGTAATTGCCTAGAGGGGAGACTGAAATGTTTAGCTTCAAAAATAACAGCAGGTACCTACCTGCCGTACAACTGTTATGAAAAAAGGATATTTTCTCGAAAAAGGCTCTCACGATGTTGATAGCAAAAAATTAAACATGTCTTTAAAGGGTATGTATAAGAATGTTTTTTTATAATCTACTGAATTAAATCAGCTACTTAGAAGACTTAGCAATATTTATTCGACTTGTTGAATTATTGATTCAAAATAGCTTTTAACCACCTCTAATCCTTTAAAATTGGCGTTTTCGCAAGTATCAGTTTTATGCAAAATTCAGTTTTAGGAGTATTTAATTTGTAAGAAATACAAATATTGGTTTTTAAATAATATTTTTGATGTCAAAATCATCTCTGGAGAAAAGCCAAAAAATATCAATTTATCAGAACAAAAATATGTATTGTTTTTAATGTTCGTTTGCAATTCGTAAAAGTAAGACAAAACAACTCACAAAACCACCCTCAAAACCACCCTTACCTATATATTATTATAAGTGGTTGAAATATGTTAAACTTAATCCTTATTTAGTAACGAAAAAGTTGGTATTATATTTTTAACGGGCTGATCACAAAACAGATAAAATAAATATAAACAAAAAATATAATATTTTGTTTGCTTTTTATGGTACTAAAAGAATTTTAACTCAGTCCGTTCCTTACCGATTTTAAGTTTCTTTGCGGTTTTTCAAAGAAGAATGTTATTCTCCTTTTTATCATATACAAAAATCACTTATCCACTTCCATGTTTTACACAAAAATCACTAAATAGTCCAGAATCAAAGCCAAGTCGTCGTTTTTGAACAAGTAGACAAAAAAATCATATTTACACTAAATCTTCGGTTTCATTATCTTTATTTTAGATAGTGTTAAACTTGTACTTGATTTTGTAGCCTGAGCAAGAAATGTATACAATTAAAAAAGTTCTAACATTCTTCTTTGAAAAACCGCAAAGACATTCTTAAAATCGGTGAAAAACTGGCTGAGTTAAAAATCTTTTAGTACTATAAAAAGGAAAAAAAAATATTCTATTTTTTGTTAATATTTTTTTTGTTATCTATTTAGGAATCATTTCGTAAAAAATGTAAAACCATTTTCTTCGTTACTAAATAGGAATAAGTTTGAAAAAAAATTGAACCCCTAATAGTATATAAGGGTGGTTTGTGGGTTGTTTTGTGCAATTGCAATTTAACACCTTGTAAATAATCCCCATTTTTATTCCGATAAATGAGATACAAATTGGTGTTTGTTTGTTGTTTTCCAGAGATGATTTTGACATCAAAAATATTATTTAAAAACCAATATTTGTATTTGTTAGTAACTAAATACCCCAAAAACTGCTTTTTGCATAAAATTAATGCTTGCGACCCCTAAACATGATTTTAAAAATCTGAAAAAATTCAGTTAGTGTTTCATGGGTTCAAAGAACTTAATTCCAAAAACTGGATTAAATCGAGCGAAAAATACACAAAATATTAAAGTAAAACTATGGAAAAAAGGAATTGTGTCCCTAAAACTAATTGTATTCAAAATTAAATAACTTTTGTCCCACAGCAACTAAAAAATTAAAATAACTAATTTTGGTCCTGTAAAGATTTCGACCGTTCGAAATAAAGTATGATATGTATTATATCAAACTCTTTTTGGTTACTGGGTGCCTCTACTCAATAAATTTTGCAGAAAAATGCAACCACCCCATAAAATGATACAAATTAATATCTTCCTAATCCAATTTACCCCTAACTCGCCAATATTTAAAAAATCAATTCAAAATACAAACACAAAATTCTATCAAAATTATCTGGAAACCGGCTTATTTTCCTTAAATAACTTTTTTCTACTACAGATAATTTTTACTTAATTAATTTACTCCCTGATTACTGGTGAATTATTTCTCAAATATCTATTTTGCATTTCTCTATTTTAAATCATGTGTATTTTTAGATTGTTTAGAATGTTTGTATGAATTTTTTTTTTTTTTAAATATCTCCATATAACAATTAAAAGACAATCGAGATTCGAGAATATTTCCATTCCGATTAGCACAAATTTGTATCGACACTTTCTCAGTTTAAACCTATTTCACCCGACTTAAAATTTGATAAGATTTAATTCTTTCTTTTACTTAGCTAAATTTAAATTACGTTTTATCCAAGCCAAGTTAAGAAAGGCACGAACTGGGGTTAAAATTTGAATATAAAAAATCTCGTCTACTTAATATTTCCAGTTTAAAATGTTTTTACCACTTACAGTAATAATGAGAATTTTTTCATTTTTCTTGTGGTAACACCAACCAAAAATTTAATTTCAGATTTATTTGTGTACAAAGTTTATAAAAAGTTAAATTTGAAATATTTTTCAAACTGTCCTTGCATAAACAATATTTTTTTATAATAAATTCAATAAATTAGACGGCACGCGATCTTAATAATAATAAAATAAAAAAAAGAACTAATTTTATGCGTTCGAACATATCTAATTAGATTGATGTTTGTATGCTTTTATTAAAAGTATGAATATAAAATCTTTAAAATTCCGAACTACATGAAAACAGTTAATACAAGCGTCTAAGAAAAAGTGAAGAAGTGATATCTTTTATTTAAAAACTACTTTTATAAGTTATTTCACAATCAAGAGAAATTATACATAACAAATATATAGCTAATATATTTAATTATTTTTAAATGAATTTAAGCTTCTTGAACTGTTATCAACGACTAAACTAAAAGTAATAAAATGATGTACCTACCAACTTATATGTTTGTGAATTGAATTGATTTTAATTTTTAAGAACAAGTTCCCAAGACAACTTAAACATTTTATTGGCATATTTTTGAATATTTTATGGTTTTTCTATTATTTCTGTACATAATCTATAATCTATACAAAACAATCAGGATAATCAAGAAAAACTATAAACATGTGACTAAAACACGTTTATTTGGTTCTTTTTTTGTTATTAAGCTTTTGAACGGAGTTGTTAACTTCGTTAAAACTTCAATTTTCAATTTCATTTTAAACCAGTTATAGTTATTTAAAACATTAATAACTGTTTTCATACAGTCAATATTAATACCAAAACAAAATGTATTAACCTGCACGCCAGTGTTGCCCCCTACTGCAAACGTAGCGTTTTTGCTACATTATTTTTCCAAAAAAAAAACACACTAGGTACATTCTTAAAAAAATCGTAAAACACTACAATATCATAATATCAGAAAATACAAAAATAATATTAAAATAATTAATATCGAACATTGTGTTCTATCATGAAGATATTGTGCATTTTGGATTAATTTAAAGAAAGCCAACAAATTTGAGGGAAAGGCAGCATTTGCAAATTTATGTACTTACATGGTAACACTATGTAGTTTGCCTCATAGCAGTGGAACTGCAGAAAGGTGCTTTTCGAGCCTGAACATTATTCCACTGTAGATGCAATAAGGCAATCAAAAGCATTTCTGAAGAATGTCGAAGGCGTTTTTAACCCATTCGCTTCATTAGTTACGCTCAAAAATTTTCTTACCACAATGCAACGCATTAAAAAAATCACTAAATATTTATAAAAAGTTTTATTTTTAAGCTTCATAATAACTTCATACAATTTATGATTACCTGATTACATTAATTATTTTAATTTTTAACTGTTTTGAAGTTATAGTTTTGTTATTTTATATTCTTTCGATTAATATTTTTCATTAAAAGAATGAATTATCGTTAAAATGTTGTTTTTAATCAATTAGGAATTCCTTTTCAAAAAAACTACGTTACACTACATTTTGAATCCGCGACGCTTCATTTTGACCAGTTGGGGGGGCAACACTGCCGCACGCACAATACACTTAAAAAAAAGGGTTGTGTTTTCAAAAAAAAAAAAAAAATTTAATTCAATTTAAAATCAACGCGAAACATTCGTCGCGGCAATGCAACTTGCGCTGGTCAAAATAAATTTAAGGTTCTTCTTGTTTTAACAATTTGCATGACCATAAACGAATGTTTCCGCAATACGAAGTAGTTGAGGACGGAATATAGAAACGCTGTCAACAGCGAATATCTCGTTGTCGCTCTGAATGTTTTGCCCTATTTTGGGTTGATGTTGAGGCATGGCATGGTGATAAACGTGAGTATATTAGGTACTCACACTGACGCGATGTGACTCGCTGTCGTCACGTTAAGCCCGTTGATCGACGCGACGAAAGATTCGTTTTCGCAACGAATGTTTCTCGTTGGATTGGGAAAGACTTGAATCAGTTTTAAATTGAATACGAAAATTCAAAAATTTAAATTCTGATATCCCAATCTTTTATGGTTGACCTGTATATTTTTTTGTATAAATTCACAACTTTCGAGTAAGGAATTTTAAATAAAAATAGGCCCCTTTTATGCTTTTAGATTTAACAACACGTATAAAGAAAAATACTTTTTTTTTTAGTTAGTGGTGAGACAACACTAACATGTGTTTAAACTAATAATTTGTATCAGTAAATGTGTGATTTGTGATAGCGAGTGTATTTATAACTTTTAACTCACCAAATTTCTGGGTTAAGGAACAGATAATTCTTAAACACACACGTGTACTTTTCACAAGAACCGTTTCAACACAAGCATATTTTAACCATAAGAGTCAGGACACAGTGAGTCTGTGGAACCCATTTATCAGGTACTTTCAATACTAAGACTGTAAAGATTTTATACAGCTCAAATGTGTTTATTAATAGGTAAGTGAATTTATCAAACAAATTAGATTTCTAACCATGCCTCAGTTAACATGGGGGTCAAAAATGAGGTTTTTATTATTAATAATATTTCTGAAAGTCTATACGAAAATAAACTACTATAAAACAAAGCCTTGTTTTAAATTATATAAACATTTAGTCTAAGAGTCGACAGCAAATTTTGGGAGTGGATGTATAACAAAAATCTGAGTATGAGGGTTTATAGGTGCATATTTTGTGATATCGAAATCAAAAGTCTGACAAGTTTTTTGTTCAGCCTTTGGCGGGGGTTGAAAATAGCGATTTTCTAAAATTCTTATCAGGGGTATTAACACTTCCATCAATTTTTTAAAAATACTTTATGATGCTCTGTCATTTTCCCTAAGTCCAAGCACCTTAATCTTGGTGATATGACTAATAGAACTCAAGATATAAGCTTTTTAAGCGAGCCTAATCGGTTTTTTCTTGGGGATTTATGAACCGCAAAAAATCAACAAAATTAAATCACCAAAAAAAGTCGATTAAGGTTCGTTTAAAAAACTTATATCTTTAGTTCTACTGGTCATATCACCAAGATTAAGGTGTTTTGACTTAAGGAAAATGACAGAGCATCATAATGAATTTTCAAAAAATTGATGGAAGTGATAATACCCTGATAAGTATTTTAGAAAATCTCT
The DNA here is from genome assembly GCA_949320155.1 of Melangyna quadrimaculata. NCBI lineage: Eukaryota > Metazoa > Arthropoda > Insecta > Diptera > Syrphidae > Melangyna > Melangyna quadrimaculata. The sequence continues at coordinate 369,276,975 of OX439483.1, forward strand.
ATTTTCAACCCCCACCCCCGCCAAAGGCTGAACTAAAGCCCTGCCAGACTTTTGATTTCGATATCACAATTTTGGTTATAAATCCACTCCCAATATTTTCTGTCGGCTCTAGGTATTGAGCATTTGATTTCAGATCCGTATGTCCAAGACCGATTGGAGGCGGCATTTTTACCCTGCCAGACCGTTTATAGAACCCAAAAAATTTAAAAGAAATGGGTAAAAAAAATTATTAAAAAACAACGGTAAGAACTTTTTGTATATGTAAAGTCAGAAGTCCCTTCCATCATTTTCTTTTGAAATAAAGTTCTTTTAGTAAACAGTTTTTGAAATGCTAATTTTCAAACTCAAAATTTTGTAAAAAAAAATAAAAATAAATGTTCAAAATACTTTTTGTTTTTAAAATTTCACGTAATTAAGTACTATTTTTTCTTTCTAAATTCATTGCTCTTATGAAAAAAAAAAAAATAGTACCTAATTACGTGAAATTTTGAAAAATAGGATTTTGAACATTCTTTTTTATTTTTAATTTTGAGTTTGAAAATTAATATTTCAAAAACTTAAAGAACTTTATTTAAAAAGGAAATGATAGAAGGGACCGTTCTTTTATTATTATTTTATTTCCCATTTCTTTTAAATTTTTCGGGTTCTATAAACGGTCTGGCAGGGTAAATGCCACCTCCAATCGGTCTAGGATATACGGATCTGTAATCAGGTGCTCAATACCTAGGGATAGATACAAATTTTTTTTGGTTCATACAATCATCCTCAAAGTTGATTTTTTTAGGTTTTCAAATTGTTATAACGCATCTTAAGCCGCCTCCAGGGACTACAAGTCTTGCATTTCTTTCATAAGCATTACCACACCTTTCGACACATATATTTTTTTGGTTCACTCACAGTGTGCATCCAAAACATTTATAAGGGTGTTTCAAATTTTGTGGGTTTTTGTTTTCCACATCGCATTTTATAAGAACAAAGAAAATAAACAAACAAAAAATGTACCTACTGTCAACACTAATTGAGAAAGAATAAAAAGAAGCAGTTCCTTAAACCTCTATTAAGGCTTAATATCCGTTGGATTTTGCCGTTTCAGCTAAAAAACAATTTTAAATTTATTAAAAATTAGTTATTGGATGAAACGTCAATTTAAATCGTTAAAGGAGGGTAAATAAATACAAATACATATTTAAAATCGATCAATTTCTAATTATTTAAAGCGAATCTAAATTGGGCCCCAATAATTTAAACGAACATATATTAACTCTCCGTAAAATTTAAAGTCGTCATTAATAATGGATAATTTATAATTTGCTTATCAAAATAAAGAAATAAATAAAATTAAATATAAATAATTTAAAACTTACCTACACATCCCCCTCACGGTTTTCACCTTGATGTTGGTGAGGGGGCTTACGTTTGGTACTTCAGCAATCCAGCTGCAGTACCAGGCAACTAAGAAAACCAAACAGAGGCAATGAACCATGAACGTAGACAAAGTAGAAGATAAAACTCGAGTGAGGATATGCACTCAAGTGTCGGCAGAGGTCACGGCTGCCGGCGAGGGCTTGGTCTTAGTAAAGACTAAGTCGCCAGTGACACAAAAAACAGAAAACGTAACGCTACAACAACAACAAACGACAACCGGAACAACGACAAACGACTGCACTCCTTCCTGTAGCAGTAAGGCCGGTAAGATTCGTGAGATGTTCCCTGAATTTCTCATGGATCTTACGGACTCTGAAAATGATGCTGTCGGTACTGGTGATGGCGAGATGACGTCTGATGAAGAAAATCGAATCCTCAATGATGACGATTATCAATCTTTCACCAGTTCAGACAGCTCGGACGCAGACGTCACAGTGGCCGCTAATCCTGCGAAAGGCAAGGAGATAAAAATCCATCTTCACGTTAATTTGGCCAAAACCTTGTCACTGACAGGAGCCAAAAGTACATCGACTCCCAAAAAAGCGTCTGGGGAATGTAAATCGACCGAAGTCTGCGAGGATGGCTTAGGGTCTTCCATGACTCTTAGAAACACCAGTCCTGAAAATCGATGCTCGCATGGGCCAAAACCGATCGAAGGAAAAACGGTGCATCCAAGCAAGCAGAATAAGGAAGGTGATCAGGACCTAGAACTAAAAGGATCGAGAACGCAAGGAGAACCGTACGTAGATATGGCAAGGGCGACACAACAAAGCTACATCTCAGAGACTGGAAGTGGTTAAGCTGGGCTCGGAAACTTCTTGCGAAGTCTGAAGCTGAGAGTGAGACGCCAGTCGAAAAAAACAGACCAAAACAAAAAGAAGAGCTGAGTGCCTCTTCCTCCAAGACGGCTGTAGCCAGTAATCCTAAGGCGAAACCGATAAACGGTCCTGATCACCAAAGGGTCGAACATACTGGCACTAGAAGTCGTCAAAAGAGGAACAGACACAACGATTCGACACCCCCTACAATGACAGTCACTAAGAAGCACAAATCGGCAGGAAGCGAAGATACGCCGGAGAGTATTCAGATAGCTGTCATTAATGAAGGGAGCTCCGAGAAGAATCTTACAAACGAGCAGTGGGCTCAAGTAGAGGTCAAGCTTCTTGAGTGTGTCAACGAAGAGATACTTGCCTGTACAGGGTTTGTGCCAACTTTCGGGCCGTTGTCGACCAAGAAGGGTTTTAAGGTACTCGCATGTTGCGGACAACCTACCCTGAACTGGCTTCGATCCAAGGTAGAAAATATGAAGGGGTTACTTGAAGGAGTTACACTAAGTGTTGCTCTCAAAAGTGAATCGGTGATTGTTAAAACAACATAAGTAACAGAATTTTCGAAATCACTTTTATTATGGTTTTGTACTGCTTAGGGGTAGAGCTTTAGGTTGAGAACATAAAAAATATAAATTGATACCTGAACACACACAAAAACTCAATCGCGAAATCAGCATTTAGTGCTAAAACAACATATCTGTTCTGCTATTTTGTAAAATGAGTGCTAAAACACATTAAGTGCATGCATTTAATTTCTTTTTACACCCAACGCTGGCAAAACGTAGTAGGCCAACGGTTGTTTTTTAAAGTTTCTTTGATAATGATATTATATCCTCACTAACATTTCAGCTTCGGTATGGCTTAATAGAAGTTATTAGTAGCTTCTATTAAGCCGAAACGAAGCTGAAATGTGAGTCAGTTGTTTGCGCTTGTTCGAGTTGTTGATCTCTTAAAAAAGTTAAAATTGATTAAAATATGAACAACAATATTGATTCTTGTTTGAAGATAAGGCCAAGAAAAATATCGAACAATGCGAGCTCATACAAAAAAAATATTATTAAAAAGTCACGTATATGTGGAGCGGAGTTAACACCAGTCACAAAGGGAGGCCTGTCAAAGCATTGTATATGGGTTCAGATTGCATGTACTTTTTTCTTTTCTTTTTGCAATGGCTACCTATTGCAATTATTTTTCCTAATAAAGATGTAATCGTCAATGCTACAATCTAATTAGTATTTTTATGAATTTCTGGCTCTAAGCTGTGCTTTTTTATTTTTTTTGTACTTTTTTTTGGTTTAGTAAAATACTGAACTCTTAACTTTTATTTTTTTTAATTTTTTGTTATTTTATCCATTTTCAGTTGATTTTTCTAAGAATTACGTTGCAAATTGAAAGTTAAAACAACATAATTTAAAATATTTGAGTTGTTTTGGCGCTCAACAAAACGTTTGGTGTTAAAACAACATAAAAAATGAAGTTAGTTTTTTAAAAATCTCCTTTGCTAAAAGGATTTTTTTAAAACTTTTAACTGCTTACAACTCAGAGAACTACCCCTAATCAGATTTTAAAGTTAAAATTGTCAATGCGGCCGCTTCATCAAAAATATAAGGTTTTTTGTCTCTCCTGTAAAAACAAAAAAATGTCACTTATGTTGTTTTAACAATCACCGATTCAAGTGACCTTCCGACAAGATCAAAAGTCCGAATAAATGTTCCGGGCCCTAGCATCGACATCATCACTCTGCTGAGATTACTTCGTGCTCAAAATCCCAACCTACCTAGTGCCGACTGGAAAGTCATGCATATGGAGGAACCCACTAAAACGGGCCGGGAAGTGGTACTCATGCTCAATCACGAGACAATGGGTATGCTTCCTTCAAGGGATTATAGGCTTAAATTTGGCATAAATGCAGTTAGGGTGCGACCGGAAACGGTAGCCAACTTAGTGCAAAAAACTAAAAACAAAAAATAAAAAATAAAATGGTGAAAGTGCAATCTGCAGCACAGTAAGTTGGTCTCTGCCAGCCTTAACTCCCTTTTGTCAAAATACAACATAGACATAGCCCTTATTCAGGAGCCATTGGTCAACAGCGGCAATATCTGCAGACTCAGGTCCAAGGGTTACTACCTATACAACAAAAAAGGGCCCTCAGAAGGTAATTATCGTACATGTATAGTTGCGAAACAAATTATAAATCTTTTCCTCCTATCTCCTCATTGTAGCTCAGACATGACGACAGGGAAGTGCGAAAGAAAAGGGGGCCCGCCCTTGATCTTAGCCTCTGTATACATGCCAGGTGATGAACCGGGGCCGCCTCCATCTACAGCATTTGATGACCTAGTAGCAGAATCGGGTAAGAACGGTTGGGACCTACTGGCAGGCTGCGACCCCAATGCTCATCATTTACAATGGGCAGCACTGACACAAATACAAGAGGTGAGTCGCTTTTTGAATTTATTATTAAGAACAATATTGTTTTACTAAATAGAGGTAATGAACCAACCTTCATTACGAGAAATAGAAGAGAAGTGCTTGACATAACGCTTTCCACGAACTCTGATTCTATTCGAATTAGTGACTGGAAAGTATCAAATAAAGTTACATACTCTAACCATAGAATGATAGCATTCCAAATTGAACATTATATAGAAACCCCTAAGCCCTATAGGAATCCTAGGAAAACAAACTGGGGAGCCTTTAATACGTAAATGGCCTCATCCTGGGGCAGTTATGTGGGTCAACCTTTATTAAACTGTTCAGAGATTGAAAAACGCGTTTGTGAACTTACAACATCTATTCGTAACTCATACGATAGCTCTTGCCCCATAACCAAAGGAAAAGGTAAAGTCAACCCCATCTGGTGGTCAAACGAGCTTTCTGTTCTAAGGAACAACTCAAGGAGGCTTTTCAACAGAGCGAAACACAGCAATACCAATGCGAACTGGGATCTTTACAAGATCAGCAAAAATGAATATAAGCACCGAACAACCTATGTCAAAAGAACAGCCTGGCGAAAATTTTGTGCAGACATTAAGTCAACAAATGATGCCGCTAGGCTCAGGAAAGTCATGTCAAAGGTTAACATCCCTCCGGGCTTCCTAAAAAGACCGGATAAGACCTGGACAGACTCCTGCTCTGAGTTCTTAGAGTCACTTATGAGTACTCACTTCCCAGGGTGTGTCAATGACATACCTCTTGGGGACAGAGGTCATCACATAGGTGTAATCTCTCAAATAGGTAATGAGATAGTAGATAGTAAGAAAGTGGCCTGTGCCATTGATTCTTTCTCAGCATACAAGTCCGCAGGGCCCGATGGTATAATTCCAATTATGCCCCAAAGCTCTAAAGACACAATTGTTCCAGTCCTCGTGGATATCTTTAGGGAATGTTTAAATACAACCTATATTCCTTCAGGATGGAGAGAGGTCAATGTCATCTTCATTACAAAAGCTGGCAAGCCCACGCACAATGAACCGAAGGACTTTAGACCAATTAGTTTATCTTCTTTTCTTCTCAAGACATTAGAAAGACTAATAGAGACCCATATACGCCTTAAACTAAGTGATGATGTTTTCTCACAGGCCCAGCATGCATATATGAAGGGCAAATCTGTTGAGACAGCTCTTCATGAGGTGGTCGGCACAATTGAAAAATCAATCCATTATAAAGAATTCACTCTAGGAGCTTTCCTAGACATAGAAGGGGCTTTCAATAATGTCGAAAGTAAATCAATTAGGCTCTACCGGTATTGACCCTTTGTTATCAAACTTGATCGACTCTATGCTTCAAATAAGACTTGTAAATGCGGAATTGGGCGATAGCAAGCTAAAAGTCAGAACATATAGGGGTACACCGCAGGGCGGGGTATTATCACAGCTACTCTGGCTCCTGCTTGTTAATCAGGTTTTGGTCGATCTAAACTCTGGCTCCTGGTTGTTAATCAGGTTTTGGTCGATCTAAACCAAAGTGGAGTCAAAGTCGTGGCATATGCAGACGACATCGTGATAATGGCCTCTGGAAAATTTGTTTCCACACTTCGTGATCTCTTGCAAACAGCCCTTGACAAGCTCTGTAATTGGGCCAATAGCTGTGGACTTAATGTCAACCCACTATAAATGGGACACCGCTCCATATTACGGGTACGGCAAAATATCTTGGACTGATAATTGATCGTAAACTAAACTGGAAAGAAAACTTTAAAGAACGTGAGAAAAAAGCGTCGATAGCATTCTACACTTGCAGTAGAATTTTTGGTAGGAGATGGGGGCCTAGCCCTAAAACTATCCATTGGATGTATACAGCCATCATACGGCCAATATTTACATATGCATTTTTGGTTTGGTGGCCAGCACTCGACAACCACCAATCTCAAGACCATGACAAAAATTCTAAGACTCGCGTGTATAGGTACAACAAGTGCCATGAGAACCACAGTAACCGCAGCCCTAGAAGGTTTCCTTTCGCTTGCCCCACTTGACCGTTTTACAAAAGAGCTGGCGGCCAAAAGCGCTCTTCAATTAAAAGAGTGCAATTATTGGAAAGGGGGCCACTATGGTCACAAGACGATAATTAATTTCACTGATATTAATATTCAAACGGATTACATTTTACCGCATATTGATTTCTACCCAGTTGTACTTAGAGACTTTCCATTAAGAGAACTCTGGAAGGAAAACCGGGTCACTAACGAAGATCATATCTCACTGACGGGTCCAAATCAGACGAGGGGGTAGGGTCCGGCATCTTTTCAGAAAACCCACCCATAAACAAATCGATAAAACTACCGAACTTCTGTAGCGTCTTTCAAGCAGAGGTCCTTGCAGTTTGTGCAGCTGCAAAGCATCTCTCCACGCTTGAATTGACGGGAAAGAACATTGATTTCTTCATAGATAGTCAGGCTGCAATCAAAGCCATATCATCAATCGTCACTAAATCCAAACTGATTGATTGCTGTCGCAGCGAACTAAAATCGTTGGGCTCAGCAAACACAGTTACCCTTCGTTGGGGCCCAGGGCATCGTGACATTTTTGGTAATGAAAGGGCAGACGAACTGGCCAAAAACGGGGCAACACTTGAACCGAGCCAAGTCATACCCTGGGTACTTATGCCTCTTGAACAAGAAAAATGTAGAATTTACCATAGTTTCTTAAAAGCTACTAACGACCGGTGGTCAACACTGCAGTCCGGTCGAGTTTCAAGGACTTTGTGGCCGTTGCTCTCTAAGAACAAGACAGACTATTTAATAAAGCTAAGCAGGCCCCAATTATTCCTTTTAGTTGGTATACTCACGGGTCACAACTCCATGGGAACCCACTAGAGCAGAATGGGCATCAGCTCATCTGACCTATGTAGAGGGTGTCAAGACGAGGAGGCGGTGGAGGGCTCATACCACTTCCTTTGCAAATGCCCCAGCCTAGCTAGAAACAGAAGAGCAATTCTCGGAGAATACTACTTCGACGACTTAGATAGCGTCTCTATTTTGCCACCTGCAAACATCATGAAATTTATTCAGATTTCAGGATGGTTCAGGGAGGCTCCTTCCACAATAAGCCTTACCTGATACCCACCATGTCCTCTCCTCACCCATCCTTTCTCCTACCCAAGTCAACTCCCGGGGAGCACAATGGAGCCACTGAGATCCGAGTGAGATGATTCGGCTTGCCGCTTCATCACCCCTTTTAACCTAACCTAACCTACCTACACATGTTATACAAATTAAATACATTATATGCTAATAAATAAGAATATGTGAAAACATATGCACTCAAAAGTATAGCCACAACAACGCTAAGATATTAAAACAATCAGTATCTTTTAACAATTTTATTTAAGAAAAAGAGAAGAGCATTTCAACCCCTATTTTAGTCACCATTTTTATTTTATACAAAAAAGCCCCACTGTATAATATTATTGTCTTAACAAAATTCTTAACAACGACCGATTCTGTGTATCTTTTCAATAATTCTTTATTCATGATGAACAAAAAACGTCACAAATAAGCCTTTTTATTTCGATATTGCATCACTGAGCTTCCTCAACATCATCGCCCTGCGCCTGTTTATAGTTGTTGTTAGTTCACAAAACAATCACAAAGGGAACTCGTTCGTAGCAGAACCGGCAAATAAGTCATAGTGTCAACAGCTGTTCCGATCAGTTGTATAGGTATACTTTATATTGTTAAGACGGTTACAAGCTGCGGTAGTCTTCAAGCAACCACCGATCTTGTTAGGTTGTTATATAGAACGTGTATTTCATCTCAATCGTCATCGCAAGATTCTTTACATAGAATCTCGTGTCAGTCAGAATTCGACGTTCGACCTACAAAAAGATTGATTAATAAATTTGAGTTAGTGGTCTTAGCTGGTCACTTCTGAAGTTCAAAGGCTTAACTTTACAATTCGGTAATACATTTAATTTTTTTAGTTTTGTTAATTTCGTCTGAATAATATTTAAGTACGAGTTTTTGCTAAATTGTTCAGACATCATCAGAAGTATCTCGTATACACGGAGCTAGATGTTGTCGGATTGCCAACAAAAAGACAAAAACAGTGCCAAAATTTTGAGGGTTGCGAAGCAATACTAAGTATCCGATAATCCAACCCCAAAAACCAACTCACTTCTAGCATTTGCTATAGTTTTTTAAACAGGAAGAACGTTTCGCTCGCGTGTGTGAATAGGTAGCATTAAAAATAAAAAAAAAAACACAAAGTTTTTCTATTTCATATTGTGGGGTATTTTTAGTCATGTGCTTCGGTTGGTAAATCAAAATATATTATTGTATATAAAATTAAAAAAAAAAGGTCGCGGCCAGCTTAATCGGTTGCAATTATAATTGACATTGTTTCGGGGTGCTTATATCGACTATTTTTTGTTTTGTTTTGTATGCGAGATTGAATTAATTTCCTTGATTTAAGAGTGTATGTTTGTGTTAATTCAGCAAAATAAAACACAAAAACCCTTTTTTAAAGTTTTTGCTATTTCTGATTAAAAACTTCTGACTTGTTACAGTTCTTGATAAAAACGAAACAGTAAAGAATTATTTATTTTTATCAATTGAATGTATTTTCAATCTCAATGAATTTTAACTAAAGCGAATAGAATAGAATAGAATAGAATAATGTTATACACAATTATTTATTGGAAGACGCGAACGTCGAAGCCGGTTTAAGTTATTCAATTTTTTTTGTGGCAGATTTCGTTTAAAACAAAATTAAAATAAAAAAAAAAACATTTTACCACAAAGGAGAAGAGTTGTGATAAACATACAAAAAAAAGTTGTAAGTTGGAATGATATATTGAAGAATGTATGAAAAATATGAGCAACAAAAATACGAAATTTTATTCTTGTAAAGGCAAACAAATAAGTATTATATGGAAAAATAGCAGTGGGTACCGTTATTGTAGCTGTTAATTTAAATGTTAAATTTTAATTTTGTTCAGAAAAAAACTCTATTGGTTTTTTAACGTAATATAGGTTGTGTCATGTTTTTAACAAGTAAATATAAGTATGTATTGCTTTTATTTCTTTTACCATCAAATTATTTTCGATCGCATTTTGATTTAAGAGTTTTAAGTGCATCCTATTAAACTTGAGCTTATTAATTAATTAACCCTAGTACCTACTCACCTCTCGCGAAATGAAAAATGAGGCCATTCCAAAACTCTTCTAATAGCCATATTTTGAATGTTTGATTATAGCATAAATAGGGAAGGGAATTATAGCATAAGTAGGGAAGCATCCTTTGATAATTAATTAGTTTTGGATTCAAATATAACCTGTGGAATGTAAAGTTAAAAATTTCACAATGAAAATTTTGTATAAATATTTTATTTTATTTTCGATCGAACTGTGTATTAGGCTTAAAGTCCAAACTCTAGATAAGCAATAAAGAGAAAAAGTATTAAGAAATGAATCCATATAACCAATTTGTTGACAGAAAAGTGTGAACGCAAAGACAGAACAATATTTTACAAATTATTCTCTTCTTGGCTTGTTTTGTACAACTTTGGAATGCAAATTAATTAAATTAAAAATTTCATTAACTATTTAAAACCCTGCTCTATTTACATAGAATAAAATCTACAACAATTTTCAAATAATGTAGATTTGTATCAATACCATATTATTCAAATATTGTTTGTTTACAATTATTTTATCAGGAATTTTTCATTCAATTTAAAAAATAAAAAAAAAATAGAATGGCGCAAAATTTGAGTCGATTTAGTACGATGTTAAATCATTTTTAGTATTATTCTAGGCTAAAAATTGTATTTTGCTTATTTTAAATATCTCCTAACATTTTACTATAAAGTTAAAATTGCCGCATAGCTATTTTATATTTTTATTCTACGTTTCCAGCAGACACTTAACCGATATTTAGCTAGATTTATTACAAATCTCCTTGAAATCTCAAAGATTTACAAATTTTTATTTCCTCAAATGAAGATTTCAAATAAATCTCATTCAAATCTTCTTCAAAACATTAGTTTTTCAAATCAAACAAACTTATTTTTCGGAGAATACTTGTGGAACCGACCCATTAAAGCACCATTTTCTTTCGTAGACAGGTGGAAAAGTAAAAAACAAACTATCTATCTCACTTTAACTTCGCATCAAAAAATGGAACACCATTTGAATGTTTTGTCATAATCCTCTTTTTGATCTTATTGTGCAGTGGAAACACGAAAATCCCATTACATTAATCTCGGTTTAGTGGTCGGTGGATACGTAGTATAAGTATTTGGATTATAAGTATATAATCCATATGACACTTTGATGTTTATAAATGTTAAAACGAGGATGTTTGTGAATTTTTTGCTAATGCACGGGTAAAAGCTTAAATCACTTGGATTTACTTATTAATTTGTTTTAATTTTGTGTCACCCTGTTAGAATGCTATTTTTTTGATTTGATGTAGTTCTTCGAGCCAACCCACTACTCACCGGTTGCCGCTGACGCTCGCTTACGGCTGATTTACAATATACACAAATCTGCAACTGATGATTAATCGAAATCTAAACGACTACTATACTACGAGACTTTATGCGTGAGCACAACATGATGCTCCCCGTATAACGTCAACGTGATGTTTGCGTGAGAACTTATTCACCACAAACATTTGTATTTTCTTTTTATTTTAATGTTTCGTATAGGTAGCTATTTTTAAGTTGTTTTTTTTTTTAATGCTAATTGTCTACGTCTGCCGACTACCGACCAGTCGGTCATTTAAGAGAAAAGCAAGTTCACGGCTTTTGGCATGCAGTAGCTATAAAAAAAACACTAGGTAGTTTGGTTATCAAATAATTTCGAGCAAGCCATTATAATTAATTTATTAATTTTATTGTTTGCCCTTTCGAAAACATAAAGTTAAATGATTCAAATCAATTTTCCTCTAAATTCTAGGTGGCATTGAAAATGTAACCAATTTGCATATAAATCAAATAACTTAATTTATGCAAATTAATTTGGGTGATGATATCGAAATCTTCTTTATTAAATATTTAAATATTTTTGAAATTTTGACCAAACAGACACATAATTTGTATATGGGCTATTTTTATAAGTTAATTGAACATACATATCTATATATGATTTTTGTATTTAAATATATTATTAACGCCTGAATTACTGTCAACAACATCAGAGATCAAACTCAGACAAAACATATTTTACTTATCGTATACATAAAGGTACATATATACAGTTATAGTGATGACCATCTGCTTGATATACACGAAGAGACAAATTTTTGTATGCTTATTTTTGGAAATTTTCCACAGAAAACGTCAAGCAAAGTTTGTCTTTTGTTGGGAAGTCAATTTAAATGTATTAAATGGAAACCCAGGTACGTAAAAAGCTTAGAATAGGAAAACAAATATTTTGTTATAGCAATAATGTGTATATGCATTTAAGAAACAAAGTCCAATGAACGAAAGTTGTTTTTGTTTATAATTTTTCAATTTTTAATTGGTTTTCCACGCTGGCAGAGCATGTCCTTTATTTTTGTTTTTTGTTTGTGTTTGAAGTGATGGTGATCGTTTAATCAGCTAGCAAAAAAATACACATAACTTTGGTAACAAACTCTCCATTTAGAATATTTACATATTTTAGTTATTGTGAATAATTGTTTTGACATAATTGAATTCAAATTAGAACCTTGTTCTCAATTTCGCATGAAAATAATTATTTCGGCGTCCGTGTAACTCTCAAACGCAGTGTTTTCCACCTATATAATTGTGTGAAAGAGTATTTCAAATGAAATTGTGATTTGTAAGTAACATTTTAAAAGGTGTATTGCTCAAAAACAGAGTCTTTGGAAAGTTAAATCCGTCCCTTAAAATGTATTGGTTTTAAATTTAAGAACTTCTTTTTTTATAACCGAAGTCCGACCGAATACTACTTCGAAAATCACGTTGAAAATAGATAGGTATACATAATGTAGTATCTACATAATGTAACTATTTTTAAAGTGAATTTCGTTGAAGTAAAAATCGTTTTTGTCAAAAATTTTAAAGAACATATAATAGTTTAATAATAAAACGAAAAAGACGAAATAAATATGTTACAACCTAAATTTTGAAAATATGTATTTTTGACCATCTATTTTTTTATTAGTATAATGTCTTTTATAAAGTACTTGGTTATATTATAAATAATATTTTTCATTAATTTATTTATACTTACATTGAAAAAACATTTTGACATAAAACAATTCTTGTAAATTTTATAAATTAAATGAGTTTTCTATTTTAAGTGAAAAAATGCCCGAAAAAAAAGGTGACCCAAAAAAATCAATAAGCAATAAATCAAAGAGACCATTGAAAGTAGAATGAAATTGTTTAAAAAACAGAGGAAAGCCCTACTGGAAAAATGTCAAGTTTCTGTCTAGTTTGTGAAAGTTACAAGTAACTTTTTAGACGAGGACAGCTTTTCCAATACTCGGCAAGCCTTTACTGGTTTTCAATAAGCAAAATTTAGACGAGGGTTACTTTTCAAAAACTCGTGCGGCTGTCTATAGTAAAAACGTGTTGAACATGACAAATAGAAGTTCGCAGGATCTAATCTCAGACAAACCAATTTCTTGTTTGCCTGACGAGGCAAAAGGGTTCATAATGGACAAGGGTCTAGTTCTGGCTATAAGTATAACCCTTGCTAGACCCTTGCTAGAATCTAACACTCTCTAGAGCATCGTCGAAAACTAGATTAATTTTCCAGGCGGAATTTATCTACTTGCTGTTTCAGTAGCTGTGTCAGGAATACTCTTAAATATTCATGCATATGTACTTATACATATGTATGTATGTTGGTGCACTTCATCGTAATAGGTAGTTAATGCATTTTTCAAGGGTTCAAATTGTTGAAAATCGGATGTGGAAAATCAGTTGACTAGCGAGTAGGAAGGGTGCTGTATAGAACTCAGCTGAATGTTTTTTTAAGTGGACTACGAGAACTGATATTGTCTTATTGAAATATTGTGATAGCGCTTGTACATTCTAATCTTAAATTTACACTAGCACCTTCCTTTATTGACTATCAGTTAAAACAAAATACATTTGGCCCACCAAAAATCAAATTTAGTAACAACTTAAATATTAAAGTAAAATGGACCATAATTGTATGGGCTCTATAAAATAAACCAACCATGGTATGACTTAAATATTCAGGTAGACCCTTAATAATGAATATTACATGCAATGGGCTCTAAAATATCAAACATAACATGTATGGTTAATTTTTTATAGTCTTTACCATTATACCATTATGGTCTATTTTCCTTAAATATTTAAGTCGGTACTATAAAAAAAAAAATTATTATTTGTAGGGCCCATTGATTTTTTTTTATCCCCCAGATGACACATGGCTATGCTATCAAGAGCAAACTTACTTCTGAGAAATAAGTATACCTTCGATAAGTTTATAAACCGATTTGTTTAAATTATGCTGAGGAGGAAAGGTCCAGAAAATCTCCTGTTTAATTACTAGAACCTTTATATCTAAGATAATCTTTTAAACTGACTCGCGTGCTTACTTAATTTATTTTTGAGTTAAGGATTGGACACTTTTCTATTAATATCTACTTCTTAGAATATTTTTGACTGCGAGTTGCCTGCAGTTAGTTATGCTGTTGATGTAGTGTATTGTTTTCATTTGTTTATTTTTATAACTTGTTTGTTTTTCTTTTTAAAATATTTTCAAAATACATACCATACTAGAATTTATAAAAAGCGCAGAGCCTTTTGCATATTTATTCCTAAAACTATAAGACAAAACAAATGCTTCTAAATGTACTCGCCTGTCTAAGTCCCAGGTAATTCGAGAAAAACAACTAATGTTTTACTTTTTTCAAATTTTCTGAAATTCAAACCTGTGACCTTGTGAATAGCATCTGGAGTACGAATTTTCTATAAGCCAGTCAGCTGAGTTTAGCTGATGATGATTGAAAAATCGGCTCTAAATAAAATAACAACAATGCAGTTTGAATCAACAATGAAAAATCTTATTTCAAAGCGATTCAAAATTGACTTTACACAAATCATTATTGTTTCAACATATATGATATCCGTTTAAATTGAAATCATATATATAATGAATGTTAAATCAACGATTCTCCGTATAAATCCAATAATTTCAAATAAATGTTATGTTATGTTATTATGTTAACATATCGGGTCTTAGCTTTCTATAACATATCTACATACTTGTAGTTATTTTAAAGAAATAATAATATTTTTAACTATATGGATGCAAGACCTCAGGTCTTTTAAATGCAATGCAGAAATGATACTTGTTTCCGAATGCAAAGAAACAATTATTATTTAAATTTACTCTTTGATGGGATCTTTCTAACTTATACGCCTGCTGAACACGTCCAAAAAATTCATCAAAACATACCCATTTTGACATTTCTAAATGTCAAAGTGTACGATGGTAAAAAGACAAAAAAAACATGGTGAATTTAAATTTAGTTAATTGGCCTATAGCACATTGCTAAACCCGTTAAAAATTAGCAAAACAATTTTTAACCTAGCATCATAATAAAAATGATTTAACATTGTACTAAATCGACTAAAATTTTGCGCCATTGTGTTGACATATCGGTATTTGCCTTGATATTAAAGATTTACAGTTAGGTTACGAAATCCTTGTTTTCGAAATCAAAAAACAATTTTTTGTTGTTGTGCGCTCGTATTCGTTAAGGTTTTTATTACTTCCTCGGGGTTTTTCCTGTTTCGTTTTATGAACAAGAACAAATTTACTTGCCACTATTTATGAAGAAAAAGCTACATTAATATCTTTGGTTATTTATTATACGACAAAGTGTGTGTGAGACTAATAAATCTTGTTCGTCGAAAGAATAGTTTTCAAAATGTTAATTAAACCCATTTACGTGTTTACGTTTGCCATACTCTGTGGTCAAATCGACCCCATTTTTAATTAAACTCAAGCAAATATCAAATTGATTTTTTAAGTTTGAACTGCTCTGGCCTAGTAAATAGCTTAGGTAAGGCATACCTTTCCTGCTTGTTTTCAAATGATGTTAAATGGCATTATTGGACTATCAATATAAATTGAGATTCTGATAAAAACGAGGTACTTTTTTAAAGTAATTCAGAAGAACGTTACAACTTTTTACTTTAAGAAAATAGGCGAAGCAACACCAGCGTTGGTCTAAAAGTATCAGGGAATATGCTCCAAACCTTTTGGTGGATATTTATTTAATTGAACCAAAAGAAGCAAATTGAACATAAAATTACCTGCCTACCTATAAAATATCAAAAGTGGTTGGATATTTTGGCTATGAACTGAGCAAAAGAAAAACACCCTACACAATCAAACAACGTTTTTTTATAGATAGCAAAATAACAAATCTGACACCTTCTTGTAAAGAAATTACACATAATATGTACCCAAAGTGCTGTTTTTGGTAAAAACAAAAATTCATGAACGATAAAATATTCTGTTATCAAACCATCTTTAAAAAACAAATCCAATAAAAAGTGATGTATTGCTGATGGGATTGCAAAACCTTAAACAAATTACAAATTAAAATTGTCTTCAGTTGAGAAGGCACAGGTACATCATATTCGGGCAACAGCCTCAAAGTTCTTCATCTTTTAGATTTCATAAGCATACAAATTTACAACTCATGAAAAAGTTTAAATTTGTTAAAGATGTATGAATCAGCAGTATGACATGACAAATGTCAGTTAACTCGCTAAAGTCATTCCCAAAATAATATTTCCCTATATGTCCCTTTATACAAGTACAGGAGTACATAATAGTAGGAAAAGTGTAATACATTTTATTGAGGAGAATATACGACTACCTAGGTATGCTTGTGTTTCTAATTAAAATCATCAAATTTTAAGCAAAAAATAAACTGTTTTCACGTGCATTTTATCATCGATATAAAGAAGTACAGAACAATGAATTTTTACGGCATTAACCGAATGAGTAGTTTTCATTTTCACCTGCACTTAATAATCTAAATTTAAACAAAATACTAATGTTTTGCATGCAAAGTGGCAATTTGTAAACATAAATAATACAAAAAACAGGATTACAAATAAATTAAATATAGGTACATATGTATAGATAATTGTTATATTTAAAGAAATCAATTCATCACATGTCTTTTGCATTTTGTCATTCACGTTTGCTATATTCAGGTCACAGAATGCAATAAATCGTTAAGTGTATCTACTCGTACAGTAACCTGTAACATGATTTAACTATTAAATTGATATTAATATTATTATTTGGTATTGTACTCGTGATCTCCTCAGATGTTTAAATTTTTCAGTTAACATTGATTTTAAAAATATTTTCATAATGTTAAACAATAAGCAAGTCATGTCATGTATTATTTTTGAGAGCCAAACTTATAGTTACGCTAAGATTTTGCAGTGAGGCTTAAAAGTGAAACCCCAGTAAACTTACCAAATTTGGTGCATTTTGAAGCATTATAACTCTTATTGTACCTTTCATGAAATTTTTCTTGAAATTTTTTATTTTCTATTTACGGAAAAAAATGGCCTAATAGACATTTTACACAGTTTAATTGTCTAGAAAAAAAAACAAAGTTCTTTGAGATATGTCAGAAAGATTCCTTCCAACCCCTATTTTGACGAAAAATTGAAATTTGGACCGCTTTAACTTAAGAACGAATTGACGTACAGAGCTATTTGATATTTCATTTTGTAGATAATAATTGTACTGTCTACAAGTTTTCTTTAAATCATTTTGTTGAAAAATAAACTTCTCGGAAGTTATGAATCAAAATAAAAGAAAGATGGTGGCATTGCCCTTGTAGTATCACTCGTAAAACTTGGTTAAAACCCAAGAAAAAAATGTTCCCTCCCAAAAATACACTCCTCGTCAACTGAATACGCACAAACATTTTTGAATATATTTTATCCATTTTTTCCAAACAGTGATGGTTATTATGCCATCTGTTGATGGTAAAAGTTTTCGTAACATATAAATAACAGAATTTCAAAGTTTTATCCAAAAACAACCGTGAGTTTTTCCTTCAACCACTTCCAAAGTGTAACTTATGCAAAGTAGAAGTTTTTTTTTGAGTCAACTGAATAGGTACAAAAATTAAAATTGGTATTGGAATGGAATGAAACAAGTTTTTGTTTAAGTTTAGTAGTGGGTACTTCCACCATTATTTTTAATTACTTCGTAAATTCGATCCGGCATGGAATCGTATAGCTTTTTAATGTAATTTAACGAAATTTCGCTCCACGCTAATTTGATTGCAGAAATTAAGGTTTCTTTGTCTTCGAACTGACGACCACCCTCATAAACTTTGCGTACTAACCATTCCCAGACATTTTCTATGATGTTTAGATCAGGTGAGTACGGCGGCCATTGAAGCAACTGCACTTGTTGCTCCTCTATCCATGTTTTTATTATGCGCGCTGAGTGAATAGGCGCATTATCATGTTGGTAGGTCCAGTTTATGGGTCCAAAGATGTTAGAAAATTTAGGAAAATTTCTTTCCAAAATTACTTTATACCCAGCTGCTGTCATTCTTGATGTTACAACCTCGAGCTCAACTGTTCCATAATAACTGACTGCTCCCCATATCATGACACCTCCTTCACAACTATGATGGCGCTTTAAAAATCTTTTTTCTTTTCTTAAGTCGTGAAAATAGAAGTTGAACCCATCAGGGCCATCGAAATTAAACTTTCTTTCATCTGAAAAAACCACGTGATACCATTCTTTTTTCCAACTCATGTGAAGTCTTGAAAAATCTAATCGCAACATTTTCCGTCTCTCGTCAAGTGGTGGTTTTTTCTTAAGTTTCATTCGTTTAAGATGGCTTGAGTTGTTGATTACTCTTAATACTGTTGAGCAACTTGCGTTTACGCCGACTTTTTGTTTTATTTATGCCACAGAATCAGAAGAATTTGATGCACATCTTAAAATTCTTCGTCTCTCAGCTGCTGTTGTTGCTGTTTTCTTACCTCCCTTCATGTTTTTGCCGTATGCATCTTTATTTTTCAAGTAAGAATAAACTACATTAAAACTTCGGCCAACTTTATCAGCTATTGCACGTCCAGTTAGGCCTTGGTCTCTAAGTAAATCGATTTTAGCTTTTTCAACACTGTTAAGACACGTAGATCTACCCATTTTTCTTAAAATTTGAAATCAAGAATTAAATTTTACTGAAAACACTAAAATCGTTAATTTAAACTGTCAAGCACTCCAAAAAACTTATAAACAACGAAGAAAATGGCGTTGTACCTATTCAGTTGACTAAAAAAAAAAACTCCTACTTTGCATATAAAACACTTTGCAAGTGCTTGAAGAAAAACTCACTGTTGTTTTTGGATAATTCTTTCGGAATTATCTGCTTAACATCTTAAGGGAATAGTTAGCATCAACAGATGGCATAATAACCATCACTGTTTGGAAAAAATGGATAAAGTATATTAAAAAATGTTTGTGCGTATTCAGTTGACGAGGAGTGTATAATTTTATTAAATTTTGTTGACTAAATGTACGACACCCCAATTTTTTCGACAGTTTTTCTACAAATCTATCAATTTTACGTTAAAAAGTAGGTTTACAACATTGTACAAACAACTTTTGACAAAAGAAACTATAGTTTTCGAGTTATTTGAAAAAAAAAAAACATTTACCCCAAACAATTTTCTGCTCCAAATTTATTGTTCCTTAAAGGAAGTGTTGAGGACGTAAAAATGAAACTCTCCTACAAAATTCAAGTTTGTCGGAATTTTTTGAAGCGAAGCTAAAGCTGAATAAAAATATATTAGCGTTAGTTAGGGCGTTAAGGCCATATTTTAGGTCAAACCTTGCACTTCATTCTGACAGGATGAGCTTTGATACACTAATAGTCCACATCCTAAATTTACTTTTAAGAAGTGTTTCCACGGTAACAACACTGGCAGATCGGAGATACAAGGGTTGCCTTCTGACCATGTTTTAACACGAAATTTCACATAAATTAGCCTATTAATTGGGAACCAGACATCGATTGATGTCGTGGAATGTATAAACGGGATTATAAGAAATGGGATTATAAAAAGCGGGATTATAAAAAAGCGGGATTATAAAAAACGGGATTATAAAAAGCGGGATATCGTACCCAACCTTTAAGAATACTTGAAGCCATAGAAATATGTTAATTCTTTGGCCCCATCCCTACCCTTGTATGTTGGGTGAGCAAAATACCCTCGGCGGATAAGGGTTTTAGTTTGTAAGAAAATAATGGCAATAAAATGAATAATCATAAAATTTTAAGATGAGTGTCGACGTAGAATTTCATATTTTACAGCATATCCGAAGTCCGTTTTTATCCATGTATTAGTTTTTTGTATAATCACTTTCAAAATGAGGGGAGGGGAAGTTGGAAGTAGATCAAACCACTATAGAGGAGGTAAAGAGAAGGGACCACGCCCTTGAAAAGACGATTGTGCGTTGATCTCCTCAACCTGGTGATTGTGCTTACGGACACTTCTTCAGTAACCTGAAGACTAATCTTACTGAACGGGGCAGACGCATGCACCAACCACTGATCTATCAAGCTCACCCAGCGGACGTTGCATGGAGCCACTGCTCCTACGGGCCTGGCGGAGGAATGATTTACCTGTTGGGGGTAAGGGAGAGGCTCACGCTCTAAAAACACTATGGTGAGCTGGCCTCTCCTTTGCCCGGTGATTGTGTCGACGGACTCTCCTTATCTGACCTAACTGGGCAGTCGCTGGCACCAACCACTGATTTATCGTACCCAGCGCCAGACGTTGCATGGAGCCACTGCTCCTACGGGTCTGGTGTGGGGTTGATCAATCCAGTGAGGGTAAAGGAAAGGGGCACGTCCTTAAAAGATAATGGTGCGTCAACCTATCCTCAACCCGGTATTTACACAGCGACTGACACTCCTTCAATCAATTTGTAGACGACTTTTTCCAAGCTTCAGCTTGTAAGAACGGTATTGACGCCCTCTAAGGGCTATGTCATTGGATTTATCATAGGTTTCTTTTATGGGGATTAATCCCCAGGGTATCACAATGGATCTACACTGATCTAAGTGTGACGGTAACAAGATCAACTGTCGGCCCACTAACCTAACCTAACCTAATCAAAATAATTTCAATATAATTACCCTAGGAAAATTTATAACCTTTTTATAAAATGATGACTAAATTTTTAGTGAAACGAGCATAATATTACCAAATTTCAATGGTATGGTGATGAAACTTGGCACAAATATCTCATTTGTCGTAAGAAATAAGAATCAAAAGAGTCCATAAAAATATCGTCGACACTCATCTTAAAATTTTATGATTATTCATTTTATTACCATTATTTTCTGACTAATAAAATCCCTTATCCGCCAAGGGTATTTTGCTCCCCCAGCGTACAAGGGTGGGGGAGGGGCCAAAAAGTTAACATATTCCTATGGCTTCAAGTATTCTTAATCAAACAAGACATTCCTTGGCATCAGGATGTCTGGTTCCCAAATTATAGGCTTATTTATGAGAAATTTCGTGTTAAATCATGGCCAGAAGGCAACCCTTATATCTCCGGTCTGCCAGTGTTGCCACCATGGCAACACTTCTTAAAAGTAAATTTAGGATGTGGACTATAAGTGTACCAAAGCTCATCCCGTCATAATGAAGTGCAAGGTTGGTTCCCTTAACGCCCTAACTACATCGCAATTAATATATTAATTAAAAATATATAAATAGTTTTTTTCAATTGTCGCGGGTAAATTTGGTTGACATCTGTCAAATCTGTTTTTTATTGTTAAATTACTTATGCCAAATCACCATGGAAAGTTACAAGAGTGAACAGCACTTCCAAATATGATAAAACTTTATTATCAAACTGAGTTTGGAAGAGGACCCCAATTAAGGCCGAAAATTCGTCTTTAGCGACGAGGCACATTTTTGGATGAATGACACCAACCCGCACGAGGCTCACCAGGTGACAATGCATCCTCAAAAAGTAACAGTTTTTTGTGGATTTTGGCCATAGTGGCTTTTGAAATGCGAGACTGATGTGGCCAACTCTTGTCGAAGCGCTTTTGGACTATAGGTATCAAAAAGTCTTTCAATTGAATTATTGTATTCAATATACATACATAGTACATAGCACTTAAACTTAAACAACACACAATTTTTCTATTGTTTACGTTTGTCTTCTTCTTAATAAATCAAAAGAACACCGTTACAGGCAATTGAAAAGCTATATGTGCTTAGTCTGCTACTTTTGTCAAAAAACAATATGATCTATTTCTGAGAACTAGGTATTCCGATTTTTTTGCAAATACTAATCTTGGGATATCAAACACAAATAACCGTGATAACCACTCCAAAGATTTTGATACAATCTTTGTTTATGTTATTATTTACAGAAGAAAAGCTTCCATGGAATTTTTTTTTTTTTTGTTGTTCATTTTTGTTTGCATATACCTAAACTCAGTTGTAGAATTTAAAGTATAACAGTAAGTGCATGCGACCGGCTGGGGCTGTTTTATTTATTTATTTTTTTTTTTTTTTTTTTTTTGAAATTTATCTTGTTGTTTTCCACTAGTTTAATCAAAACATTTTTTGCTTTGAGTTTTATCAGTTAGACATTTAAACAAACTTTTTAATCTTAGCTGTGTTTTCTGACGAAAGAGTGTTTAGCGAGCTCAGCAAAACTTTGTTATTGTTTACCTGCGCAACAAAAAATTAATATAGAATCATTTTTATTATTCGGGTGTAAAATTTAGCAGAACTGATGTTTATAATATCTATTATAATTTTTTTTATAAAGATAGGTAGGAAAATTTAAATTCTGTTTCTTTTTTCAATATCCCGAACTAAATCATAAAGGAAATCATTAAAAAAACAAATTAAAATTACCAAAAAAAAAAAATTAAAATTACCATTTTCTCAAATCGTTTTTGTTTCATCCAAGCCACCAATAAACAATATTGCTTGCGATGTATTGTGTATTATAGTGTGTGAGTAAAATTGCATTGTTGTGGATATAATTGTTATATTTCTTATCAATCATAATTATAATACTAATGTATGATTATGAAATAAAATATTTCCTTTAATGATAACAGATTATCATCAACCACATATTTATCCCGTGCCAGAATTTTTATTATTATGATGTTGATTGCTTTTGATTTTAAGCAAGAGACTTGCGCAAGACCATAAGTATTCGTTTCGTGCTATTAAAAAGTGATATTATATTTATAGTATTGCGGTAAACAGTGTGTCCCAATGTGCGTCGCGAGCCCAGACAAAAACCATGGGTTCCTGAGGGGATTTTAAGTAGAAAAACTAAACAGGTAATTTTCTCGTTCTCCCTTCCTTTTCGACTTATAACGGTTTTCATAATTGTTGGTCTCGTTTCTTTAACTGGTTTTAACATTGTAAAAATACAACCGAATCTTGATTTTTTTTTTGTATTAACACAAAAGCACCTAGCAGTTTTTACCTGTAATACAATTTTTTTATTGCATTTTTATAATTTTTTTTTACTTGGTATCATTTTTCTAAACAAACACGTTAACAAGTATTACTTTTTTCTTATTTATTATGAAGACCAATGCGTTTTTTTTTTCTTTTAATTACGTTATCTTTTTTAACAAGAAAATACATTTAAAATTACTAACAAAATAAAATAAAAAAAAAAGAATTTCAAGAAAATTTTAATATTTGAATAAAACCGAATAAAAAACTGCGTCTAAGCTATTGACTGTTAGAAGAGACAAAGCGAATTTTTAAGAAATACTTTGTACATATTTTCGAAAAGTTATTTTGGGAAATTTTAATTTTTTTTTTGTAATATTAGGAATGTAACGTATTTTTTTTTTTTAATTCAAATACCCAAGGTACTTTTTATCATACATATAAACTGAAAAGACACCAACCGCCCTAAAAAGGGAGTTTAAATCCTTTGCACCGCGAAGCGAACCACCCAAGGTACTCTTATTAAAGAAAACTATTGAAATTAACTCCTAAGAGAGAAAGAAATTTTGATTAGAACAATAGCCCAAAATTGAGGAAATAATGCCCAAATTTTAGAAGAAGAAATTACATTCAAAATATTTAGGCGATATTTCCAATTCGATTTGGTTGTTATTGCCTAACGCCTTAATTCGCTTCAATTATTTAAAATACTCCACTCACATTTTCAAAAACTAATTTTGAAATATTAAAATTTTATTTTTAAAGATATTCCCCTGAAAATATTTTTTACACTCTAGGCACATAAAATTAAATATTTGATTATTAAATGTGTATAAAGTGACCAGAAATTCACGCCATCGCCACTCAAATAGCTTCAAATATTAACATGTCACATCAAGAATTGAAATTAATTTTAGAAAATTCAATCAAACCATTGTATTTTAAATCTATAGTAATATCATGAAGAAAAAAACTGGCGCTAGTCGAAGTGAGGACAGTAAGAACTAAAATTTGGCTTAAATTTGGGAGACTTTTAGCAACTTTTAGGTTTGTGTTTAAGGTCTC
Source organism: Melangyna quadrimaculata (assembly GCA_949320155.1). NCBI lineage: Eukaryota > Metazoa > Arthropoda > Insecta > Diptera > Syrphidae > Melangyna > Melangyna quadrimaculata. The sequence continues at coordinate 369,301,247 of OX439483.1, forward strand.
TACACTCGGTTGGTTTGAAAATAGAATAGAGTTAGAGTAGGACAACAAAAATGAAGACAAATATATGAGATTGCAACGGAGACTTTTTTAAGTTTTTTTGTCAGTTTTTTTTTCTATAGGAAGATGGTATAATGTGAAGTATGAGAGGAAGTAAAGCTGAAAAAAAACATAAACAATTGTGTGTCTGTTACTTGGGTTTGTGAATTTTTTTGCTTTTCGTGACCTTCTATGGATGTTGTTGTTGTATTTTGGTTAGATTTTTTTTTGTTTAAAATTGTAATTCATTCGGAAGGAATTATTGCGGGGATGAAATGAGACAGATTTTTTCCTTTATGGTTAATGCGGGAAAGAAAAATATGTTCGTATGTTAGTATGAAGGTATCCATTCGTGTATTTTCGAGGGTAGGTTTTATGGGTATTAAATTTTCTTGCAAGATCTCAATTTGGTGTTAAATTTGCTTGCAAGATTTTGAGGATATGTAATTATTTGCGTTGGAATGCACAATTTATTCTACGAGTGGGTAATTACATAATGTTCCTATGTATATATGTAGTAGGTATGGAGACGGACATTATTTTGTATTACTTTTCAGCGGCTGTGAGTGGTGGGTGGTAGAATTTAGAAAAATTTTTAAAAATCCACTAGATTTCGCTCGAAAATAGCTTGCCACATTGTAGTAATGTACACATGTAGCTATGTATTTTAATTGACTTGAAATTAACAATTTATTACGACTATACCTACGAGACATACCTAGACATGAAGGTACCTACATTGTATCTACTTATAGGTAGTAATAATTTGGTAATTTTTTTGTTATATTCAGTGTATGTGTGTGGGAAACCCTATGCAATGTTGAGAAAGGTAAGTAGTGGGTTAAAGATAGAGTAATCAAAAGTTAGGAAGGAACAGTTTTCGTTTCCAAAATTCAATGCTTTTATCAATTTTAAGTCAAATACTGAAAACCAGAGTTCTCCTAGGACTTTTTCTTTTAAAAATATTTAAAAATAAATAAACAAATTTTCTCATAAACCTAAGAACAGTCAAGTTAAACGATATAATTTCTAGTTGATATCATCAGCTTAGTGTTTAATTCCTTTTATTTAGAGATTAGTTTCTTTATTTTTCAATATTTTATTTATTTATTTATTATTTTTTAATTTATTAATCTTACTTCAGTTTTTTTACAACAAAATAAATTCTTCAAAAAGAAACTAAGCATGACATAGTTTTGAGTATTTTTGAGAATGCATGGAACATTTATGTTCAAATAGCTTTGCCATTGATCGGTTTAACTGTTTTCGATAAAATTGAAAAAAAATAGTCTGGGGTCGACCTACATCAGTAACATACCATTAGGTTATTTTTTACCACTTTTCTAATTACTTAATTTAAAACACTGTTTTTTTTTTTTGCGCCACTTGAATAGAAACATTCTCTTAAATAAGCACCTCAAAACGTGAAGATATATCAAAATTTTCAATTCGACAAATCGCACCAATTACAATAACTTCCAATGGGAAGTTAATAAATTGGTTAGCTACCTATTAATATTTTAAATTGACTTAGCATTTTGTTTTTAATGCATATATACAAAATTGTACGTTTAAATATATAAGTTCTTTTGAATTTATTACAATAAGGTAACTTTATATTAAATATTTGAAAATTATTTGAAAATCGCCATACTTTTTTTTTAAATGCGATTTGAGGATAAACTACTGGAACTGGTAGCCGCCGCGCCGGAAATGGGTTAATTGTATATTTATATTTGCCAACATTTATTTTCCCTTAAAAATATTGTTTTACGAAATAAATTGTTAAAAGTGTTCCGTTGCTTAAAAAAATTTTCTCAAAAACTTGAAGACATAAAACCATTTGGTTTTTTGTGTTCGATTCAGAATTAATATAAGCATTGACTACTAGAAGACAATTTATCACTTTATTTCACAATTTTGAAAAAAATCGGTCTACATTTTGTTTTATATTTTTTATCAAACTTTAGAGTTTGCATGCAAATTTCTCAAAAACTGTTGGTATGAATAATTCAATTTAACTTTAGGAAACCGGTATAGTTCTTTATTGTAACTGTTGGCGTTGTATTTTAATATTTTTTTTTTTTTCCATTTAAAGTGGATTTAAACGGGATGAGATAGAACCGCCTCCAATGGTAAAAAATGCACGTTTTTGACCCTTCTAAACCCCTCATACCGTTATTAATTTTTGGCGCCAAAGTTATCGTACTCGTGCCGTACGTTCGGTATAGGTACTTTTTTGTCCTCGATATCTTGAGAACAAATACATATAGTCCAGTTAAATAAGAATAAAATTGAAGCATATGTGGATGTTACAGCTATAGCATCTTAGATTTTTGTGGGATTCGATCAGAAATAATATAATCAACGAGAATATGAAGTTGCTCCCGTTCAAAAAGGTGTGCTATTTGCAAGAAAAATCAAAACGTGCAAGAGAGTGCATTATTCACTCCCTGTTTTTTGTTATTTTCTTATATAACTTTGGAAATATGCATCTTAAGAAAAAAACATTGAGTCAAAATTTGTTTGCTATAAAATTCTCCATAAGATGACATTTATATTAAACTTTCTGGTATTATATTTTTGTTGCTATAAAAGAAAAAAGCTGTAAAAAACAGAGTAGGTAGTTTTAAATTTGTATGAAAAAATGCTTTTTTAAATAAATTAAAATACCTAATTATTTTATTAAAAAAAGCATTTTTCATACGATTTTTGTTCTTTCATATTGCTACCGAAGTCACTAAAAAAATAAAATAAATATTATATTATATTATATTATTATATTATAAAAATTAGCGCCAGCTTAAATGTTTAACTTTGACCACTACATTGACGCAAAAATTCCGCGGTGCACTTTTTTAACATTATCTCTCATGCCGAACCTATCACACCAATTTGAATCGGGTTTTGATAATTCATTTTGTAATTCCCTAGAGTATCTACTTTAGTCCACATTTATAGTAGAATTGGACCATTTTTGATCAGCCAGCTAAGCGCTTCAAAACCACTCTGTACCTATAGCAAACAATATATAGCACCAGAAAGTTTTATATAAATGTCTTGTGGAGAATTTTATAACAAATAAATTTTGGCTTGATGTTTTTTTCATAATATGCATATTTCCAAAGTTATATAGGAAAATAACAAAAAACAGGGAGTAAATAATGCACTTTCTTGCACGTTTTGATTTTTCCTGCAAAAGCACACCTTTTTAAGCGGGAGCAACCTAATATTCTCTTTGTTTATATATTATTTCTGATCGAATACCACAAAAATCTAAGATACTAGGTATATGTTACATCCATGCCAAAATCTAATCTGCCAGGACTAATATATTTATATCGACTTCGGATGGATTTTATTTTACAGATTATAAAGTGCTGAAAAGGCTTACACATGATACATAACACACATAAAACATAACAATACAATACACATAATAACGTAAAAAAGAATTGGTAAAAATTAAAAAAAAATCAATCAACTATTTTTTTCAACCAAGAAAAACAGTTGAAAAATAATTTCGTCTCAAACATTTCCAGCACAAATAATGATTCCGAACCCAGTTTATATTTTGTCTACACATAATAACAAAGTCAACATTTGGTATTGTTTTTTTTTTTTTTTTAGAAAAAAAACAACGGTAGCGACTTTAAATTTTTCGCAAAAATATATATCAATACCATCTACACGTTGTGTAATCTTGAGATTTTTAAATCCACCATTTGAAAAGATTAAAATCAAAATGTTGATGCCAAAACGACTTTTCAAAAATGTAAAAATGTAAAAATTTTTGAACTCAAAATCGTTTAAACACCTAAATTTGTCATCTGAAACCTAATTTGTTTTTTTTTATATTATTTGCAACCATGTATTTTTCTTTAAAGTACATTTCCTCCAATTTATGGTATTTTTTTGCCAATAGTCTATTTTTAAATAATTTCTTGCACGTTTAAGTTAAATAAGTAAGGAGTTAAGAAAAAAAGCAATATTCATGAAATTCTTAGAATTTTATAAGTTATTCCCAAAAAAAAAAACTAGAAACTGTTCTATTATAAATACCTACAGTACATAGCGATTTTTTAAGGCAAATGTGTAGGTACCTTTACCTATATGGTTTTCAAGGGCACCAATGGGAAGTTACTAGTGGGTTTGGCACCCAGTCTCTTTTTATTATTTTGTTTGGTCTTCCTACCTAAGTATTTCAACTGATAGGTATCTAGTTAAAAAAAGCTTACCTTATACATTTTTTTTTTTTTTATTGTTTTCAATAATTAATTTTCCAATTAAAAATAGGTACCCACCCTCATATTTCTTTACAAAAAAAATTTTTTCCGACACACCTACCTATCTACCTACCTTCCTAATTTTTTTAAGTTTAATTTTGTTTAAATACCTACCTGCTACAACTATTTATAAAAATGTTAGTAGATAGGTATGTACATAAGTGGTTGTAGATTATTCAAACATTCATAATTAATAGGTACCTATAAGACGGAGCAAAAGCTATGCAGCCTAACTGCGAGTGTGTTAACATACGAAAAACCCAATTGAGATACATACTATGATATGGCATAAAATATGTAATATCGCAACGTTGCAAGACCATTCCCTCGTAGAATGAAGTTTAACAACGTTGCCTTCGTAATCATCGAAAGCATAACCAAATAATTCAAAATTCAAATTCTAGAAAAGAAAAAAGAATAAAATACCTACGTATACTTTATACTATGTATAAACTCCTATATCCATAAGCCCATAAGCGCATTTTTTTTTATTTTCTCGTTTGATCCCCCTTATTATCGTCGTTGCCTGGCGCAAACATTTGAGTCTCTTACTAAGGGGAGTAAGAGAGTCAGATGTTTTCAGTGTGCGAATTCCATTTATACAATCCTCTCTGTCTTACTAAATATCTTTATTATTCTTCCTTACTCTACACTTAGGTCTCCAATGGCGATTTCAACGCTAATTTCTGCCAAATTGTGAGGAGAGTAAGTACTACAAAATTGAGCCCCATGATAGTACTATAGATTATTATTAGTTATATAGATTATAAATACAATGATCAAAAATTTAATGAACTTAGCAACAGGCCAACAAGTCATACATTAATACGAATTTATAAATAAGTTCCAGTATGCCTTGATTTGATACTCTTGGAGGATTTGTCAACTCCTCGCAGGAGGCAGTAGCCCTGAAAAAAAACTTTTTTATAGGAAGACGTGGCTGGGAAGTGAACCCAGACCTCCAGCGTGACAGTTGAACGCACTTATAATTACGCTACGGCCTATGACACAAAATATTTATCTTTAGTTGAATAGTTTATTAAAAACCTAATACCTTCTCCGTTCATATTAATGTGTAACCTATACTACTTATTTATATTATGCAATGTTATGTGCACCTGACGCAACTTAAATAAAGTTATTCCTAAACCGGAAATCTTTTTTCCCCAATCAAAAAAACAATAACAATTGTCATGTGGAAGCAGAAGTAAAGATAAGATTCAGAACTGAGCTCATCACTCAAGAAAGTTCAAAAATTTGTTTCGTATACACAGCACAGGCTACAGGACTGTACCGAGGTCGTCAGCGCCTTCATCTAAAATATTTGTTTAAAGAAACACATCTGTTGCTAATAGAGATCCTAACCAAATAGCAATATATATGTCACTATCTCGATTATTCATAAGCGTCAAAGTCATCAGTTTGTGGAGATTCGCCTATGTATCTGACAGTACCCACAAAATGCTAGCTGTCACTTTTGAGTTTGATATAGATTCGTAAAGAGCTCCATTGACTTTGCATATTATAAGTCCAAGTACATTTCTACTTACCCTTAATTATTACAAATACCTCCCACAGAATCATTTGATGTTATTTTCGGTTTTCCCAAGCAATAAATATTGCGTACCAAAGAATCAGTTTCTGATATAAGATTCTTGTTGATTTTAGGCCTCTTTGCGCGTGCTTCTGACTATGGGAACCACAATAAAAAGGCTTTCTAAAATACAAAACATGTTTGCCAAAAAAAAATGACAGTTGTTCTTGAATATAAAGTTCAAGTTTGTGTTTAAATATTTGCCTCTATTCTAACAGATGAGATAAGGTTTTTATAAAAAAAAAGAAAAAACAACACATGGGTTTTCATTTAAATTAATTTATCAGCATTTTTGTTTTGTGCGCATTTAAAGGTTAAAGTAATAAAAACAAACATCAGATATGCCAAGCCATTTTCATTCATGATAGAAAAAAGATTGATTTGACAAGAAAAAAAAACGTGCTGGATGTTATTACCACTTCATGTGACACGTGATTTTCAATTTACAAATCTGGAAAATAAACAATTCATCTGCTTTTTTAAGTATTCAACAGTTCAGCCGTTTGTATTAGACATCAACTTGTCAACTGGATTAGTTAAAATGCATAATTAATAAATGATTCTTTGTGCATAAAATGCATTTAATACAAATTAAGTGCACCACTGACGGGTCGCAAGTACCTGTAACGTAGTACAAAATCTTAACGGGTAAAAATAAAAAAAAAGTCACGTCTGTAGTTCAATTCATTCTACCCAAGACATATTTTATTTTGTTCAAAAAGTAATTATTGCGGCCTATATATTTCCCGACAAAAAAAAAAGGAAATTATGTTTTGCGATTTTTGATTAAAAAATAATATAACACAATCAAAAAAAAAATAAAAAATCCATTTTACAGGTTTGAAAAATCTCTTAAAAATACCTCCGGATTCTCTTACAAACACAATCTTTTAAAACTTTGGAGCGATCTTCAGCTTCATATAATTTTGGTATTAATCTAAACACTAAAGAAGCTCTTGTAAACAAATTTAATGCAAACGAAATATCAATTTGATTAAAATCTCAAAGAAAAAGTAAAAATGTACACAAAGTAATTTTTTGCATTTTAAACAAACAAACTTTTACAAAGCTAAGCAGAATAGCTATTAGGGTTGATGAATTATGTATTAAATTTATTTGCGAAATGATAAACTTTACAGAACAAAAAACTTGCCATATAGTATGGCACCTAGTCTGATGCAAGTAATTAATGTATGACTCGATCATTCAGTTCAACATTAGCAGTGCTTTTTTATATTTGTTCAAACAACTGAGTAAAAGAAAAAACACGGCTATTATCGACTTTTATTGAATTAATCTCTCCAATTACCGAACCCAGTGGCTGAAGTCAGACTCAATTTAATATAATAACAAAAATAAATGTGTAGGTATTATATTTTTTTCTAAAAATTATATATATTATACAAAAACAATATCAGCATGATGTAATAATTTTTAAATAATCATTGAGAGCATAAACTTTGTGCTGATCTTTACAGTAAAAACAAAAAGTTTAACAAATAATTAACAAAATATATGACTTTAATTTATCGTTGTCTGTCAGATTTACAATACGACAATTTACAGCAACTTTTTTAATTGTTTTTTAAATTTTATTTTAAAGGGTATTCAAAACACTAGATAAGTTTACGCTTTGTATATGAAAACTATAGTAATATCATCAACATCGACGACTACTGAGTCACGAAGTGTCGAAATCCACCAACTTCTCTCAACACTATTTGTTGAGGAAACAAATTTGAAAGTCAGATCTAACTCCCTTACAATATAACTAGACTTTTCTTTCTAAACATTAATGTCTACGCTGCCAAAATCATAAAACATGTTGTAAACACATGCGCCATCAGCCGTCGAAATCAAGCGTAAATAAAAACGACTCCATGATAATACTATAGATTTCATATACAAAGGTTTACGATTTGGTTAAACTTATCATTTGATAAATGAACTGTCAAATTGTGTATGGGAAATGGTTTACACAATTTGGTTAGAAGTAGATATCCAAGGATTTTGATGGTGGAAATTTACCAAATTTATTTGGCTAGACTGCTTTCACACAAGGAAACTGAGTTGCCGGAAACTGGGAGTTTGTAGGGGAGAAGGGGAAGAAGTAAGGGGATTGGGGATCTCATACTGTCCGCAATGTGCGTTCAGCCCATAGACTTTATATGGAAAAAAAAAAAAACAAAATCCTCCGGTAATTTTGTTTCTTTGTATGAAAGGTACAAATCAATTAAAGGAAAACGTCAACAAAATCTTAGGCAATTAGTTTCCCTGTGTGTAAGGGGACTTAAACTGGCTTTAGACTTTCGGTGTTGTCATCTGTGTACGTTGTTCATTGTTTTTCGTAAACGGAGCAACGAAAATATAAATGATGAAACCGAATTCAAATCAGGTCAGACATTTCGTTGTGTGTTTAAGTGCAAAAACTGTTTAAATGAACATTATTTTGGGGTGTTGTACAATATGTAGGGATATTTTCGTAGTTCTTTTAATCACTGTATGGCACAAGAAGCCTAGGTATATAAATAAACAATTTTGTAAAAAGGTTTTAACTTTCTAATGTAAATGCTTTCTTCGTTGTTCGTTGTTGAGAGAAGAAAGAACACCGAACAACGTTCAACGAATGAAGAACGAAAGTCTAAAGCCAGCTTTATACTTATCCAAACGTCATTGTGACTTTTAAAATTAGGCGCGTTCAGAAATTTGATAGGTATATATAATGTGATATCTCACTCAGAGAACTAAAAAAAACTCTGACCGTGTTCTGTAACTATCGAACCGCGATTAGTTGGCGATAAAAGACTTAAAACGTTGTTAATGCAAGACAAAAATAATTACGACATCTTCATTTAATCAGCAATTAAGAAAGCTTCTATTCGTAAACTATTAAGGTAAAATTATAAAGGTTTTCCCCAACCAACGCGAACTATTCGTTGACGACGACAAAACTACATAAACAACGTGTTTTTATTGTTGTTCTCTTCTTCGTCAACGAATTACTCGCAATGGTTTGGGTGAGCCTTAACAGTCGGAAGCTGTCAAAAGCATTTGTCATAAAACAATGAAAAGTAGCTTTCTGAAGAAATTGAGCCATAATTCACTGTATCTCTTTTTTCATTCCTGCCTCAACAAATGTAAGTTTCACTTCCATGAGGTGCACTCGGGGGCGCTCTTCACTAGCGAAAGCAATAGTTATCGCAAATCAAGAAACAGACATTTTGGGCGCACTTGGTATATGATTTTGTTATATTCGCTCATTTTCGTCCGACCACTATCGAGAGCCTACGACTATTGTAATGCCATCTTGTATCTAACATTTTGTATCCGAGACATTCGGCTAGGATTTCGCATTGGTTCGGGAGAGGTTCTTTATTGGAAAATAACTTCGAAATCTAAACACGCCTATTGTGTCACATACCAAATCTGTCAAATAAACGAACAGCTGATTCAATTACACCGCAGACCGCATTTAACCAAATGATCTGTTAATTTCGGTCCAAATATGCAGTCTGGTCTCGGTCTGGTCTCAGTCTCGTCTCGGTTGCTTAAAAGGCAGTCTCGTCTCGTCTTGTCTCGGTCGTCATACGAGACCGAGACCGAGATCGAGACCGAAACTTTTCACGTCTCGTGGCCAGCCCTAATAAAAAGGTCGTTCATGGAAACTTTTGTGTAAACTTATCATTTTACACAATTTGTAAACTTACAACACGTTGCATGAATACCCTTATTATGTGTTAGAGATAGAACTTACATTTGAGTGTTTTTATTTCGTTTATATTGTTCATTATAAAAAAAGCATTCCTAATGTATTTTCAATATTTTTAAAACTTTTTCAAGACAAGAAGAAGATAAACAATAACAATAAAAAAATTGTTTTTGTTTTTTTGTTAAGTGCACTTTTTAATATGAAATATTAATTTAATTAATACTGCTTCAAAACAACTAAAGATGATTTATCAAAATTTACGTTAGGGCTTTTTTCAATTAACTACATTGTGGTGTAATTGTTTTAAGAAGAGCCAAACAAACCAAATACAAATTATGAGCTTTGGGCGTAGTTTGTGAAACGCATTATCGCAATGGGGTCTTTTCTTCGCTCGATTGACGTTTTTGAAGTTTAAGCCTGACAAATGTCATGTGCCATACATACACAAAAAGGAAGAAGAGCCACAAACCAAATACAAATTATGAGCTTTGGGCGTAGTTTGTAAAACGCACTATCGCAGTGTGGTCTTTTCTTCGCTCGATTGACGTTTTTGAAGTTTAAGCCTGACAAATGTCATGTGCCATACATACACAAAAAGTGAAATAGGTATCTACATATATTTTACGGGTTTATTTATTATTTTGTATAGCTTTTGTGTTGTTTTGTCGATAGAACCGAGTCATCACCATAAAGCAGAACTTTTATTCGTTTTCATTAGCAAAGTGAGGAATTTTTTTTTCAGAAATTTATACAACAACACAAAATAAGCATTTAATTAATTCTCATTTAAATTAAAAAAAAAGAACACATTATAAAAGCTTTCTATGACTTTACTATAATGTAGACTGATTTTATTAAATTTCAATGAAAAAAATCCTAAATCATTATTATGCTGTTTGTTGTTTCAGTTAAAGTTGTTATTTGTTGGGTAAAGTTGACTAACCTTAATGGAAACTAGTTAGAATGTCCCTGATAAGCACCCCATTTCCATCAAGCTATCCGTAATGATTTGTTTAAGATTCTCACTTGTAAGCAATTTGTAGATAGATTTCCGATATCAAAAAAGCCCCATCCCGATAATTTGGGAAACAACTTTTACCAGTCGATTTGAAATCAATTTTGAAAACTGCGAATTAAGATTTGCAAAATTATTTCCATCCAAATGGCCGGCCGACGCCCATTGGGACATGTGTTATGGGAGGGTGGGAAAAACTAAACTAATGAACCGATTTTGGTGAAACTTTACAGGAATTATAATTGAAAGCTTGAGTAAACAAAATATTCAAAATTCGGATGTTGTTTAACTAAACCTAAAATTTTGGAAAATCGACTATGCAAAGATTTTACCACAACCATTTTGTCATGTTCAAGTTACTTTGCCAAATTGAACATAGTTAGTTTTTGAAAAAAAAAATCGCACTGGAGATAATAATTTTACCTTTAGTATTACCATGATAGAGAAGTGAAAAAAGTGGGTCCCGCAATTCAGTCTGCCTGTCTTCTAGACTTTCTGTCTGTACCTCGACCAGCAGTCTAAACCACTAAAGTGATTTTCTTCACACTTTGGACTTTAGGTTTCTAGGGGATTCCCTACAGGGGAAATATCATTCAACCAATATATAAAAAATTATTTATCTCAAAAACGGCTCTAACAATTTTGATAAAAAAAATACAAATTGCTGTTAGGATAATGGTTAATATTTCGGAAAAAAATGACTAATAACAGTAATTAACGGTACCTGTCATAAGAACCGGCTTATAGATTTTCTAATTTCTCGTTAACGGCAGCACCGATTTAAAAAAAAATTGGTATAAAGGAGTTTCTTTAGTATCTTAATAATTTTGCATACACAGTTTTACAAAAAAAAAATGGATTTAAACAAAAATATTTTTTTTTGAAAATTCTGTATCTCGAAAATGGGTAAGTGAATTTTCTTAAAATTTTGTTTAAGATTATATTATAATAAACACTAAAAATTGGAATACCAAAATTATTTTTAAAAATGTTCAAGAAATTTTCTATATGCATAATATAGGTACAAAAATATTTTTATTAAAAAAAATTACAATGGAGGTCGGACGTTCGGATACGTTCTCTAATGAAAATTATTGCTTAGTCTTAGAACCTACATAATCTGTCAAAAGTAACAGACCAGGGGGGTCGAGAGGAGCTTATACTTAAAACTACGGCTGGCCACGAGACGAGACTGCCTTTTAAGCATCCGAAACAAGACCGAGACGAGACTGTATATTTGGACCCAAATTTACATAGAGTCTTATAAACTAAAAATCTAGTTTATATTTTAATTTATATATTTATTTTCTTCTGCACATATTTAAACTATGTATAATCGAAAATATTTCGTTCCAATAATCAACAGGTTGCCCGGAAATCGTATTTTTAAGAGACGAGATTGGGACGAGACTTAATTATACGAGACCGAGACGAGACTGAAAATGTTCGATTTTAACGAGACCGAGACGAGACTTACAAAAGTCTCGCCGAGTCTTGTCTCGTGGCCAGCCCTACTTAAAACCTTATGAGACTAAAAATAATCGTTAACATTGAGTTCTGTTGCTCAAAATATTTCCTCTCTTGTTTTTCTCGCTCAGTTAATGTATTTGAATTACTTATAGAAATATCTTATTCCCACAAAAAAGAAACATTTAAGAAAGTTCAGATTTGAGTGTGAACGGATCGTTTAAAAACTACCCACATTTTTCTCTATTTCTCCTAATTACAACTTTATCGATAAAATTCAGGTTCACTAATATTTTATTTGACAAATAAAATAAATAAATAAATTGGGTGGCACAACGGCTCGTAAAGAACCAGGGCCTAGTGACTAACAACTCGCAACCATTCCTGTGTACGCGTGTCGACAGGAATTGACATAAATGGTTATAAGGAGAAGAATGGGATCGAAATCAAATCCATTGTCAGACACGAAGTATTTACATACAAGGATAAAGGACAATGGGCAAATCTGGTCCAGTTCAAATAACTTTTTATAGGTTAATATTTATACATTCATTATTAGATAACCGCATCTCCAAATTCCCTGTGTGACGGATCACCGATATTATTTCATTTTGAATAAAATGAGTTTTTTGTTCCCAATTCCTTCTTTTCATAGTTTTTCTTTAGAATTTTGTGTATTTTTTATTCGATTTAAGCCGTTTTTTGGAGTTGAGTTTTTTGAACCTTTAACAGTTAACACACTAGCTACATGAATTTTTTCCGGGTTTTTTTAATAGTGTTTACGGGTCGCGAGCATCAATTTTATGGAAAAAGCATTTTTGGGAGTATTTAATTTGTAAAAACTACAACTATAGCCGTATTTTTTGAAAGAGTGACTAGCAACACAAACAAAATAATCTATAATAATTTGTTTTGTTATTGTTTTGCATGTTAACAGTTTGCTGAGTTGCTAGTCACTCTATCAAAAAACACGGTTTATATATTGGTTTTTAAATAATATTTCTGGTGTCAAAATCATCTCTAAAAAAAATATCAATTTTGTTCGAATTTATCAGGTATTCTTCTGGTAAAAAAACACCCACAAAACCACCCTTAAACTATATTATTAGGAGTTGAAAATATTTTTTACTTATTCGTTATTTAGTAACGAAGAAAATGGTTGTACCTTTATTACTGGCTGATCCCTAAATAGATCACAAGAAAAATATAAACAAAAAATAGAAGTTTTGTTTTTGCTTTTTTATGATGCTAAAAGATTTTTAACTAAGTCAGTATCTTTGTGGTTTTTCAAATGCCTCTCCCTTTTTTATCTTTTTTTGACAAGACGTCATTTTCATAACTTTTGGTTTCCATTAATATGTTTCTTTATTAAATATTTGAAATAAGAATTTTGTGTTTCCTATTCAATTAAATATTCGGGATAAACCCATATTATTGATTTTTATTTATTCCATAAAATTGGAAGGGAATTTTCATTCCATGTCGTCGCACGGCAACAAATCCTTCATTCAATTTAGAACCATAATTGTCGTTGCTTTTGGGAGGCGAAAACGATAAATAAAATCAGGGTCATCCCATTTATTGGTTCCCACACGTGAAAGGATTTTATATTGCCGCCTTTTAAGGGATACATTTTCCTCCTCTGCATCATCTTCGCTGCTTGAATAAAAAATGATGCCCAATTTTGCCAGAAATAATTTGCACGAACAATTTTTAATTTTATTATTTCAATAAAAGCACATACATATCTTTATTTGTATTTAAAATTCTTGCGGGCTTATTGGGACAAACTTCAAAAAAGCGAAAAGTGAACCTAATATATTTTTGTTGTAGTGCGAAATTAATAGAAACATTTATTTTTCCACCAGTCATTTACGATTACCTTTTATGAAAGCTCAGAACTATAATTATCTACTTTGTAGATTTTAGAATAAAATTTATTGGTTGTTAAACAAATTGACGAACAGTAATTTTTTCACTTTATGCAAAATTATACCTATTCTTTCGGAACTAGTTTTCATCTTAAATTATATTATTATGTCTGTAATTAAATGTGACTCACGTTTTATTTAAAATTAAACTTGTTTAACAAAAAACGTGTGAATGAATTTATAATGATTAAAACAAATCAAGGAGCCATTATGCATTTGGCATTAACAAAGTAACAAACAGTTAAATAACAGGATCTATAAAAGGTTCCGCTATCATCAATCTGCAACAATAAAAATTTAATTACATCAATGTTATTGCCATATGTACCTGCTACATGTTGTTAGAATGTTAAAAACTCATTCCAAATAATTTATTGTCTTATTCAAACCAGATGCAGATATAACATCATATATATAACATATAACATATGTATGAACTATATAATTATTATTTATAATTAAACCAAATAATAAAAAAAAAAAAACAGAAAATCATAAAACATTATTCTTGTCAAATCAGATAAGTACCCTTGTTCTCTTTTATCATTGATGGATTAGGGCCAATCTATACTCTTGTTATTAAATGTAGGTTAGACGTTAAAAAGTAGGTTCAGTTAATTTCAATAAGATCAAAATATTCTTATTAATACATGATAGAAATTTGAAACTTTTTGTGTTGTTTACTTTTCTATATTTACATATATTTGATGTCACCGGGTAACTCATCCGTCAGAGTATATTTATAGAAATTCAAACGGGCCGGCGGTGGTGGCGGCGAGCATAAATTGAGATTTGGGTTATTTCTTTGCCTTGGGGTTAACTATCTATGTGATCTACGTATTTTGAAAAAAAATTATTTGCGATATATGTAGGGTAGGTACTATAGTCTATCTGTCTGACTGTCTGTCTCTGCCTCGGTCTGCAGCCTTAGCCGCTGAAGCGATTTTCTTCAAAGTTTTGACTTCCTATGTGATTCCTAAGAGGAGAAATTGAAATTTTGTTTCGCTCAACAAAATAACGGTACCTACCATACAACCAGTATGATAAAGTAATTTTTATAAAAAACGGCTCTAAGGATTTTGGATACAAAAAATTACGATTAAATTTTAAGAGCACATATGGTTAATATTTTGGTGAAAAACATCATACCAATAACGGTTACTAGTATCGCCAGTAGCCGAATATTCGGCCAGCGTAACAAACACCAAATTCATGGATACGAAATAGATCATCTTTTTACTACTTTATAAGATCCATGACAATTTTTAAAATTTTAGAAAAGTAAAACTAATTTAAAAAAAAAAATATCGCAAGGAAAAATTCCTGAAATGCGTACATTCCTTTAGCATTTGTTCAAATTTTGTCTTGAACTTAAAAACAAAAAAAAAAATAATTTTGTTACTTATTTTTTAAATATTTTGTTCATTTACTATTCAATAGTTAACCTTAATAAATTAATTATAGTAACTATATACATTCATACGTATGCGTCAAATCTGGTATTTCTGATTTTTTGCTGAGCTGTTCAGGATATTGGGCTAGCCAATAACCTAAGTTTTCAAGCTCGAGGGGCGACGGCTTCATGGTCAAAAATAAAAAAAAACTCGATTTTGTTCGCGTTTTTTTTTTTTTCTTCAGTTATTGGCGATTTTAGTCCTAAAGCAGTATTTTTAAATAATAACATTGTTCTACGATTTCAAAGCAACCTTCTTTGCTAACATTTGAGCCCAAAACCATCTCTGTAGATCGAATGGTTTTCAAAATACAGGATTTCAAAATTTAGCGATAAAAAAAAAAAATATAACAAAGTAGTATTATCAAACAGTATAATGGAATATAAAGAATGGTAGACATAAATGCATCAAAGCACTGGAGCGCGTAGGTTGAGCCAAAATAATAGGACATTTATACCCAAAGGGGGGTCTTTATACCTACGTTAAGGTGGCAGGGGCAGTTATCTTTGATAATACTACTTGTTATATTTTTTTTTTTTTGTATCGCTATATTTTGAAATGCTGGATTTTGGAAACCATTCGATCTGCAGAGATGGTTTGAACTCAAATTTTAGCAAAGTAGGTTGCTTTGAAATCGTAGAACAATGGCTTGCATGTAGTTGGCCCACCAACTATTGAGTTGAGCAAAACTGTTAATTGCAATCGTTTGTACATCGTTTGTCTACGTTTGTACAAGTTTTAGATTCGTTTGTACACTTACCGTTTTTTTATATAGCCACTTCAAATATATTTACGGAGTTTGGCCCACCAACTATAACGCTTGAAAAATCTGGAAATGCAGTTCGATAGATAATCGTTTGTCTGTGTTTGTCTTTTTTTTTTTCGTTTGTATACGTCCCAAATTTTTTTGACAAAAAAAATTTTTTTAACTTGTCTCTTTTTTATAATGATTTTTCATCGTGTTAGTTTTTTAAATTTGTATTTATTTCTTTTTTTAATTAATTATTACTTTTTTTGGGACATGTAGTTGGCCCACCAACTATAATGCTCGAAAAATCTAAAAACGCAGGTCGATTGAAAATCATTGATCTATGTTTGTCTTTTTTTTCGTTTTTATACGTCCCAAATTTTTTTGACAACAAAATTTTTTTTAACCAAATTTTATTATAATTTTAAAACATTTGCATTCGTTTGTCTCGTTTTTATAATGCTTTTTCATCGTGTTAATTTTTTTAATTTGTATTTATTTCTATTTTTAATTAATTATTACTTTTTTTGGGACATGTAGTTGGCCCACCAACTATAACGCTCGAAAAATCTAAAAACGGAAAAATAACCAAATTTTATTAAAATTTAAAAAGATATGCATTCGTTTGTCTCTTTTTTATTATGATTTTTCATCGTGTTAATTTTTTTAATTTGTATTTATTTCTTTTTAATTAATTATTACTTTTTTTTTGACATGCAGTTAGCCCACCAACAGCATTTTCTTTTATTTGGGTATCCACAGTTTCACTTGTATGCGAAATTGCGATAATTAAGACTATTCTTTTTCATTTAGGCTGCATTTAAAAAGACTTAAGTTACACCTTGAGCATTATTTATTCAGTTAAGATAATTTAAAAAAAGCAAACAAAAATAATTCTAATTCTATAGGTACTTGTTTATTAACTTGAATTTTGCCGTCTGCTAAACGCTTTTAATGAGTTTCTTTTCTGTATGAAATAGAAAGTAACTATAGGTACCAATATCTATACATGTCTATTATAGATATTGATTGGTAGTTCCAAAATTGTTGAGTACCTACCTAACGATGAGTGAACAAATCTAAAACTTGTACAAACGTAGAGAAACGATGTACAACGATTGCAATTAACAGTTTTGCTCAACTCAATAGTTGGTGGGCCAACTACATGCAAGCCCAACCGATGAAATGGGCCACCTAAGGTACTGATGCCCAAAACAAATGCTGTAAAACGTTGTAAAATGAAAAATGTTGTAAAACGAAAAATTCAAATGTCCATTAAATGCTTTAAGAGCTACATACAGTAAAATGTACCGGTAGGTTTTACTTAGGTTTTGCTAAGCGTATTAATATTTAGATTAACAACACCTGTCATAGAATCAGATTTCAACCAAAATACTTGGAAAGTGTTCAATTATTTTGTTTAGCAATTGTAAATGGCAATTTAATTAAATAATTCATCGCCATATTTATCAACGTTGTATTCATTTGTATGAACATGTAAACACAAAATAATCTTTGCTTGCAATACCGTTATTTAAGATAAACTGTAAGATCTGTACTTGATTTTGTAGTTTGAGCAAAAAATGTATATGATAAAAAAGGGACTAACATTCTTCTTTGAAAAACCACAAAGAAACTTAAAATGGGTAAAAAAAACAGACTAGGTTAAAAATCTTTTAGTATCATAAAAGGCAAACAGATATTCTATTTTTTGTTTATATTTTTTGTATGTATTTAGGGATCAGTCCGTAATATATGTGCAACCGTTTTCTTCGCTACTAAAAAAAATATGTTTAACCCCTAATAGTGTATAGAGGGTAGGTTTGTGAGTGGTTTTGTGGGTTGTTTTATCTAACTTTTACGAATTGCAAGTTAAAATCTTGAAAACAATACCCATTTTTATTCCGATAAATGAGATACAAATTGATATTTTTTGTTTTATTTTCAGGGATGATTTTGACATCAAAAATATTATTTAAAAACCATTATTATTTTGAAATTTCATATTTATCAAACAAATCAGATGGCATACTTCATTTTGAGTTTTAGCTATTAAAATAACAAATTTATAGTAATTTATAAGAATATACATATATTATATAATTTAACTTGTTTTAAACATTTTTTTTAAAATTATGGAACGAATACATTATGTACATCGTCAATTTCTAGCTACGTTAAAGTTGTAAGCTACAAGAGTAAGTTTGTGCAATCCAGTCGTGCAGTTTTTTTTTAACGCAACTCTGAGTCACCTTTATCTAAATAAAAATACATATGTACCTTTATTGAGAAATAAAAATAGCCTGTTTTCATGAACTTTTACACAATGTCTCTACTATTGATTTACGACGTAAACAGAAGACCAAGTTTTTGCATCTTTTACATCTGATAGGTACCTTTAATACTTATGTATATCAAAGCTGCTCTTAGGATTAAAACAACTGTTAAAATATGTTCAATTATCAAAACAATATGCAGCAAAAACAACTGACGTTTCAATTAATTAATTACTAATGATCACTCTAAAAACGTTTCTCGTGACAATATTAATTAGATGCAAATACTTTATCAATTGACTCTACGCCGAACAAAGTGGAATTATTTGTATTGCATAATATTGGCCAATAACCTGAAAAACTTTTAAACAGAAACAGAGAATATAATAATTTGATGCCTGTGACTTATCAAAACAATTGATGCAAATTGACGTCATTCTTTCTAGAAGCGTCGCGTCGACAGCTCGTCGTCGGTCTCTCTATACTTCTTAATTAGTATATTTACTTATTTGCGGATTTTGTGTTACAATTTGCACTGTATAATGATTGCGATTATTGTATTATCTTTTAGAATTGTTACTTGCACTTTAGATGGAAAGTATTTGTTTCTTGGAAACATTACGATGTTTGAGAAAACAAAAACGTTATTATCGCCATACTGTCAATCCAATTTTCATGCGTCTGTTAAAGAGTTCAGATTAAGTCATCCTCATAGGGAATATGGGTAAACGTAAAAATTGAATGCAACAAAATTTCAGAGACTTTCCTGAATTTAGGCCTTGGGTCTTATATTTCAAAAATTGAACTTAAAAAATAACATTAAATAAGAAAAAGAGTGCAACTGCAAAAAACATTTAATAGAAGAATAATTGGTTCTTTTGTTCGCTTTGGCACTGCTTCAAAATTTTTAAGCGGATACGTGTTTATTTTGTATCTATGTCTTCTATTACATTCCCATTTCTAAAAATGTACGTTTATATTTCTGTGGTGTTTGGCATAAACATAATAACTCCATACAAAAAATCCCGTTTGACGCCTATTTTCACATCGAGCTAGAGCCTAATTTGTTAACTTATTTTCTTCAAATATCAAAGGAGAATTGGCAGAAATACATGGGACTTGGTCTATCTAGTGTCTAGAAACGAGAACTATGAAAACGATGAGGTACTATGGAGTGTACCAACGTACGAGTATTTTGTTGTCCTAAACAATGGGAGTTGGCTAAAATAAGCGACCAAAATATAAGAAAAACACATTGCAAATTCGAATAAACATACACGAATTGTTTTACGTTTTGTATTATACTGCCTAGACCCCATGGTTTACAGTTCTGTGTCCCTAATCAAAAATGATGCCCTTGAACTAAGCTTTCCAACGTTATATGTATATCTCATTTGTGGTCACTAGACGCACAATTATTCCTATTCATTAAATTCGCTAAATAGAATACAAAAAAGTAGAATTTTCATACTGTTAAGTTAATTATTCACCAACCTTGATATCATTCGCTATTATTGGCCATTGGTATAAAAGTTCTTTTATTTTGTGGTCAGTTCATCGAAAGTGAACAATACTGTCATTTCAGTGAAACACTATTGCGATTAATTTTTGGGCTAATTGCAATCTTTGTTACCATATATTGCCTAAACCCCATGGTTTACAGCTTTGTGTCCATACAAAAAATAATATAACAGGACTAAGCTTTACAACGATATACATACATATATCTCATTCGTGGGCAATAGGTAGACCAAAATGCCTATTCTCCTTTGGTACAAATATCCATTGAATTAAAAAGACCGTTCCTGGTGGATCATTATTTTTTAGGAGTTTTTTTTTTTTTGAAAATTCAAAACAAAAGGGCTTATTCCAACGACTCAGCTGTAAACATTTTATATTGCTTTAGAAACGCTTGCCCGGTACGAACATCAAATTCAATTCAGTGAGATAATACACAAAAAGAAGATAATAAAACGCCCCTTCTATTTTTACTGTCTTAGTACAATTATTATCATCGTATTTTTTAGAAAAATGTATAATTGAACTGTGAAATACACATATAACAATTCCAGTAAAATGAAGTTTGTATTAAGATTTTGTATTTCTTATAGACGAATGTATTAATCAGGTGTAATTATACTTAATACACTTTAATTAGTTTTAATACATTCATTAATTGAATTTAAATTTCATAAGTTCTGGAAATCAGAGATCGATGATTCACTATCATAAATACGGATTTTAACTAGTCTTGACTTAGTAAAATCATTTCCACACTGTCCCACTGAGTAAATAGTAACACATGTCAAATTAAATGTGTAAAATAATTCCTTTTGACAAATATGATTTTCATATTTCTTTAATTTTATACCATCGAAATAATCAGTTTCACCGTAACACCAAACTGTTGATAACAAATAAGCACGACTGGATCGCACAAACTAACTCTCGTAGCTAACAACTTTAACGTAGCTTGAAGTTGACAATGTGCATTCCATAACACTATGATATCATTAAAAAAAGGTTTTTAAAAACAAAGGATCTCTTACATACAAATTACTATTAATTTGTTATTTAAATAGATAAAACAGATAGAGCTAAAAAAAAGTATGACATCTGATTTGTTTGATAAATATGAACTTATGAAAAAAAAAATCAAAAATCGTTAGAGCGGTTTTCTTAAATATTAATTTTGTGCACATAGTAATTCTTGAAAATTTAAAAAAAATAAATTTGGTGTGTCAACTTTTAGTATAACAATTTTTCACAAAATTTAAAAAAAATCATTAACCCATTCTCGAGATATTGAATTTAAAAAAAAAAAATCAATATTTTTTTTTTAATCCAAAAATTATTTTTTTGAAAAATTGTACACTCAAAACTGTTAAAATTTCAGAAGATCTCTTACATTAAAAATTTGGTGGAAATCGATATAGCCGTTAACCGTTAAATCGATATAGCGGTTAATGAGAAATTTGAAAATCAAAAAATCGGTTCTATGACCGGTACTGTTAATAACCGTTATATTATTTTCTACAAAACTATAGATTGTAGGAATATAAAAGCTCTATTTTTTTTTTTCAAAATCGTTAGAGCCGTTTTTGAAATAAATCAAATTTTGTATATCGGTTGTATGGCAGGTACCGTTATTTTTTGAACTAAAAAAAATTCAATTTCCCCTCTAGGGAATTACCTAAGAACTTTAAGTCCGAAATTTGAACCAAATTGCATCAGTGGTATAGGCTGCAGGTCGAGGTACAGACAAACAGATGGACAGACAGACAGACGGACAGACAAACAGAATTGTTTGACCCACTTTTTTCGCGTTCTCTATATTATAATCGTAATGTTAGGGAAAGTTTGGTATACTGATGGATCAAGAACGTCTGAAGGGACTGGGGCGGGTATATTTGGGCCAAGAACCAAACTATCTGTACCAATGGGACAGTCCACAAGCATTTTGCAGGCGGAAGTAAACGCCATAGGTAAATGTGCAGAACGTAACCTTGAAAGAAACTACCGAAATCGGAACATTGCCATCATGTCAGATAGCCAAGCCGTGCTTAAAGCTTTAAGCTCCTAAGCCATTAGCTCAAAACTGGTATGGGAATGCTTGCGGAGGTTAAATGAACTGGGCAAAAACAATAATGTCTCACTATATTGGGTACCGCGTCACGTGGGTATCGATGGTAATGAAAAGGCAGACTCCCTAGCCAAAATAGGAGCAACAACCCCCCTAACAGGGCCTGAGCCCTATTGCGGATCAAGATCAAATCAGAAGAGGAGGCAAAAAGATCCAAAATTTGGAAAGAACTCCCAAAACTAAGGCAGGCCAAATTACTACTTGGGAACTACAACCAAGAACGCTACAAAGCCTGCATTAATCTCAGCAGGAACAGCCAAGAATAATAACAGGTTTACTCACTGGACACTGCAAGCTAAAGAGACATCTCAGCATTCTCGGCTTAGCGAGCAGTGCAACTTGTAGATTCTGCAACATCCAGGAGGAAATACTTGACCACATATTAGGCAAATGCCACCCACTTGTACATCAAAGGCACAGATATCTGGGAAATCACCAGATATAGGAGAGGGACCTATCCTCACTGAAAATACTCCAAATACTTAAGTTTATAAAAGAACTAAATTTGGAGGATGAGCTTTAAAAGAGCAATCTCTTTCAGGTCAAGATTGGGGCACAATAGAACAGAGGTCGCAGTGCATCAAACCCCGAAATGATTCGTTCATAGGGAAAGTTATTATCTGGAATTTGTTTTTGCACCAATCCTAAACTTGCCCTTACGTATATCGCAAGCAAAAAATGCATGCATATGTAATAAACAGAATATTATGACAACATTTATGGCCATGCAAATTTATTTTGACAGGAGATAGTTTCGTTGTCATTTTCAGTGTTTGGCGTTGGTATGGTGAAGCCTTTGAAAATTAAATTCCATTTATTTAAAATCTTGTAGGTACCTACATAATATTGAAATAACAATGTCTGCTGAAAATTGAATAAAAAAAATCCAACTAAAACCTGCAGGAGGGCACAATCATGATAAAATAAACTTGTGGAGGTTTGTAAGCATTAAGAACTTTTTAGTGAAAGCCAAAGGAAAAATCTTATCGAAGTGCCATAAATTAACTACGTTTCTATATATTTAATGTTTTTTTCTTTGGTTTTCAAAAATTAAGCTATCTAGACTGAAGTTTTATTTTAAATACGAAACGCATATAGAATAGGTTACGTGCAAATTTTTAGCTCCTTTTCTTTCAAATTAATCCAAACTTTCGTGTACCATAAATCTCGTAAATCACGGCACTATAATAATTATTGTTATAGCTTTGTAGCTACAAAAATCTTAATTGATAATTATCTAGCTGTTGCAAGACTGCTGCGATAGTCCTACCGCAACAACATTTTCAAATGTTTCTTTCAATAAAAACCTTACTCGTACTATTTCTTCTCAAGTGATTCACTTACCAACAATCATTACTTATTTTTTGCATTTATAGACAAGAAAATCCCTCTCTTTTTGTACGAGGTGACCAGACAGCAATGATTGTTTTTTTCTGATTGGTATGCTTCAGCAGCTGTAAAAGTTCCCAAGCCAGGTGTCAAAATATTCAGTAAGGTTTGCCATTTCATTATGCATCGATTCACGCTTGGCAAACGTGCGGAACTTATTAAAACCTCATTTGTAAACCTGGAATTCCAAATTTTGGCTTCTCCAACGAGGCCTATTTGTTTAAACAGTCAAAATTGACGATTTGGTCGGAAGACAATCCACAAGTGTTCGACCAACCATCAATGCATTAGGGTAGCCATGGCTGTCTATGTTAACCTAGGACAACAAGTTTTAAAATCCCGGACTTTGGAGGACATAACCTACCTAAAAAAGAGGACAAAAAGAAAACAAAAACTAGGTCCACGAACATAAATTAAAATACAAAAAATTAATTACTTATATTTAAAAAGAAAATTTTATAAAGTAGGTACTTTTTATTGTATTTTCAGATTGAATTTTTTTTTAGTTTATTAATGAGAACATTTTCAGATAAACTTAAGGTAAGATTATTTGAAAAGTGAAATTTTAATTATTTAATTCCGGTTATTTTTAAGAATTACTTTACTTCTAAAATTCAAATTTAATTTTTCAAAATTTTAGTTTCTAATGTGTAAACGCAAAATTCGTGAGGTTCTGCTTCTACAGTTCTTTTTCTTTTAAGTATGTCTACCTACTTTAAAAGAATTTGTTTTCTTGAAGTTTAAATGCTTTTATTTTTCTCTCTGGCGTTTGACCCCTATGACTCTCCCTACGGATCCGCCACTGATTTAGAGATAGACATCAGGGGAGCGATTACACTGGTGACTATGGCAGTGGCCTATGTCCTGACGCATGAGATTACTTTACCCAAATCCGATTGGAAAAACATTTTTTTGTTTAACTCAGTGGTGAAATTGAGAGTATTAAACAATTGCTGATAACAAACCAGTGTGAAACGAAATTATTGCCTCGTTAGCCTGGATATGTGTTTGTGTCTTGTTTAAAATGAAAGCTTCCAAAACTCTTGATGTACCCGATCTTCTGTTATTTAAGTGCATTTGAGATGTTATGGGTTCCTTGATCGCGTACTTTCCTTTGCTTGCAATGGAAATCTTGGAGTTACAAACTGTGCAATCTGCTTCGGAATCATATCTTCCTTTTCTAAATGAAGGATCATCATAATAAGCACTTTCTTTTTGGCATGGTTTTAAAATGATCATGTAAAAAATATAAGAGTAAAAAAATTGAACCACTAAATAAAATAAAGTTTGATATTTTGCAACTTAAGGCTTAACTACGAAAACATGTTTATTTTACACTTTTGTACTTTTTGCAAAAAGTAGGTTTATGTAGCTATTTTCTTGGGGAAAGGGGGAAAACAAAACAAATAACAGATAGAAACAAATAGAGGGTTGACACACGGGAGTTAAAATAAGATCTGTTTCATTTTATGTTTTCCATCAGATTTGTATTGGCTATGTTTTTCTTTTAAATTCAGAGCTCGATGACTTTTTTAATTTTCGTAATTACTTGTTAGGGGCACAATCTCACCTTATTTTTTTCGAAATCTGGAAGAAGACACCATTACCGTCAAGGGTCTCAAATATACTAGAATTATGTTAACCGACTTTCGTGGCCAGAGCTTGACAACATCGATGTATGCTCATTCGCCGGCAAGCTTCAAAATAGTTTCAGTAAAATACCCACTCACAAGATCTTGGTTTGGGGAGATATTTTTTCCTTGCATTTGGGTAGCTTCATTATTTTTAAATTGTTTTTGACAATATTTCATTTTTTGTGCCTTATGTCCAGTTTTTCTATTTCAACTTAAAATTTTGAGCGTTGTTTCATCTTGATAAAAATTGCAAGAAATGTAAAGAATGCTGAGTTTTTTGGGTCAAAGCAATTTGTGTGTTTTTTCTTTGGTTGTTATTGCCTAACGCCCATTCCACAAGGTACCCTTTAACGTTTTATCTTTAAAAAAATCCTATCACTCCTAAAAAAAAAACAATCTTTACAATATACAGGTGTCCACTATCCCACATACGAGCGATTTTCAAAAGTCAAATTTTTGAAGTACAAAATTAACCTTTCGCGAGCTAATCTCATAACTGATCCCACTTGAGAGATTGCATTCGACATCTAAGGAAGTACTTACAACAGACGCGTGCTCTAAAACACACTTACCTTTAAACAAAATTTGAGTCGAATCTAGCCTAAATTCGACTTTTTTGTATTCATAAACTCAAATTCGCCTTTAAATTCGATCGTAGCGACATCACGCCCAATGACATATCGCCCAAATCGCAAAATGACAGAACGCCCAAATATTTGAGTATTCTGTCATAATGACACAATGCCCAAATTATTGTGTCATAGCGCCAAATTAGTGCGACATATCGCCCAAAAACTTGACATAAAGCCCAAACCATTTTTTCCTCGTTTTTCGTTCAAAATGACATAACACTCAAATTTGAATCTATTAATATTATTTCATGTGAAAATAATTACAAATAAAGTTGGCAGTTCGTCAGGCCTTCTTAATGACGCAAGTGCAATAAGTGGTATTAGAAAAATATTTAACGACGTGTGTGAAAGATAAGTATCTATTGATAATTTTGCGTTTGACACTTTGTAAAAGGTTGGGGAGTAAGCACGCCGCGGAGGGGGGCTCCGCCGGCTGGCTCAGCGCAGTAGCGCGTGTGGGCGTTCGCGCGGCGCATGCGCGCGTGTGCGTCGGCGCGTGCGGGACGTGCGGCACAGCGACGCATGTGACCGGCCGCACGCGCCACTGCGCTGGGCGGCCGGTGCGCACTAGGTATAAAAATTCACCGGATGATTTCGATTACTCTTCTGTTAAATATGTTTAATTTTTATTATTTTAATCAATTAAAAATATATATTCTATTTTGCTCAAGAAATTAATTAGTCTTTTTAAATTATACCTTCGTGTGGATTTTATTTTTGCTATTATTTTAAACTTGAACTCTATTACATTGGATTTTTCAAATAGATTACATTTTTCGCTCCTATCATTACAGAATAAATAAACTCATCAACAACAAAATCAATAACAAAAGTCTGTTTATAAATAGCAGGAGTGTTTATTAACCAGCCAGCAGCGTCATTAAAATACAAGCTGACTAAGAAATTAAAGATACATATATATTTACTAGATATTGTTTCAATCGTCATTTAAAGTTAATATACTAGACACCTAATTGGTTGAAGTACAAATTGTTTATTAAGAAGTTATCAACTCGGAAATTCTCAGAACAAAGTAAGTTTAAACCTAACACTTGCTGCAGTAACAATATATTTGATGGTGATTTTTATTGTGACTTGCATGTTTTGTATCTTGAGAGTATTATTTATTTTATTCATCTCAATGTGTCAATCAATTATTTTCCATAGGTATATTACAATTTATTACCGAACGATTCTCAATGAAATCTTATAGAAGCGCCACTTCTCACTTCTACATACATATGTAACTCCTAATAAGATTATACATTTATAATGATAAAGAAATGAGAGTGTGTGGTTGCGTTCATTGCATATTGTACTTTAATTTTTTAAGGTATAGTATAATATTGAACTAATTACTATACAATTTAAAAGTTCATTGTATTACATTTTATCGTTGTTGAAAAAACTGCAATTACAGTTAGGTAGCTATAAGCTATAGTTATTCCAGAATACTATAAAACTAAGAAGAATATTTCATTAGTTGAAGTGTTGTTCAGATATTTGAGGAAATTTTTAAAATTCGAATTTTTGAGTTAACTTTTCGCGTTCAAATTTGTAAAGAAAAAAAAAATAATACCACAGATAATACACCTGGTAAGCATTATCACACCAAAAACATAAAAAATGTTAAAAAAGGAGCTAAGTTCTTCTATATACAAAAATTTACAGATTTCACTCATAGAGTAAGAATGGGGGCATTGAAAATGACTTGCATTTGCTAGATAAAACAAAACCATAACTAAACAAAATTAAATTAATTGAAATTAAGTTGAAGCTAGATCTGTTATATAAGAAGACGATACTGTTAATTGAATAGAAGAACTCCTTATTTTAACATAAATACACAATAAAAGTAAATAATTCCATATCTTTTCGAATTTTGAAATTCTTGTAAGGATGTAATGTTGACAACCTACCGTGATGCAATAAGGTTCATTATAATTATTTTAATTTGGTAAGCTTTTCATTTGTGAAAGCTACAAAAATTTGTCCAAGCGAATTAGGTACATCTTCCTATTATTACTAATTTTTTGGCAAATATCATCTTGCCTGAATCTGTTATTCTACTTTTACTGACTAATGACTTTTTCTGACTTAATTGACTGCCTAACCTACCTGTAGCAAAAAGTTGAAGTTTTCTCAATTTTATACTGCACCGAATTTTGTTTGATAACATCTGCAAAGTAGCACTAGAACTTTTTTTTTGTTTGTTATCGTCACTTATTCTTTTTTTCTGTGTCGGATAAAAGCACATTTTTTTATTTCATCTTCATAAATGGCTATGAACGGGTTCGACTGTATACTGTGTTCATCCTTTCGACTTCGTCAATTAAAATAGCTATTTTCAATTACAAGTGAACCTACTGCTATTGGTGTTCAGCCAGTTAATTCTTCCCATAAGAATAGTTTTTGTTGTTTGTTTCAGAACGTTTGGAGCTTTCAATAAGTGCACCCGCTACGTTTGATTGACATAAACGCTTAATTGCTGACAAGAGAAATAGAAGATTGAAATCTTTCAGTAAAATATAAAGTAAGGAACGATTTTATCTGTCCAATTGAGTGTAACAACAGCTTGTCTTTAATAACCATAATTCAAAAAGCATTAAATTTAAATTTTGTTTTAGATTTCCAACTTTGTAATCTCTAGTTTATGTAAAGAATTTGCCAACCAACGAACTTAAATTAATAATTACTGAATAATTAAGTAAATTAGGTAGGTGAAAAAAAAACATTAACTCAAATTGTTTTTCATTTTTCGAACTTTTCAAGAATTTATAGATATTTTTTTTGGGTAGATCTCAAGGGCAGTATTTTTAAACCTTAATCAGGAGGATCCGTTAAGAATTTTTTAAGTCACGAATTTATTTTATATTAATTCGTTTTACTCTTGTTAAATTAATCAACAAGTTTTGTTTTTACATTTTATACCTAATAATAAAGAAGTCAATGCGTGCGTAGGTTTTATTTTACAAATTTGTAAAATTTTGTATCAACTTTTCAATTTTATGCGCCAAATATCGACACTACTATTAACTCATAACATTTTCCGATTAAGTTTGCATACAAATTTAAGTCCTGCTTTAATTTTTCACCTCATTCATAAAGATCTGATCTTTTTTGTTTGGGACAAACCATCTTCAGAATTGGGTACAAGCACAGCCACGTTTGTTGGCTCTCATCTTCTTGTGACTATAAGCGGCCTCTACTGTATAGTACTTCTTTTTTTCCAGTGGTACGAGCTACAAAATAGATTATTTCATTGAAATCCAAGAAAAAATAAAGTTAGGAACGATTATACCTGTCCGATGCGGTGTCACAAAATGCTCTTTTTTTTAATCATAATTCAAAAAGTACTAAATTTTAAATTTTCTATTATATCTACAACTATTTAATCCTCTACTATATGTTGAGAATATGCTACCAAGATTCTTAAATTAAAACTTTTGTACCACATCAATTTTCCGTATAAAGTTTTGAATAATTAAGTCAATTAGGGAGGTACCTACAAGAACATTAACACAAATTGATTTTCATTTTTTTTTTTTCGAAGTTTTCATTCAATTATAGATATTTTTTTTTTTTTTGAATTAATCTTTTATGTCTGGCTTAATGAAGTATGTTAAAATATTAATATTGGAGACTAGCTGGTTGCAGGACCACAAAGGCGCCCATCGTTATGTTAGTCAGGGCTGAGTTCAAATATGTATAAAATTTATTTGACAAACTAAAAAAAGCTTTCGGTTCAATTTCAATCAATTTAAAAAAAAAGTGATTAATATTTTTGTAAAAAAGTTAATTTTTTTTTGTAAAAAAAGTTAATTTTTGTATACCTAAAAAAGTTAAATTTTTTTATAAAACAGTTATTTTTTTTTGTAGAAAAGCTATTTTTGTTTTGACTGTGACTGTACACAACATACCAACAGAAAATTCGATACTCTGCTGTAGTTGTGCTCTGCAGTCTGCATCTGCAAATAAAAGACCTCCAAACATATAGCTCATTATTTCTGTCATCGTTTATTTTTCATTCTTTCGTTCTCTTCTTTCTTCTTTGGTAGCACTAGCAAATTGCACAAGCACCCAACAACCAATTCGATACGCTACGCTGTTCATCGCTTACAAAGATATATGTTCATTTTAATTTGTTGGTAGCTTCTGTGGAAACACCAACCAAATTTTTCGCAAAATGCCCCTACTACGCTAAAGTTCATTTTCATTTGTATTCATTTGTACTTTATTCATTTTGGTAACACCAACCATAATTTGTGAAAAACGAGCCTTTAAACATTTTCAATTTTATAACCTTTCCGTAACAAGTCAGCCGTAAAAAGTAGTGAGATCTAAAAGTACGCCAAGTTCTAGATTTATTAATGTTAAATATCAAATATTTTAGGAAGAGCATTGTATATGAAAACTATAGTATTATCACGGAGTCGTTTTTATTTTCGCTGGATTTGTACGGCTGGTGGCGCAAGTGTTTGCAACATGTTCTATGATTTTGACAGCGTAGACATTAATTTTTAGAAAGAGTAAGTCTTGTTATATTGTAAAGGAGTAAGGGAGTTAGATCTCAACTTTCAAATTTGAAGTTGGTGGATTTCGACACTACGTGACTCAGTAGTCGGCGCTTCTCATGATATTACTATAGTTTTCATATACAATGGGAAGAGTAATATGGAAGAACCTCAAAATTATGAGAGGAATCTATTATTTAATGATTACTTTCTTAAATTGAGTTGGTTTACTAGTCAAGTTTTCATTTTAAAATTGAGTAATTAGGTCATTAAAAAAAAACTTTCCAATTAAACTGGTGGATGTCACGCCCTCTGGGTGTAAAATCTCAAATTTTAAAATTTTGCTTTTGCTTGCACTTCTAGCCCTACCGTTGTACCAAATTTGATCATTCTACGACAATCAGAAGTGCTCCTTATAATTGATATCAATTCTTATTCAAATGGGCGGACGCCACGCCCCCTTTGCCTTTGCCTGCACTTTAAGCCCTACCGCTGTACCAAATTTCATTATTCCATGACAGTCAGAAGTGCTCCAAGTAATTTATAGCAAATCTATCCCATAAATGTGCCACAAATAGTTGGTGACCTTGAAAAAATGTAACCCTTGATTAAAAATTTTCTATGGCTGACCAATTTCTGAAACTAGTTGACCTTTTTTGACCACTTACTGACCTTTTAGATGGCATACTATTTTCGCGAATATCCCATATATGAGGTGCCAAAGGTTAGGAGCCAAAACTCAGGCCTTAGACTGGGATCAACCCTGCTCCTTCTCAAAGAACCATTCATCTTGTTCTTTAAATTACACAATCTTTTATTAAACCAGATTGGCTTTTGGAGAATTACCTACTTTTTTTGGAACATAACTCAAGATAACGTTTTCTAACACATTCATAAGCATTACATACTTTTGGTTCAAATTGCCAATATTGAGAACAGCAGTCCAATCAAGACATGATAAATAATTATTAACTTCAATATAGTCGACTTTTAAAAAATCATAACGGAAATCATTACTATAACTTAGAGTTAAATCAGAATTAATAATAGATACATCAAAACTTATATTAAGAGATTTGTGATGAATTCCTCAATTATTTAGCAAAAAATAGTTAGGTTCAATAGAAGTGAATACTTAGTCAAGCCATCTCCCCATATTATTCTCAATACAATTAATTTGAACTAAATTTAAGGTAGAAAGAGAATCAATTACTTCAATTTCAAAGTCCTTACTAATATTAAACGGAATTAGGCGTTTATCTCCTTCCGAATAAGACCATTTAACAAATGAAAGATTAAAATCCCCTAGAACAATAATATAAGAATCTGAATCTAAATCATTAACTATATGTTTTATCTTCAAAATATGCGCTGAATAAACATTTAATGGAGATGTTGGTGGTATATAAGACAAAAAACAATACAATTTAATAAGTACATTATCCCCGCTACCAAAACGTCTCAATTTTCTTTCGTTTTGACTAACTAATTTTGACTAACTAAAACCAATTTTCGTTTTATAATCCATTTTTTAGTGTTTATTATTTTCTGTAAATAAACGGGGTTTTATCATTTCTTTATTAAGGTCTAAAAAGAGGCAATTTCAAAAATTTGTCTTGGTGAAAATATTGACTTATTTTTATTTTAAAGCGACGAAATTTTATTTTGACTATACTCCACGAACAAACCTCTTCTCAAGTGTTTACTTACTATGTATAGATTCCCAATAAAACACGCCTTTTTTTCTGATTTTTTTTCTGGTTCTTTGAAAAATCTCAGGGCATTCTCCAATCGAATAGTTCTTTATAAACCACTTTTCAGGAACATAATAAAAAAGAAAATATTTCAACTTACCAACACAGTCTTTCCGTAAATCAGGGGTCTCGATAAGTTAGAATAAGTTAGATGATATTATTAAAGGCTCGTTAATAAAGAAGTTTTTAAAGTAACAAATTCTAATAAAATAAAGCTCCAGGATTAAACCGAATTTCATATAAATTC
Source organism: Melangyna quadrimaculata (assembly GCA_949320155.1). Lineage (NCBI taxonomy): Eukaryota > Metazoa > Arthropoda > Insecta > Diptera > Syrphidae > Melangyna > Melangyna quadrimaculata. The sequence continues at coordinate 369,333,576 of OX439483.1, forward strand.
TACAAATATAGGGCTTTGTACTTTCACTTTGTGTGAAACATTAAGGTTAAGGCCTATATCCTATAAAGCAAACAATAGAATAAAAGGTGGCGCTGTGGTCAATTTATAATTTTTTTTTTGTTCTAATTTTTACTTTGCTTAAACATTTCGAATAGCTTTTTAAGTAGACGAATCAGTTAGACGAATAGAGTTTTATGCAATCTTAATCCTTTATTTTTATAATACAAGATTAAGATTGCATAAAACTTACACATTTAAAAAAAAAAATCGAAATTTAATATGGGTATCTTTTTTTTCAGATGGCTAAGGATTTCAAATCATTGGGTTGGGACTACCTGACGTTTGTGGCATTTATAGCATTTTCCATATTAGCGCCTCTTTGGGGACGAATTTTTGGCAAAAAGAAACAACGCAGTAAAGCTGATTATGTGTTTGCCACGGGTGGTGTATCAATGATAGCAATTATGCTTTCAATTGCAAGAGGAACTTTGGGAATCAGATCAGTTCTAGGTAAGAAATTTTTGTTTTGTAGGTTACATGTTGTTTTTCTAGTGCAGAATGCTAGGTTTCACTTGTCGTTGAATTGACACAGTTTGACAGCTGTCAATTGGGTCTTTGAAAGACTCGAGTGCCAATAAATTTCCACTTGGGTCTTTAATTGACACAAATTAGTTTGTCTTTTCAAAGACAGAACATTTTTGACAAATGCCTTTGTCGGTTCATTGACAACTATTTCCACTTAGTTTGGTCTTTTCCAAACTGACACTCATGGTCAATGGGATTTGCGATGAAATTTGTGTAGATGTATGCAGAAGGAGTTTATGTAAAAAGGGTGTAGTGCCAGAACTTGGCTGGGCACTATCGTGCCCTTTGATTTTGTTTTCAAAAATCAGAAATGGTAATGATTTTAATGATTTTTTAATGGTAATGCAAATATACTCTTCGAATTTTCATTTATTTCCGCTTTCAGTTAAAAAAAATTAACATATAGTAAAAAAAACTTTTCAACTGTGTTTTATTTCAACAAATTCCTGCACTGAAAATCTATGACAAATCAAAAATTAGTGAATGACACCTGAAATTTATATTCGTCTATTTTCCAACCATTTCCAATTAACATTTCTAGCGCACTCTCCTGATTTATTGAACTGCAGCACTTTTTACATTAAAGATCGGGTCATCTCCGTTGTCCAGTCCAGGAGTAGATTCCCTAATTCTTTTTTTAGCGTCTAGAAAATTTTACTTTACTTCAAATTTTGAAACAATTATCTGATTTCACGAAAAATCACAATTTAAGTAGTTTGGACGAAAAGAAAAAGATATTTCAAATTGTTTTAATACTTATAAAAATAACCCTACGCAATGCAGACTCTTAAGCGATTTATGGAAGTGTCAAACGATGTAATTGCAAATTTGATCCTTTAAAAAAATATTGCATCAAAAAATAAATTTTGAAAATGAAATTATATTGTTTTTTTTTGCAGGATATCCCAGTGAATTATTTTACCGTGGTTCAGCAATGTGGGAAACCATGTATGGCATGGTGAATGCATATCCTATTGTATGTTTTGTGTTTGTTCCTGTATATTTTAATTTAGGAATAACTTCAGTATACCAGTATCTAGACTTAAGGTGAGTTTAAAAAACAACAAAAACCTTATCTTCATATCTATAGTACATACATATAAATATATAAATTCACTGTTTTATTTTTGCCTATAGATTCAAAAGCCGATTGGTAAGATGTCTAGCATCTGGCACATATGTTGTCAGGCAAATTTGTAACCTTGGAATCACAATTTACACACCAAGCATTGCTCTATCTACAGTCATTGGAATACCGTATTGGATATCTATTGCAGCTATGTCCATAATTTGCATATTTTTCACTGTAATGGTTAGTTTTTGTGTTATATATTTTCTATCAATTTTTTAGCGCAGTCTTCAATCGTTTTTTTTTTATAATTAAAAGGACATACATTGAACCTTTACCGCATTTGTTGTATTGTAATTTTCCAATTTGTTTTCTTTTTTAAAGGGAGGTCTTAAAGCCGCCATTAATGCCGATGTGATCCAAACAGTTACAATAGCTGCTTTAACAATCGCTGTGATAATCAAAGGAAGCTATTCCAGTGGGGGTCCCGTAAACGTTTTTGAAGTGAACCGGGATAATGGTGAGTGATGTTTAATCAACAACTATTTTTTGCTGCCCTCAAAAAATTAAATGTATACTCAACTTTTCTACCACAAAAAAGTATTTAACTTACCTACATATCTGTCAGTAGTAGCCCGTAGCGTAATGGTTAGTGCGTTCGACTGTCACGCTGGAGGTCTGTGATCGCTTCCCAGCCTCGTCCACCTAAAAACTAAAAAGTTTTTTTTTCAGGGCTACTGCCTCTTGCGAGGAATTGACAAATCCTCCAAGAGTATCACTTGTCACGAATAAGTGCTTCTCGTCTAGCTGTTCGGAATCGGCATAAAATTGTAGGTCCCTTCCATTCCTGTCGAAAGGCGCACACAGGAATGGTTGCGAGTTGTTAGTCACTAGGCCCTGGTTCTTCATGAGCCGTTGTGCCACGCGATTTATTTTATTTTACATATCTGTCAAGAAATGTTTGGGGTAATTGAAAACAAAAAGAGTTGAAAAATCAAAAAATCAGGGCGCAAAACTTTAGACGATTTAGTACGATGTTAAATCATTTTTTAAAAATTGTGTTTTGCTAATTTTAAACAAGTTTAGCATCTTACTATCCCCTAACATTTTACTAAAATTATCGTACTAAATCCATATGAGAAAACCCGAATGTTCCAGGTTCGAGTCCTGCTGGCACCCAACTTTTTTTTCTTTTTTTCTTTTTTTTTTTTTTGTAAATAATGAAGTTAAAATGATAAAAATATAAATATCGTATACTTATTTCAAGCCCATGATGGGTTTCCATCCATATATAATTAATTTACAACGTATAATAAAAATAATTGTGTTCATCAAATTCAAACCTTACAAATGCAGTGTACTAGTTAGCAAAAGGTTTAAAATTTTGGAATAGATAGTAAATTGCTAAGTACTTAGGAAATTGTTAACTAGTAAAATGTAAAGCCCTTAACAATAGGTTGTTTAAAATTTTGCGCCAAGGTTTTTATGTTAATAAAATTGATTCATCCAAAACTGCCTCTGGGAATTTCTATACAAGTTTCGTAACCATAATCTAAATTTTTCTTAAATTTTTTTTTAACTCGGACGGTATGTACCTATACATATGTTGAACATTAGTTATTTTTTTAATGGGTTAACATCTTTTTAAAATAAACTTTTCCAACGCAGTTAAAAAGGTATTTGAAGCATTGAAATTTCAAACAATAAAAACAGTGATGACTTTTAGTACAGTAAAGTAAATTTAGTCAAAAAAGGTCATAAAGTTGTATTTTTCGATAGATAAAATTATTGTTTATGCAGTATGTGTTTGGGTTCATCTACTCATAATAAAACCATTTTTTTAGGGTGGGAAGGGTAAGGGAAAATCCGATATGAAAAATGTGGGTGTCGCAACTAATGTTGATGCTTCTATTTTGATTATGTACACGTGTATTTCTGATGTACAAGAAATTATCTCCAATGCTCTAAATATTTGTTTCCAGGTCGTCTGCAGTTCTTCAATTTCACTGGTGATTTGACAGTTCGTGTTGACACATTTTCAGCCTGGCTAGGACAGTTATTTGTTTCGTTGTCCCAATTCGGCTGCCAACAAAATTTTATGCAACGTTATGTCAGTTTGAAATCGCTTAAGGATGTCAAAAAGTAAAAATTGAAATTATTAAAATCAACTACCCTTTTACAATATTTTATATTTCATAGAGCAATGATGTCAAACATTCCCATAATAATTTTGTTCTTTTCCTTGGCGTGGGTTGCTGGAATGGTGGTTTATTCAACATATGCAGCCTGTGATCCTCTGAAAGAAGGATTCATTGGAAAACAAGATGAAATCCTACCGTTTTTTGTTGAAGATCAAATGGCTTTTATTCCTGGATTTTTGGGTATATTTATGGCAACTTTATTCAATGGAGCGTTGTGGTAAGTTAAAATTAACAAATTCTGTTATTCTGATAGTAAGACCAAAACCTCATTAAAAACAGCATGAACGTTTCAAATTTAAATTCACTTGCAACGGTCTTATGGGAGGATTTCCTATCCCAATTGCCACAATTCAAAGGACTCACCGATAAGCAGCAGTTGAGCGTTATAAAAGTTGTTACTGTTATTTTTGGAATCATAATAATGGGCGTTGCATTTTGCGTTGGCTTACTGACAGGCGTGATAGAATCATCAATGTTGGCCTTCTCAGCAACATCGGGACCACTGTTAGGTGTTTTCATTTTGGCCATGTTAGTGCCGGTAGCTAACTGGAAGGTAAGATTCTACTTTTAAATTAATCAATGCAACTATAATTAATATTTAAATACAAAAAAATAGGGAGCAGCTGCTGGTATGATCAGTTCTAGTGTAATTGTACTTTGGATTGTTTTTGGTGGTCTTACACTTGTTAAGACAAAAGAAATGCTACCAACATCAACTGAGGTAAGACCTTTTTTTTATGTTCAAGTTATTTTAATGTTTTTTTTTGTTTGTTTGTTTAACTTGTATTAAAGGGTTGTTCAAATCATACATTTTCTCAAGAGATTACCAAGCCTCAATCCTTATGGCTGCTTCAAACAGAACCATTGGAAATCAGTAATACATCATATCCTTACAGTACAACACCCCTGCCAGAAATTCAAACGTAAATTCAAAATTGCATGATTAATTATAAGGCAAACAATTATACTGTTTTTTTTTCTGTTATTAGGACATTCCTGCAGTCAATCTATTCTCTCAGTTTTATGTTCTACAGTTTTCTGGGCACTGTTCTAACCGTCGTCATTGGTGTTATCGTCAGTTATATGACTCGCGATGACACGAAAAACCGTTACGACAACAAACTATTACACCCGCTTATATTCAAATGGTGTGAAAGTTTTCCCGGACCCAAACCATACTACATCAAAGAACCAATAGCAGTTAGTACATCAACCGTTGGAACAACAACCTCAGAAAAATCGGCGAAAAATGGTGCACAAATTAACCATGGTTTCGAAGCACCAACGAACGCAGATGGTTATGATCTTCGATCATCTAGCAAAGACAAAACCCTTCCATTGGAAGTTAAATTAACTAATATTCCATATGGAAATACAACAACAGTGGGGCTGAATCCTACAATCGAGACAAAAGAATTAAATTCGAATGCTTCAGACGTCCATCAATACTCATCACATCTGGATCTAAACAGTGGATCGTATCGTAAGATAACAGAAAACGATTTGGTATAACAGAGAATGACTATTGAAGTATCTCGGCTTAGATTCATGCTCTCATAATTGTGTTGTTTTTAATCGCAAAAAGCCAGATTAACGTAATATTAAAATAATCGTTTAAATGCGCTATCTAGGTAAAAATTATTTTACGATAAACATCACAATAAATGGCGGGGCTGTAATGGGGTAGATTTTTTTTTATTGTGACAGAATGTAGTATTATTTGTTTTTACTGAATTTATTTCTGGTTTCATCTTTGTTAATATGTAAATTATTATATTCAAGTCCAAGAAGTTAAGTTTATATATTTAAGTCCCTTTTAATACAGAAATTATATAATAATACATTCTAAGTCAAGAGCTTGTTTTTAAAACGATTAATGATTAAGATAATGGTATACACATGTACATATATACATGAATAGAATAAGTTTTATTTATTTTTTACAAAACAATTAAAAGAAAACATTTCTTTTTTTATAGTTTAAAAGTTAAAATCAACAAGACTTAAACTTATTATATAATAAGCCAATATAAAGCAAAATAAACGTCCGTGACAATACCCAGTGACTTCTAAATTTATCAAACCATTTTATAAGAAAATGTTAAATATAAAGCTTTTTTTTCAAGTTAATCCGAATTTTGTTTTATATGAAGTTTTTTTTTTTAATTTATATGTTCGATGATAATTGAATGCATTGGCACCTGAAAATATTGTATATAATTAAGGAAGCTGTATACTTAATTAAGTTTGTACTTATAAGCTTCAGTAAGCTTTAATTTAAAATAAAATAAAAATACAGAATATAAATTATAATGAACTTATATGAATGTATGTATAATTGTATATGTATAAACAAAATTAATGCATTGTTTGTATTAATGTGGTTTTTTGTAAGGTACACATAAAAATTGTGCTTGTTATATGTTACAACAGTGATAGAGTGAGCTCTGATGGTGAAGTGATAACCTCATAATTGATGAATTGCAAAGTGGGTCCAGTTATATGAAGAGGCGGTGGTATATGAACCACTGTACTGATTTCGATAAAATTTTAAGGGATGATAAAAACTCCTAAAATAAAACGTAAGGAATTTCCACTCACATCCATGCAAACTTTTTTTAAAGTACTCCGAATCGCCAATATTTATACAAAATTGGGCACTTTCTATATTGTTAATTCATTTTTTGCTTAACACTGTATACAAAAGAAACAAAATGAGCCTTTTCTCTAAAAACAGCCAACCAACCGGAACACCCAAATGTGCAAAAGAGTGGGTATAATGATTTGTTATGTGCTTACAACGAGAAATTCTGTTCGTGGATTTAAATTTTTGTTGATGCCACCAGGTGGTAGGGTAGTTATTCTGATGAGTAAATACTATAAAGGAATATAGTAGCACGTAGGAGCCCGTCACGCTGGAGGTCTGGGTTCGATTCTCAGCCTCGTTAACCTAAAGACTTAAAGTTTTTTCAGAGCTTCTGCCTTTTGAGAGGAATCGACAAATCCTCCAAGAGTATCACTTGTCGTGAATAAGTGCTTCTCATGTGGCCGTTCGGATTCGGCATAAAATTATAGGTCTCCTCTATTCCTGTCGACAACTCTCAACCATACCTGTGTGCTCACACAGGTATGGTTGAGAGCTGTAAGTCACTAGGGCCTGATTCTTCACCACCTGTTGCGCCACCCACTTATAGAGGAATATTCCAATCTAAAATAACGAAGATGAAGAAATTTACAGATCAAATTACAATTATTTTAGAGAATTCCATCAATCTCAAAGTTCAAAAACACAGTTATTGATATTAATGTGAGGTTATGTTAATTTTAAATCATCGAGAAATTTTTAAAACATATTGACTATTTAAATGGTAAATTTTTTTTAACCAGACAAAAAGCTGCGGTTCAATCGTCGTCATATGGGTCCTAAAAACAAAAACAATGTCCAAGCTATTTTGTATGTGCAGTGGATTCAACTGTGTTTATTTTTGCAATCTAGGGCGTTTCGAATGTTTTGAACTAGTTATTACATACCTAACGGTATTAGAACTCATTCTTACGCCATTCTTAGGATTCATTTTAAAGCCTAGTACTCTGCTGATGCGAAACGAATTTTTTCTTTGGTCTCCAACACGACAGCGAAATGCTTACGGAAACCACAGCGAAAAAATTCTCTTTGAAAGTGAAACAAACACAAAGCCAAAACAATCACAGCACAGTAGGAAATATGCTCCTAGAAGAAAAATTTAGGTGAAAACACCAATGAAGTCATCTAGTACTTTCACGAAGGAGCATCGTGCTTAAATTTCCTTTAATATGGGTATTGCCTTTTTCCTCACTTCATACCATTTACCCTTTCTTTTACTTTGTACACAAATTCAACTCAAATCAATGCTTCCATCTCAGTATACTATTCACAAAAAAAAAATCATACGATGATTCTACCGATGAAGAGTAATGCACAGGTTCATGAGCTCGTGAAGAAAGTTGGGTTATCTGCGTTGTTCTTTCTTCTTTTCGAGAAAGAAAAAAATTAAAATCAAAAGAATTACATGGGTTTTTTCATAAAATTCAGATAAGATTAGACGAGTTACATATATTTACATTAACATAGTGAATTAATGGGTGAGCATTCATGCCATTTTTCACCTGGTGCATAACCAACTCTAAGCTGTCGAGTGATTTCACAGCTTTACATTCATTATATTTTTCATCACATATAATTTGCTTATGAATAAACTAGTTACCCCCTACTTTGTGATTTCACTTGTAAATATTCACCTAGAAAATCACTTGGTGGACCGCCTTTGTCAGCCCCATGTTAATTTCACCGATGTTTTCATACCAAATTCATGGCAGCTTCCACTCATTGATGAAAAAGCTGGTGATTCCTTCATGAATTTTTTGAAATTTCCTACTGGGAGAAAACCATGCTGTAATAAAAGAAAAAACAAATACGAACACTCATTGAACAGCGAACTGCAAAACGAAAAGCAGAACGAAATTTTTCGTTTATGATTTCGTTTTACATGAAAAATTTGCCAATTCGGGATTTCAATACCAACCCCTGTGTTAACGGTGTTCATTTTGTGGTTTTTGAGACATCCAGAACAAAAGTTTAAAAAAAAAAATGCTCTTTCGCTAAGGGGTTGTTAAATTTTAAGGGCCGATGTTGAATGTGAACCACACCTAAACCTCAAGTTTTTTTCTGCATTTCATTTGACATTTCTCAATTTCAGACTAACTCAATTTGAACCATGGAAAGATACACAATCGAGCAAAGCGTAGGCTTATTATGAAAGTGGGCGTTCAAATCAAAATGTATATCGTGCCCTTCGTGATTTTTTGGGTCAATTTAATCGTCTGACTCAAGAACTAAAGCCTCTTGACCATTTCCAGCGTCGCCAATGGTCAGAATGTTGGCAAGAAAGATTGGTGTGTCAAGGACTCTTCACTAACTTACTTCATTTCTTCCTAAGGGGAGGTACCATTTCCTCATAAACAACTCGCACATTGCACTTCAAAAGTTCCTTAGAACTTTCGGATGGATGGGTTCTTGCCGCCATAGATATGAACTGTCGTCAGGTTGTCTTCATGCCGATGAATTAAAATTACAAAAAAAAAATAAAAAAAATCAGGTTCAAAAAAAAACTTTGAGCCCAAAATCCGTCTCTCAAAAATGAAAATGAAAAAAAATTAACAAATAAATTATTAATTTAATTTGGAGCCCAAGTTCGAAAGCTGAGTAAAACTTTTAAACTGTCCAAGCGGTAACCCTAGAGCGACAAGGCAAGGTGTTAATTGCCCTACTGTGGATTTCCCACCCCCCCGCATTTATAGGTAACGCGACCATTGGCTACTGCGACCACATCAAATAATTTGCGGTAGCCCCCTATCTTAGCATGATGTAAGCTATTAGCCTCCCATCATATATCTACTTTCTCCTTGCCATCTCTGGATCTCTTGCTTCGCCACATCCACCCTTTAGTAAAGTATTTATCGTTCCATAATCACTTGAATATCTTATTTGTAAAATCGAGATACCACTTTCCATACGAAGCTACGCAAATCAAAATTCAAAACGAAATGTTCATCTTCATTCAAAAATATTACAATAGCTTTTATTAACTAAATATAAAATAAAAAAATTAAAATTAAGTATAATAAAAAAATTATTCTAGCAATAAATGACAATTTACCCTATACTCTACCTATTGCGAATAGATATTTTCACAAAAAAAGATTATTATCTCTGGATAACAAAAAAAAATTCAAGCGTACATATGTATGTATGTAAAAATGCATGTTATGTGTAATGAGAAGTTATTTATTTCTAATTTTTTTTCTTGTTTACTTAAGTAGGTATAAAGGATTTATATTAAGGAATAAAAGGTAAGGTTGGATCAAAAGGATAGTAGGAAAGTAGGTACTTAGCTTGGAGGGTTGAAGGAAGTTGTTGATGTTGTATGTTTTAGCTGTCGTTGGTTGAATGTTCTTGCTGTTATAAATGGTGATAATGATGTTGTATGTTCTTGCTGAAGTTGATTGTACGTTCTTGCTGTTGTAATGGTGCTAATGATGTTGTACGATCTTGCTGTTTTAATGCTGCTAATGTGGTATGTTTTTGCTGTAGTTGGTTGAATGTTCTTGCTGTTGTAAATGGTGATAAGGTGGTATGTTTTTGCTGTAGTTGGTTGAATGTTCTTGCTGTTGTAAATGGTGATAAGGTGGTATGGTTTTGCGGTTGATGTTCATGGATTGGGCTTATAGTTCATAAGCCAAACTGTCGCATGTGGTTGGACTAGACAACTGTCATGTGATTGGACCTGATGGTCTGATGAGGCATCCGCAGACGTCTGTCCGTGTTGCTGAGAAGGACGTCCATCCGGCCGAGTTGAGGAGATGCTGATGTTGCTGATTGATGCCAAATGAATGTTCTCTTAAGGGCCTTTAAGTCGTTGGTCTTGGTGTGCGCGTGGATTTGCGGATATGTCGAGATTCAATGTGTTTGCTGACGATAAATTCACTGTAATTTTGTTACTTAATTTATATGGTATAATCTACCCTTTCAAAAAATTGCAATTGTAAAATTTTTTTTTCTGTTCAGTAACTATCTGTACTAGTAGGTACTGAAGTCTGTACTTTCCTTCTTTTTACTTTTAGGTGTACATACCTAGAACTTGAATTTAATCTCGACCGTCTTTCGCGACACACTGAAACCAACTGAAGCATCGTCGGACTTTTCAAACTTTCCCTTCTCGTATCTTCCTTGAAACTTTCGTTGAATTTCCCTATGATGGAAGTGTTTCCGGTATTGATTTTTGGGAATTTCTGGATTGGATTTTGACTAGAAAATTCTGTTTTCTATCTATCTTTTTATACACGATTTTTGTCCATATAAGTGTGCAAAAATTATTTTTTTTTTTCAGTCTAAATCCCTCCAGAAATCCCGAATTTCAACACGGATTAACCCCAACACTATCATTTTTATAGGTATTAGTTGACGAACATCTTTTTTTTTTTTATTTCGTCCTTTCTTCCCTTTTCAACCTATTTTTCCGCCACCAATTATACTATCAACCTCCTTTTATGTCCATCTAACCCATTGACGATGACGATCGATAGCCTAGTGGTTAGCCGATGGTGGTCCGCCAAATCCAGCCTCTGGTTCGACTCCTCCGTTCGCCTTTATACTTTTTTTTTTTTTTTTTTATTCTTTTTCTTTTATTTTTTTTTTCCATTTTTTTTTTACTATTTATTTTTTTTTTATTATAAATTTTTTTTCTTATTTTCTATCAAGATAGCTTAACCATGACCACCCTATTTATCTAGACTATCTAAATTCCTCACCTATCATTATTTTTACTTACGACCTTTAAACAATATACTCATATATTTTGAATTCGAATTTGCTGTAATCTTAACTACCATTATCTATTTAGGACACCCTAGATCCAAACCTAAACCTTACAAATGCTCAAATTCTAAACATTTCAAATTTTCAAATGTGATTTCACCTTTTCGATTTGAAAGCTGTAACGACCTTGTTTTTTTTTAATCATTTGCCACAAACCTGCTTCCTTTTTCGTGTGCTCACATGAAAAAAGGAACAGGAAACCATTAACAAAATAAAGCGGGAAACCAAATTATCACTCGAGCTGTCGTGCACAGATTGAGTTTGCCGGGCTGTTGATTTATCTCCTCAGATCTTTGCAGTGATACACCTCAATTCGTTTAGCATTAAGGTCCTCCAATTCGTATAAGTTGTTTCCGATTGGTTTTCGAATTCTCATCTTTACGAATTTGGGGCACAGTTTTGCATTTATACGCTTCGTAGCAACGCTCAAAACGAAGTTGCGTCTATACACTATTTCGCCAGGTGAAAATTGAACGACCTTGCTTCTGGTGTTGTAGTTGTTCTCGTACTTTGTGTGTGCATTAGCCAAGGACTCCTTAATGTGTGTGTGTAGGATGTTCATCTGAGACACTTTCGACAATACTTTCACTTCGGCGTTGTTGAGGCAATCCAGTTCTCGAAGCAATCGGTAGTCCGTTCCATGTTCTACCATGGGTTGTCCAAACAGAGCCTCGTACGGTGCCATACCGGTTGCCGAATGAACTGCCGTCCGCAGTGCACAAGCAATGCTAGGAAGATTTGCGTCCCAATTCTTTTGGTCAGGGTCTATGTACGACCGCACCGCTGCAAGAATTGAACGGTTCACTCTTTCACTTGCATTTGCCTGTGGGGAGAAAAACGCTGTCTTAATGTGGTTGACACCATACGAGGACATCAGCTTCCCAAACTCCTTGCTGGTGAACTGTTTGCCGTTATCTGACAGTATTGTCTCTGGCACCCCATACACACTGAAAATTTCCTCCTGCAAAATTCTGATGATCACGTCACTTGTAGCGCGTCGCACTGGTTTAATCACTACGAATTTTGTGAGTTGATCCAAAATTATATATATGTGCGTGTTACCGCTCCTAGAACGAGGATATGGTCCGAGGAAATCCATATAAATCATTTGAAATGGTCTTTCCACTTCAAAAGATTTGCCCATTGGTGGTCTTAAGGTATGATTAGGCGCTTTACACATTTTGCATACGTCACAAGTTCCGATTAGGTTCTTAACCTGCGCTGTAAAGGCCAATAAAATTGGTTCCGCAGTCGATATAACGTTTTCAATATCCCTCCATGCGAGGCTCGCGGTGGTCGATGAGCCAATGAAATCAAATTTTCCGTTAGTTGTTTGGGTACCCAAAGCTTCCAAACTAGGTCATCCTGCAAGGGATTCCCCGTGCAATGTCTAACTTTCTTATATACAAAATTCTTTGAAACTTGAAGGTCAGGTAGCTGGTCTTTTTGCTTTTCGACGGTTTCAATGAGCTTGCAGTATTCCTCAGATTGAAAACTGGGGTCTGCAAGGTCGATATGTAACACGTCGGAAGTTCTTGTTCCCATCGATCCATCGAAGTTCAGAGTCTCTAGCTCATACACTCGAGATAGCGCATCCGGCACTACATTTTGAGAACCTTTTCGATGTTCGATGGTAAACTTAAACCCTTCTCCACCTAGCTAGGCTCCACCTAGCCAACCGTCCACTTAAATCTCTTTGGCCCAGCAGCCACTTTAAGCTCGCATGGTCCGTTATAATTTTAAAGGGCTGCCCCTCGACGTAAGGTCTGAATTTCTTCACTCCCACTACGGCAGCCAAACATTCTCTCTCCGTTACGCTATAGTTGCGCTGTGCTTTGTTGAGCTTTTGCGAATGGTAATATATTGGCCGTTCGTTTCCTTCGTCGCGTCGTCTAGCTGGCACAACACGCAACCTAGCCTTGAGTTTGACGCGTCACACAATATGATGAACTCCTTGTTAAAATCAGGGTTGACTAAGATCGGGGCTGAAGTTAAGATTTCTTTGAGCTTTTGAAAGGCGGCCATAGCTTCTTCGGTGAAAACAAATTTCTTTCCCTTTTTCATGGTCTCGGTGAGCGGACTAGCTACCGTCGAAAAATCCTTCACAAAACGCCTGTAACACCCCGCTAACCCCAAAAAGCGACTCACTTGCCTAACCGTTTTGGGAACAGGAAAGTCAACTATACCCGATATTTTTCCCTGATCGGTCTTAAGACACTCATCACCTACAACGAACCCTAAAAACCTCAACTCTTTGAAGCAAAACTTCGATTTTTGAACGTTTATTGTCAGTCCTGCTTCCCTAAGTTTTGCCGCCAGGACCCCTAACAACTCAACGTGTTCTTCGAAGGTACTTGATACCACTAGCAAATCGTCGACATATGGAAAAATTTTCTCTCGCAGATTTGCCGGCACCACTTTGTCAACTACTTGGCACATTGTTTGCAACGCGTTTTTAAGACCAAATGGCATGGCGGTGAACTGCATCAACGGCCGGCCAGGAACCGAAAAAGCTGTCTTTTCCCTCGATGATTTCTCCAACGGTATCTGCCAAAACGCGTCCTTCAGGTCTACACTAGAAATATAGTGAGTATCTGTAAGACGCGATAGCAAACCCTCCATATGAGCCATCGGATACGCATAACCTTTGGTCTTGGCGTTAACCTTCCGATAGTCTAGGCACAGACGATTCTTTCCGGGTTTACGTACCAATACTACCGGTGAACTCCATGCACTAGAGCTTTCTTCAATAACACCCAGATCAATCATGCGATCCAATTCCTCATACAGACGTTTTTGAACCGCTGGAGATACGGGATAGTGACGTTGTCGAATCGGCTGCACGTCGCCCGTATCAATTTTATGTTCCAAAAGAGCTGTTTTTCCTAGGCCTAGTACAGCGGAGGACGGAAACAACTGTTTGGTCTTTTCCAATGTCTTCAATTGCTCACTCGTCAACAAGTGTGCATTTGGATCCAGTTCTTTTTGGTTCCCGTCGAGTGTTAGTTCCGATATCAGGTTCGGAGCAATACCAAATTCTCTCCAAAAATCTAAACCTAAGTAAAGGGGCTGTTGTAAAGTACATAGGTACAACAAACAAGTAAATGTCTTTTGTAACTCCTTTGTACGTTCCTTTTACCAATATTTTACCAACTATGGCTTGGTTCTTCCCATCTGCTGTTTTGATGTCTGAAGCAAACTTCGCGAATTTAGCATTTTTCTTCGATAAAAACTCCATTCCACCCACGCCCAAGCAACTAATACTTGCCCCACTATCCAGTAGGCCAAGCAACTGCTCTCCTAGGATTTGCACGTTTGCATATGGTCTTGGGTCGTCTGAACAACAAAGTGTCGTCGCTTCTATTGCTTTATGCATTAACTTCTTTTCCTTAAATTTTTCTCGAAGTTTCTTTATTTTGTTAGGGACTGTTGAACTATTTGGTGTCCCGAATATTCTCTGTCTCACCTCATGATATTTTTGGATCCTTTCGTGTAGAGTTTTAGGCACCGTTTTCGGAGGTTGGTCTGTCATTTTTATTGCCGGATCTGCAACTTGTCGATTTCGTTTTTGAATTGTCACTGCTGGTATTTTTACTAGCGTTATGCCAGTTTCTATAGTTGGGATTGGCGGAGTATTCAAGTCAGATGGTGTTTTATTTAATTGGTTTCCGGATTCTGCCTTGGCGAACAGCTGCTCCGGTTCTCTAAGCTGCTCCGAGGGTCGTTTTCCGAACATCGGGGGCACTGCGGAGAGGTAGCATTTTCCATCCCACATTTAAAACAAAACAAGTTCCTTTGTGGGTCCGGGCACTCGAAAAACGAATGTCCCTTCCCTTTACAATTCCAGCAGGTCAGATTGCGGGGATCCCTCTTTGCTTGGAACGCTTCGATATTTTGGCTACTCATCTCCATACTTGGATCGCTGACGTGTTCCACTTATAATTCTGAGACGTTCTTACGGGGAGGAACAAAACCCCGTTGTTGTCGCTGAGAACTCTCATCCCGATCCTTCATGTATTTTTCTATATTCCTACACACGTAAGCCATCTCCGCTAAGCTACTAGTGTGGTAGGCGATGAGCAGTTCTCCTATTCGCTTCTTAACGTTTAGTTTCAGGAGTTCCACTATCTCCTGGGGTTGTTTGGGGATCTTCAGCCTGCTATTTAGTTCCTGAATAGGGATGTAAAAATCATCGAAGGATTCATTCGGACCTTGTTGCCTGTCAAACATCTTTCGGGATAGTTCAGAATCTGTTTCTAAGCTTCGGTATTGTACTATCAAAACCGTTCTAAGGGTTGTCCAGTCTGCGTTTGGGTTTGCTTTTATATACATAGCGTACCAGTTGTAAACAGTTCCTGTAACAAAATAATGGAAGTTCAAGACCACTTCTTCCCAGCTTACGCCCTTGCTCTTCCTAATCCGTTCAAGCAAAAACAAAAAAGGATCCACTGTCATTTGTCACTTGAGGCCCCACCTATGGAAATGGTAATATTTGCTCGTGGAAGGTTCGTGAGTAGGATCTGCAGCTGGAGGTAAGGTACTTCCAACCGAATCACTAAAAGTTAAATTATTTAACTGCCTTAAGAAGTCATCTGCGTTCGATGTTTGACCTTGATTATGATTAGAGTTGCGATTCGTAGATTCATGTACCGGTCGAGCTCCTGCCGTTTGGTTGTGAAAAGTGGCTGGTGTGGGTGCGTCTGCTCGTTCGATAACCCGTTGAGGCGTTGTGTTCGGGGTGATTGCTGCTATAGCTTGGCGCATCACATTCACTACTTCATTATAAAGGAATGTCCGACTTCTTTCCGCCTCCGCTCTCATGAACTCGAAATCCTTGACTCGATTAAGTCCTATCGCTGCCGTAACAACCTCTTCTATGTATTCCGTCAGCAAGTCATCTTCCTACGCCTCCTCAAATTCCTGCTCTTCCCTCTCTTGCGCCAACATAGACTTCGCGCCTCCCTCGTTGGGTGGTGCTCCAGACTGGTCCAAATCGGTTGCCTGATCCTGCTCCTGGTCTCCATTTTGGTCATTATCATCCGCGGTTTGGTTAACCTCCGTCGTTTGGTTATTAGGAGTGCTCCTCAAACTCTTCCGCTTCCGGAATTCGGACAACGACATACGCTTTCTCCTCATTTTGCGGAGAATATGTTTTTGTTTTACACCAAAGGTGTTTAAAAAAACTGATGTATTCTTTTCAAATCCAAATATAATCCGTAGCGAGGTTGAAAAAAAAAAATTCAAAGTAACAAAGATCCAAAGAAATTAAATGTCCTTTTCCAACAAGAAATTTCCAATTATCAAAAAAAATTTCAAATTCAGAAAAAATTCTAATAGGAAGAATTTGATTATCTCCGAACCTTTATACTAATTTTTATTATTATACACCTGAATATAATAGTGGATAGAACCACCAACAAAATTGTATCTAAATTTTGTTAATATACCTAAAATAAAACTATAAATATCATACGATTCACCAAAAGTTTTTTTTTTTTTTTCTATATGGAAAATAAAAATTTTTGTCATAAAAATATTTCCCATTTGAAATCCGTAAATAAATCGTATAATCAGTATGAAATTATTTAACAAACTCGAAAATATTCAAAAACAAATTCTGCAAAAAAAATGTTATAAATATCATAAAAGTTAAGGGTGGATGTGACACGGCATGCTGATTTCCCTCAACGACAAGTAGACTCTAGCTTTCTTTTACTATCTTCATATCCTGAAATACAAATATTTTTTTTTACCGCTGAGAAAATGTTGTTCTTCTTAATTAAGATCCTCCAATACATTGTTGTTTGTAAGTTTGTGAAATATTTAGGGTTGTTTTTCGCCCCCGCTACCGATAACCTGTCCTATGAACTTAATTTTCGGGTCGAGAAGGTTTCCCCCTCATATCGCAAATATCTTTTTAATCTCAAGCAAACTACATATTTTCGAAGTTCCTTCATCCCAAAAATTGGAATTACTCAAGAAAAAAATCTTGCTTTGGAATCATGAAGTGGCCGTAGAAGTTTAACTAAACGCAACAGACTAAACAGGGTTACCATAACTCCCATTTACTGGACGTCAGCTGGTGCTCCTACAGGTTCATTAATCACAAAACCTTATTCCAAAACGCGTATGAAAGGCACAATTAAAAAAAAATAAATACAAAAAAAAAATTCTCTTTGGCATATCCTTTTTTTTTCAAAAAGGACGAATTCGGCCCCACGTTGGGCGCCACCTGTAACGGAACCTAAGTATGATTGGTGTGTCAAGAACTCTTCACTAACTAACTTCATTTCTTCCTAAGGGGAGGTACCATTTCCTCATAAACAACTCGCACATCGCACTTCAAAAGTTCATTAGAAAAAAAAAAGTTCTTGAAAACCTCCACCCTCTCATGCCACCAGGGCGACCCACTGTCTTAAGGATACTGTAAGCCACTACTGGAAGCAGGGGTGAAGGACGTTCAATCTATGACGGCTCGGCATGCTCGCTTTTGCCTAGGCTCTGCCCGTCGGATGGATGGGTTCTTGCCGCCATAGATATGAACTGTCGTCACGTTGTCTTCATGCCGATGAATTAAAATTACAAAAAAAAAATAAACAAAATCAGGTTCAAAAAAACACTTTGCGCCCAAAATCCGTCCCTCAAAAAGGAAGAAAAAAAATCAACATATAAATTATTCATTTAATTTGAATCCCAAGTTCGAAAGCTGAGTAAAACTTTTAAACTCTCCAAGCGGTAACCCTTGAGTGGCAAGGCAAGGTGTTAATTGCCCTACTGTACATTTCCCACCCCCCGCATTTATAGGCAACGCGACCATTGGTTACTGCGACCACATCAAATAATTTGCGGTAGCCCCCTATCTTAGCATGATGTAAGCTATTAGCCTCCCATCATATATCTACTTTCTCCTTGCCATCTCTGGATCTCTTGCTTCGCCACATCCACCCTTTAGTAAAGTATTTATCGTTCCATAATCACTTGAATATCTTATTTGTAAAATCGAGATACCACTTTCCATACGAAGCTACGCAAATCAAAATTCAAAACGAAATGTTCATCTTCATTCAAAAATATTACAATAGCTTTTATTAACTAAATATAAAATAAAAAAATTAAAATTAAGTATAATAAAAAAATTATTCTAGCAATAAATGACAATTTACCCTATACTCTACCTATTGCGAATAGATATTTTCACAAAAAAAGATTATTATCTCTGGATAACAAAAAAAATTTCAAGCGTACATATGTATGTATGTAAGAATGCATGTTATGTGTAATGAGAAGTTATTTATTTCTAATTTTTTTTCTTGTTTACTTAAGTAGGTATAAAGGATTTATATTAAGGAATAAAAGGTAAGGTTGGATCAAAAGGATAGTAGGAAAGTAGGTACTTAGCTTGGAGGCTTGAAGGAAGTTGTTGATGTTGTATGTTTTAGCTGTCGTTGGTTGAATGTTCTTGCTGTTATAAATGGTGATAATGATGTTGTATGTTCTTGCTGAAGTTGATTGTACGTTCTTGCTGTTGTAATGGAGCTAATGATGTTGTACGATCTTGCTGTTTTAATGGTGCTAATGTGGTATGTTTTTGCTGTAGTTGGTTGAATGTTCTTGCTGTTATGATGGTGATAAGGTGGTATGTTTTTGCGGTTGATGTTCATGGATTGGGCTTCTAGATCATAAGCCAAACTGTCCAGTAGCGGATCTAGGATTTGGCTGTTGAGGGGGCTTGGAGTTTGGAAATCCAGATTGTAAATTTGAAGTTATATAACAGAAAACGAATTTTGACATCACTTTTCCTTTAATAAAAGCCGTGTTTTCTTGTGCCTATTGATCCGCTCCTATCGCGCTTTATAATTTTTTCAAAACGAAGCACAATAAGAAGAACTTTGGATTGATGTGTTAAGCATGGGAATTTTGTTTAAAAGCCAATATTAAGGCTCAGCAAAACATGGTAGTATAACTAATTTTATAACTTTAAGTTCTAGCCACGTTACCACACGAACAAATTCGATTATTTATAGGTATATTGCTTAATAATTGATTAGGTATCAAGTGCCCACCTTTGTATGTGTTTGTTTAAATTAGCTGAAGGTATGCTTTGAACTTCACCTTTTTAACAAATTTTTAAAACTGTTTGTAATGCTAATGGGTGATTTTTTAAGAGGCTTAGAACTTTTTTAAAAAAAAAAACACAAAACATTCGAAAAAATGAATAAAATATTTATTTGAATCGATAGTTTGAACCTTGCAATTTAATGTTTAAGGATAATTTCATGCAAATGTTGACCGCGGCTGCGTCTCAGGTAGCCCATCCGCTGAGTCCAATTTTGGCATACTCTTTCACACATATCGGCCGGTATCTCACGAATGAATGCATGGATGTTGGCTTCCAGTGCGTCAATCGAAGCGGGCTTGTCCCTATAGACATTAGCCTTGACATACCCCCACAAAAAATAGTCTAATGGTGTCAAATCGCACGATCTAGGCGGCCAATTGACCGGCCCGAAACGTGAAATTAACTGTTCACCAAACTCGCTTCGCAATTGCGCCATTGTTTCGCGTGCTGTGTGGCATGTGGCACCGTCTTGTTGAAACCACATATCATGCAAGTCAAGAACTTCCATTTCGGGCAAAAAAAAGTTTGTTATCATCGCTCGGTAGCATTCACCATTGACAGTAACGCTGCGATTCGCATCATCTTTGAAGAAATATGGCCCAATAATGCCGCCGGCCCATAAACCGCACCAAACAGTGGCTTTTTCGGGATGCATTGGTAGCTGTTGCAATGCTTCTGGCTGATCTTCACTCCAAATGCGGCAATTTTGCTTATTTACGTACCCATTCAACCAAAAATGAGCCTCATCGCTGAACACAATTTTTCGATAAAAAAGCGGATCCTCGGCCAGCTTTCCAAGAGCCCATTCACCAAAAATTCGGCGTTGTGGTAGGTCGGCTGGCTTTAGTTCTTGCACCAGCTGTATCTTAAAAGGCTTTACGCCCAAATCCTTCCGCAAAATTTTCCACGTAGTGCTGTAACAAAGGCCTAACTGCTGGGAACGGCGCCGAATCGACATTTCGCGGTCTTCTGTCACACTAGCTGATACGGCCGCAATATTTTCTTCACTACGCACAGTACGTAAACGTGTTGGTGGTTTAATGTCCAACAAAGTAAATTTGGTGCGAAATTTGGTCACAATCTTCCGAATAGACTGCTCAGAAGGTCGAGAATGCCGACCATAAAATGGAAGCAGCGCGCGATGAACATTTCGAACCGAGCACGAATTTTGATAGTAAAATTCAATAATTTGCAAGCGTTGTTCATTTGTAAGACGATCCATGGTTAAATTGCAAACCAAACTGAAGCTGTTTGACAGTGACACAAGGTACTAAACACACGTCAGCTGTCAAAACCAGTGTTGCCAAAACAAACCAGCTAAAAAATCACCCGTTAGTTCAGAAAAATGATATTTAAGTGGTCTTTCTGGCAAAAGCTTATATTGGTTTTGAGCTCTCATTTTTTTTAATTAGTCAAAGCAACGAACCTACCTGTTTTCTTCAAATTGTCACTGGAAAGCACGAAAATAAGATTTTGTGGATCGAAAAATAAAATATCAAAATTTCAAGACTTTTAGTTGGGCATAAGAAACAGCTGCTCTAAGAAATAAGCTGCACGGCTCAATTCTGCAAGTGTCAATGAATTTTCGTTTACACTGCACCTACATACACTTTCTATTCCTGCTCAAAAAATGTGTCGATAAATTTTTAAGCCACTCAAGAGTCTATAGAGATAAATACTAATGTCGACCTGCAAGATTTTTCTGAGTTCACAGAGTTTCTCACGCTTTTGGAATTTGGCTCCTGGACTAGAGAATTTGTATTGAATTGCTTAGTCCAAAAATGTTTTGTATGTATTGCATTGGACCTTTGAAATTTTAAAAACTAAGCCTCAAAATGATCTAAACCCAGCCAAGGCCGTTAGAAAGAATTCCTGTTGTATTAAACATTTACACTAAGCTTTAAACCCCGGTGTTCTCAATTAGCCTCAATTGCGTTTCTTTCGTTAAATTAGCTAAGTTTTTAGTGTAGGTAAACAGTTGTTGCTTTTGACATGTAAATGTTAAGCCCCGACCACGTTTTTTTAAAATTATATCTTCAAGCTTTAGTTCCAACTTCGGACTTTGAAAATACTTAGACCTATGCCCCAAAAGCTATCTGGAATAAGGTTAGTTTTTAGTAAGTTAGTTGTTTAACCCTGACTACGTTTTTTGTCCAATATTCTCAGACCTTATTAGTCCCAAATTGTTTTTTTTTTTTTTTCAATTTTCTTGGTTTTGTTTTAAGGGGAAATTGTCGTTGCATGAAACATGTCCATATTTCATAGCCCCCAATTGTTCCTTTTTTTCCAATTACCTTCATAGGCTTTAGCCCCAACCTTAGGGCTTAGAAAAGAAGTTGCAGAGCATGTAAATTGTTCAGCCCCAACCACGTTATTTTGTCCATCAAAATTCTCATCTTAACAATATCTTAGACGAATATAAAACTTAACACGTTGTAATGTATTGTTTTCTATATTTCAAATTATTTTAGCAATCGGCTGTGGGGGGGGCTTTAGCCCCTATAGCCACCCCCCTGGATCCGCCACTGAAACTGTCCCATGTGGTTGGACTAGACAACTGTCATGTGATTGGACCTGATGGTCTGATGAGGCATCCACGGACGTCTGTTTGTGTTGTTGAGGAGGACGTCCATCCGGCCGAGTTGAGGAGATGCTGATGTTGCTGATTGATGCCAAATGAATGTTCTCTTAAGGGCCTTTAAGTCGTTGGTCTTGGTGTGCACGTGGACTTGCGGATAAGTCGATATTCAATGTATTTGCTGACGATAAATTCACTGTAATTTTGTTACTTAATTTATATGGTATAACCTACCCTTTCGAAAAATTGCACTCTCGTTTATTCACTTTACTATTTAATCAAATTTTTTTTTCTGTTCAGTAACTATCTGTACTAGTAGGTTCTGAAGTCTGTACTTTCCTTCTTTTTACTTTTAGGTGTACATACCTACAACTTGAACTTAATCTCGACCGTCTTTCGCGACACACTGAAATCAACTGAAGCATCTTCGGACTTTTCAAACTTTTCCCCCGTATCTTCCTTGAAACTTTCGTTGAATTTCCCTATGATGGAAGTGTTTCCGGTATTGATTTTTGGGAATTTCTGGATTGGATTTTGACTAGAAAAATCTGTTTTCTATCTATCTTTTTACACACGATTTTTGTGTATAAGTGTGCAAAAATTATTTTTTTTCGGTCTAAATCCCTCCGCAATCCCGAATTCCAACACGGATTAACCCCAACACTATCATTTTTATAGGTATTAGTTGACGAACATCTTTTTTTTTATTTCGTCTTTTCTTCCTTTTTCAACCTATTTTTCCGCCACCAATTATACTATCAACCTCCTTTTATGTCTATCTAACCCATTGATTTCGATGACGATCGATAGCCTGGTGGTTTAGCCGATCATCCGC
The DNA here is from genome assembly GCA_949320155.1 of Melangyna quadrimaculata. Taxonomy (NCBI): domain Eukaryota; kingdom Metazoa; phylum Arthropoda; class Insecta; order Diptera; family Syrphidae; genus Melangyna; species Melangyna quadrimaculata. The sequence goes on from OX439483.1 coordinate 369,356,377, forward strand.
CAAACCCAGGCTCTGGTTCGACTCCTCCGTTCCCCTTTATACTTTTTATTTTTTGTATTCTTTTTTTTTAATTTTTTTTTTCCATTTTTTTTTACTATTCATTTTTTTTTTATTATAAATTTTGTTTTCTTATTTTCTATCAAGATGGCTTAATCATGACCACCCTATTTTTCCAGACTATCTAAATTCCTCACCTATTATTATTTTTACTTACGACCTTTAAACAATATACTCATATATTTTGAATTCGAATTTGCTATAATCTTTACTACCATTATATATTTAGGACACTCTAGATCCAAACCTAAACCTTACAAATGCTCAAATTCTAAACGTTTCAAACTTTCAAATGTGATTTCACCTTTTCGATTTGAAAGCTGTAACGACTTTTTTTTTTAATCATTTGCCACAGGAGGTCCAATGTATTGCTCTATTCCAAATTTCGACAACAGATTGGCAACTTCTTTATTGTCAAATTCTTTGCCGCCATCACAACTCAACTTTTTAACAATGTGGCCATTGGTGCGAGCTTCATTCATCTTTGAAACAGACATACTATCGAGATCCTCCTACTGATGTTGTTTCAACCGGTCCAAGAACATCTGCGTGGATAAGCTCGCCAACCGTTCCTGGTCGATCACTTCTTGGCTTAAAAGGAAGTCGGTGCATTTTACCAGCAGCACATCCATCACAAAATTCTTCTCCGCTTTTAGAAACTAGAATATTCATCTTAGCAAGAACATTCTTCACATGGCGCTTATTCTGGTGAGCAAATCTTTCGTGGTATACTTGAAGACTTTCTGAAACATTTGACATGTATACTTGCACGGGCTCTGATGGTTTCTTTACTTGCATTTTAAGGACATACAGCTCATTTTGGAGATAACCTTTAACTGCTTCTTTACCATTACGACTATTTTGTATTGTAACAGTTCGATTATCCATCGTTGTCGTAAAACCATTTCGAGCTGCGGCCTTCACAGTAAACAGTTGTGCACTCGCGTCAGACACGTACATGTACAATACTTCCTTCAAAATTGCTTCTTCCCAAACACCTTCAATGCTCACCTGAATTTTTATGTTGCCTTGACCATACGCCTTTATTGTGACATCCTGTTTTCCTAGACAAATTACTCCAGGTACATCAAATCGCGTATAATCTTCGAAGTGCGATTTGTTCGGTGTAATATGTCTTGAAGCTCCACTGTCACAATACCATTGATCCTATCTTAATGAATTTCCCATTGTTGCATTCAACGAAAATGCTATCAAATCATAATGTTTTTGAAATTTCTTGGTGTCGTTCTGTCCAGATTTATTTTGGGGGCATTCAGCAGCCCATTGTCCCAGTTCTTTGCACTTGTTGCATGGAAATTTCATCTTTGCACGGTCCAGCTTATTTGACTTTTCTGGTTGCTTCTTCTTCTTAAAATTTCCTCTTGCAACGAAAACAGCGCTATCACTTGAATTGATCGAGCTTTGTTTCGTCTCTCTTGTCTCAATGGTGCACAACTTTTCAATTAACAAGTTCAGAGTCTGCTTTTCTGCAGGAATCGTATTCCACAAATCTCTGAAATTGTCAAATTCCTTGCCAAGTGTTGACATGATTCTGCCATTAAGAATCCTTTCAGAGAGAGTATTCTCCTTATGCTTGGCTTATTCATCATTGAGATTTACAAATAGCTTTTGCAGTTTCGCAATATGTGCACTGATATCTTTTTGTTCTTCTTTTCTTGCTTGAAAGAAACTATCTATTAACATATTTAATCTTTGGATGTTGCGCGCATATGATGAGCGCATAGTTTATCCCAAATATCTTCGGAATATTCGCATGTTAACTTTAGTTCAGCAATCGGTGAACTTAACGATGCAGCTATTAAGCCAGCAGCTTTTGCATCTTCTTTCAACCATTCACTATTTTTCCTCTGTTCATCAGCTGAAGATGTTGGTGTAAGAACAGCACATACAATTTTTCCACTGACGAATTTCTTGAGATCATACGCACGGAAATACCATACCCATTTGCCATTTCCATTTCGCCCAATCGCTAGGACCCTCGAGCTTGTTCACAGAGACCTTGACTTCATTAGACGACATTTTCTAGTATTGCAGTTCACACGAGACTGAGCCCATTACCTAATGAAAATATCTTAAAGGAAAAAGTCCGTTTATATAAAAACAATATTCAATTTTATTTAATAGAAAACGATCCTACAGCTTCAGCTTTTCATTTGATAATAATAATACATTTTCTAAATTTCTTTTTTGTGTCGTGTATTATTGGCCAAACAGATTTAAATTCAGAATCAAAACCATTTGGATATCTCTGACCGCAATGTAATAGCCAGTTTCTAAGTGCGATAACACAACAAACTTAACAAGTGCTTTGAAGACACGCTTTGAGGTTGATAGAATCAAAAAACCTTCTGAAAACTATGAAAATCTTGACCTTTTATTTGTACATATGAACAAATTGTTTCAGGGAATTAGGGTGATATTTGGAATGGAATATTTTAAGAAAGTTACAATATATGTAGGTACTTCATGTTTCCAATCCTCAAAAAAAATTTAAGTATACTGGCTAGGTACATTATGGGTGTAGCTTTAGCAGAAGGTCTTTTTCTACGATTCTTCCACTGATAATTTGCTTGCGTCTTCAATGATAGAAAACCACCCTACAGTTAACCCTCTTTAGGTGGTTTTCAGCCATTCCTGCTTATTTCCATAAAGCCTTATAAGCTTTATCAACAAATTAATTGCGTTCTTTAAGGACACGCTTAGAAGCCAAAGACATACTTATGAATATGTACCTAAATTTTTTTTAACAACAGGTTTCACTAAAATAAAAAAAAAAATAGAAGAATTTTTTTCAGTGTAAGGCTTTATTAGATTTGTATGTACATATGCGTCATGACCCCCCCCTGGCTGAAAGTCTGGATCCGCCCTTGATTGCTTTTCACGATCTGTTTTGAAAATGGGTCGAAAAAAGTCCATAACAGAAGAGGAAAACGGTAAAATAAATGCACTTAGGGTATAAAATATCTGCTAATCGCAAGAAAATTTGTTGTGAGCCAAATTTTAATAAGCAATTATCTCCAAAAATAGTCGAGCTATGGATAAAATATGAAAGGAGGTAGTTGCACAGCCAATAGAAGCGTTAAGACGAACAATTATCAGAGTTGCATTTCAAATTTTACTACTCTGCTTCAAAGATAATGGAAAAATTAAGTGTTAGTTGTAGCTTATCAACGACAAAGCATGATGTTCGAAGTCTTGAATATTTTTAACGAAGGCACATTTAAAAGAACACATTTTTCCATTAAACGACGATTACTTTCTTTATGGTAATTGTATCATCTTAATTTTACTAAAATTGGATTCAGCGTTAAAAAATACTTTAAAATCATGTACCATATTGAATGTACCCCGATTACATAAAAATAAAATATTGGGTTTATAACCCATATTTTCTTTCCGCCTTAAAAAACACCCCTGGAACCAATATATTTGCATGGATCCTTCTGCGTCTTGGTTCTAACAAGAAATAAAACATTTCTACCAACTTTCATCAACATACCAGTTTTGGGAGGGGTTTACTGGTAATAGTAATTCACTTTTCCCTTTCACTCAAAAAAACACCCTTTCACCCCAGATATTTTTATGGACTCTTTTGATTCTTATTTTTTATGACAAATGAGAAAATGTGGCCAATTTTATCACCATACCATTGAAATTTGGTAATATTATGCTCGTTTTACCAAAAATTAAGTCATCATTTTATAAAAAGGTAATAACTTTTTCTAGGGAAATTATATTAACATTATTTTGATTGCATAAGATTGGGCATTAAAAATTACCCTAAGGTAATGTGCCACATGCTTAAATTTTACCTACCCCTCGCCCCATTTTGAAAGCGATTATAGAAAAAAGTTACATGGATAAAAATAGACTTCGGATATGCTTGGCTTCAAGTATTCTAAATCCAACGAGACATTCTACGACATCAGTCGATGTCTAGTTCTCGATTTATAGACTAATTTATGCGAAATTTCGTGTTAAAACATGGTCAGAAGGCAACCCTTATATCTCCGGTCTGCCAGTGTTGCCACCGCGGAAACACTTCTTTAAAGTAAACTTAAGATGTGGACTATTAGTGTACTAAAGCTCTTCCCGTCAGAATGAAGTGCAAGTTTTGACCTAAAATATGGCCTTAACGCCCTAACTATTTGTAGCAGGAGTCTATTGAAAATTAATTTTTCTTTGATTTGATTTTTCTTTAAAAAAAATTATTAATACAAATTTCGATTTAAATATTTCTTACCTATAATTGGAAAATTATGAACAAAATCCATTACGCCAAAGCAAGTGAATAAAAGGGCAATTTGCTCAAAATACCACAAAACATTATTTCCGTTATTCGATTTTGTATAGCAAAAACGTGGTGTACAGTAATATTAATACTGTTCAAGGGATATCACACATATTCATAAAGAAAAAATAGTAATTTTAGCTCCCGTGTTTTGGAAAACAATGGAATAAGAATTTTCTGGGTTCAAACTAAAGGCAATTGCTTACTAATCCATTTGAGTCCGGAATATTCTTATTTCATGGTGTAGTTTTCCTAACCACGGGATCTAAAATAACTATGTACATATACAAACGAAGTTTAATTAAAATCTTCCACGACTTTGTTCCTTTTAAGAGAAGATATTACTTACTTACTTACTTAGGTCCTCGGACCTATTACGTCCGTGATGTTTCCCTTACGGGACATAGGGCCTCCACTACACCTATGCGCCATCGTGTACGATTTCTTGAAATATATTTCAGCTCTCTCCAACTTTTCCCCAGTCGTGCCGATTCCTGTTCGACCGTTCTTCGCCATGTACTTCTAGGCCGGCCCACTTGTCTTCCCTCCTGTGTGAGCGGGTTCCACTGCATTGCTTGAGATGCAATGCACCGATCGCCTTTTCGAAGCGTATGGCCAATCCACTGCCACTTTCTTCTTCGTATAATAATATCACCAACAGGAACAGTATTGGTGACAGTATACAGCCTTGCCTAACTCCACTTTGGATTTCAAACTCCTCTGACAGCCTACCTTTGTGCAAAACGTGACACTTGGATCCATCATATGTAGCCTTGATAATAGCAATCAATTTATCTGGGATGCCCCTCCTGCGCAAAGCAAGCCAAATAAATTCTCTATTGACACTATCCAACGCCTTTTCAAAATCGATGAACAGCAGGTGAAGTGGTGATCGATATTCAACGCACTGTTCGATGATGATCCGCAAGGTGTTGATGTGATCCACACAGGAAGATCCTGTGCGGAAACCTGTTTGTTCGGCGTCGTGTGTGTCTTCGAGGTGGTCTTTAATTCTGTCCAATACTATCCTTGCTATTATCTTGGCTACTGCAGGCAGAACGCATATTCCTCTCCAGTTTTCGCACTGTGTGAGATCTCCTTTCTTTGGGAGCTTGACAATCATTCCTTTTTTCCACTCTTCAGGAAAGCTCTCTGTTCCCCAAGCTCTCTTCATAAGTGGATGCAGTAGCTCGCTCGATGTCGTTGGGGCTGCTCCTAAGAGCTCTGCAGGAATACCGTCAAGTCCAACCGCTTTGTTGTTCTTCAGTGCTTTGATGGCGGTGATAATTTCTTCTTTACTAGGGGGTACGATGCGTATTCGGGAAATCGTTACTTCGGGTAGCTCAGTGGGAATAGGGTTCACTTCACTGGCGAAAACGCCGTTTAAAACCGCAGAAAATTGTTCCCTCCACCTTATGAGCTGGTCCTCATCCGAAATTAGCAGAGATCCGTTTGTGTCTTTAACCAGGTGTTGTTTAGAGCTCTGGACACCAGTGAGCTCTTTGGTAATTCTGTAGACGGTCCTACTGTCACACCTACTAGCGGCTTCTTCTGCTTCTGTAGCCAATGCGTTGATGAAGTTACGCTTATCACGTCGCACACTATTTACGACCAGCAGAGTCGAAATTTGAAATGCAAATCTGATAATTGTTCGTCTTAACGCTTCTTTTGGCTGTGCAACTACCTCCTTTCATATTTTATCCATAGCTCGACTATTTTTGGAGATCATTTCTTACTAAAATTTGGCTCACAACAAATTTTCTTGCGAATACCAGATATTTTATACCCTAAGTGCATTTATTTTACCGTTTTTCTCTTCTGTTATGGACTTTTCACGACCCATTTTCAAAACAGATCGTGAAAAGCAATTACAACTATCGATTGGCAAATCAAACAAGAAGATTAGTAAGAGCAGTTTGCCGTTAAATCAAAATACATATTGCCAGTGAACCTATTCTGGGTGCCCTGACATAAAGCGAAGTGTCTTAAGGCCAAATTTCGGAGTTTGGCTCTATGACTCTTCAAAGTCAAAGTGACATAGGGCCAAGTTTTAAGAGTTGGCATTATGTCACTTTGAACTGTTTCAAACAAAAGGAATTCATTATTTTAAAACCTCCTAAAAAACAAATAAGAGAAACAAGAACATTTTGTAAGTGTGTTTTTATAAATAAATATAGTCGTAAGTACTAAGTTTTTAAATGGTTTGTTATCGATTTTTGAATTTAAAAAATCAAATGATAATTATACGTCATCCACTTTTAAAAGCGGAAGTACCAAAAACTGTCTTAAGAGGCGGTTAAGTTCTTTACTTTCGTGCAGAGAATTTACAAATTTAAGAATTTTCGATAAACTCTTTTTCTTACAGCTTGACAAAAACGGGTTTAAAACTGTTTTAAGAGCCTTTTCATAAACCGTTACAGATGATGTGGGGTTAAACTGAAACATTATTAATTCAATATATTGGAAGACGTGAAGATATGCGGCTATCGTCTGATAAATATAACCAGAACCCTATTATTTGAAAATTGAAATACAAAAGCAAAAGCAATTTATTTTGAAAATTATGTACGGTGTGTTTGAAACCGGTTTTGAAAAAGAAAAATTAAATATTACATTTGGCCTTATGTCTAAAATAAAATTGGCCTTATAACGCTTTACAAAGCGACATAAAGCCAACTCTTAAAAATTGGCCTTACGTCACTATTGTAAAGCGTCATAAGGCCAAACACCGAAATTTGGCTTTATGACGCTTGGTCTTATGTCATGGCACCAATCACATGATTTTGTCAAATAATATGATCAAAGCACTATACAAAATAACGGTGAATTTAGGAAATTATGTTATATACATAAAACAAAGTTGGGTACATTCAATAATTATTAAGATAGAAGAACATTAGTTTGTGAAAATGTGTGAACCTAAACCTATTCAAATGAGCGTCAGTGTATGTATGTATGTATACCAATACAAAGGTACTTGGTTTATACAGCAAGTAAAATGATATATCTAACAATTTTATACAAAAACCTAGAACACTATAAACTGAATAATTAGCTACAGCAACTTCGTACAACCCAGTTTTGTATATAATAACTTATATGCAATAATTTACTCCCAAAAAGAACTAATTATTTTATTTATCAATTACTTTTCCAATAAAATCTTTATCATCGTTCAATGAGATATTTTATCAAAATCTCGTGTTTGAATTGTTTGAAGAATGGTAAACACACATACATAAAACATGTCATTCAAAGTTCACACTTTACCGAAGGGCATAAAAAGCCCACTGGCAGCAATTCGGTGCCCACTTTCCTTTTGTTTTCTCTACCATGCATCGTAGTGTCATATTTCATGCAAATCTGTACATGTTTAAGATTTTAATTATTTTGGCAAGGTTTTTCTATATTTTAACTTCACAATCTTTTTTAAAGTTTAATAACTTTTAAGTATGAAGTAGAGGTGTGAACTAAGAGTCAAGAGATTTCTAGTTAAAATAAGCAAACTTTAAAAACCCAAATCGTTTAAGCATGTGTCTAAAGGGAAAACCCCATTGAAATTATAATCAAGTGGATGAATCAACAGAGAATGTTAAAGTTAATGAACACACAAAACCAAGACACGCACCGGCAATAAACTCACAGAGTAACAGAATGAAGTAACTTAAATAATAATATAAGCAAATAAGAACTTGAATGCTTCCTATGGTTTTTTTTTAACTCAAAAGGCATTGAAAATGCTCAAGTTATGATTGCCACTACTGATAGGTAGATTTGGACAGTGCATTCATATACGAGTACACTTTTAATTATAAAAAAAATTAGAAACTGGGAAAATTGGTAAAATCTATTTAAATAAATATCAAATGTATTTTCCGATAATTTTTTGTTTTTTTCTTTTAATTTTTTGTTTTAGGTGCAATAAGGTTTGTAATAAAATTTGGTTCCTATAAATGGCGGTGGAGTCAGATTAGTAACAAATTCTTTTTGAATGTGTCAAAATAGCTTATATTTATAATTGACATACATTTACCTATATTGGTTTAGTTTCAAATAAGTAAAACAATGACAGAATTATCCTAAACACCCCCATAGCGGTTCACTCTGGCGTATATGCAATTTTTTAAATTTATTGAATTTATAATAAAATTTAAAATATTTAACTTTGTAAACGCTAAGTTGGCTGCTTTCGTCGTGTAAGCCTTACAATCAACTATCAACAATATTTAAATTTCTTCATCTTCTTATTATAAAAAACCTGACAACGGGTATTTACTTTCTGGGTGTACGAATTTAAACAAATTCCCCTAGAATAACAAAATTCACAGAATCTTTTTGCTGTGATTTTTATAAGAGTCGGTAAACATTGACCAACATTTGTGTCTTAGTAGGGTATAACAGACTAACTGAAGAGCCCACTGTTATACCTTGGGCGAAACACAATTATTTCTGGAGTTAAGGTCACTTGTACTTTTTAATTGAATTTTATTCATTCGCTCCACTTAAAACAGAAGTAATTTCAATATTTTAATATTTAAATTTCTTCATCTTCTTATTACAAAAAACCTGACCACGGGGATTTATTTTCTGGGTGCACGTATTTAAACAAATTCCCCTAGAATAATAAAATTCACAGTATCTTTTTTCTGTGATTTTTATAAGAGTCGGTAAACATCGACCAAAATTTGTGTCTTAGTAGGGTATAACAGACTGACTGAAGAGCCCACTGTTATACCTTGGGCGAAACACAATTCTTTCTGGAGTTGAGGTCACTTGTACTTTTTAATTGAATTTTATTCATTCACTCCCCTTAAAACAGAAGTTATTTCAATATTTAAATTTCTTCATCTTCTTATAATAACTTGTTTTCATAAACGAAACCAGTATTTTTTTTATAATTTTTGACATTCATCTTTAATGTCCCAGCTTGATTATGGTTGTTAACCACAAAAACTTGTTCGTGCTATCCAGTCGTGCATCTTATTTCCTAATGAACTCATTTAAATATTCCTGTAGTGGCAACCATGGCTAAGCGTTTAAGTCAATGCAACTAATCATTATTATTCTCAAATCTCTTTCACAATTTATTTACTTTTCGGCTTAAAAGTAAACAGGACAGACATTTTTTTGCCCTCACAACGTTTACAGGACCAATATTCAAAAACTATACCCAAGTTAAATTCTACCCAACCAAACAAAATTGTACTATATACATATATACCTACGATTGATGCTTTCGAGATGAATCTCTTAGATCGAGATTTTCAATCGAATACGTGAGCTGGCCGTGAGAGATTGTTTGTCGTTGTCGTGGCGCTGCCGTATTATTATTCTTCTTATCTCAAGCTCTGTTCGTTGTTGTTAATTTTCTGTTTATAATATTTCGTATTTAAGTCTGATAGAACGCTCATATTTTAAATATGTATAATTTATTTGTATATATACTTTCTTAACAAACAGGTTGTATATTTACTTTGGTGATTAAATTATAAAAAAAAAAATCTCTAAACGAATTCATTATTAATTTGCTAACATCACTTGGACGTTTTTGATAAATCTGCTGAGTTTGATTAAGATTTGTTTTCGTTTCGATTGATTTGACATTTTGCATTAAGTGTAAACATGACATCAAAATGGTATCTATTTCTGGTGAGTTTCAAATTTCAAATGTTACCCTTTGCTGGTCGCGATTATCTATACTAACTTATATTACGATTGTTATTCAAAAGCTCAAGGTGTTTTTAAAGCAAAAAGGAAAAACACTTAAAAAACAATAAAATACAATAAATACTCTGATTTATGAAAAAAGTGATAAGTTATACAAATTTTAAATGGAAAATTCATAAGTTGTTTCAAAAGTGTTGATGATAAAATTGTAGAGTATCGATATTAAAAATTATATTTCTTTTTTGAAAGCTGTTATTTTCATAATCATCATAAATATGGATATTCGAATATAAAACCTACATATGTATATTAGACCGTTTCAAAAAAAAAAAATTGTCTCCGATTTTTTCGCAACCAGGCTCAAAAGTTTAGGCTTTTAATATTAACGTTTAAATATTAACGTTTAGAGATAGCTCAACGCCGTTTTCAGTTTTCCATACGATTTGTATTGGACAAAACACATGTTTGTGTTTGGAATTTTATAACTTAATAATAGAAAGTATTTAAATCATAGACATAACTTTTTTTTATAGAAAATTGAACGCTCTAAAAAAAGGTCTTGACAGTTTTTATCATAAGTCTAACCGTTTAAAAGTCATAGCTTATCAAACTTAACCCATAAAATAAACATTTATTAAATTATTTTAAAATAAGCATTTCTATTAGTATTCTAAATATTGTGTTAACTAGTGTCTCTTTTATAAAAACTTACTTAAAACCTTTTTTGTATAGGATTAATTTTCCTTTCGAACAGTATCTAACGATCATTTTTTAATCAAATCATTATGCAAATATTCGCTTCGAAACGACTTTTCTAGTGGACCTAAACACATATTTTGTTATATTTTGAAAAGAAATGTATGTAAAATATTTTTTAAGGTTTTCACATACCTAGGCATAAAAGTGTTACATACATGTAAGAACCTTAAAAAATATTTTACATATATTTTTATTTTTTTTTTCTTCAAGTTATAACTAATTTTGTGTTTAGGTCCACTAGAAAAGTCGTTTCGAAGCGAATATTTGCATAATGATTTGATTAAAAAATGATCGTTGGATACTGTTCGATAGGAAAATTGCTCCTCTGCAAAAAGGGTCTTAAGTAAGTTTTTATAAAAGAGACACTAGTTAACACAATATTTAGAATACTAATAGAAATGCTTATTTTAAAATAATTTAATAAATGTTAATTTTATGGGTTAAGTTTGATAAGCTATAACTTTAGACAGTTAGATTTATGAAAAATGTTAAGACCTTTGTTTAGAGCGTTCAATTTTCTAAAAAAAAGGTTATGTCTATGATTTAAGTACTTTCTATTATTAAGTTATAAAAATCCAGACACAAACATGTGTTTTGTCCCATACAAATCGTATGGAAAACCGAAAACGGCGTTGAGCTACCTCTTAACGTTAATATTAAAAGCTGAAATTTTTAGAGACGTATTTTCTTATTAAGCCTATTATTAAGCGGAAAAATCGGAGAAATTTTTTTTTGAAACTGTCTAATGTATATATTAATTAACGTTTTGAGAAAAAATTGTTGAAGTTTGATAAAAAAAAAAAAAAACTACTGCAAAAAAAATATTTAAAGATATGTACATTTTACATATATTACAATACATAGAGTGATTCACATAATGAGTGACAAAAAGTTTGAGCGTGATCGAGGCAAGAAAAAAATCGTATGGAAAGGATGGTTTATAATTTAAAAAAGAAAACAAATTAAAAAACAACGGTAACACCTGAAATCCTGTTATATTTTTTTGTAAGGACGAAAACATTTCCTTTATTTTAATTTTAAATAAATTTCTTTTAATGAACAGTTTTTGAAAAAATACTTTTAAAGTATGTACATATTAGGGTGGTCCTTATAAAGGTCATTATCTTATTTTGAGTGACGCACCCCCCCCCCCCTAATTTGTTCTAAATAATTAAAAAAAAATTCCTCTAAAATGAAAGCTCATTTTATTAACGTTGACACGGCCCCCAAGATGTCTGAAGTTTTATATGAGAAATCCCATGTATTTTTGTACATCCAACTTTAAAAACTCATAACTTTAGTAATGATTGATAAAGAAAATTGAATTCTTGCACACATATAGTAACTTTTGTCATGTTTAAACAATTGTATTAAAATAATTTTTGCAACATTTATTAAAATTAAAATTAAATAAAAAAAAATGTTTTTGTTAAAATGGCTATAAGTAGGGAAATAACCGTTGTAAATTTTTTTCAGACACATTTTTATAAATATGACATTTTTATAAATATTTCAAAATTCAATTTTTTTATCAATTATTACCTAAGTTAAGATTTTTCAAATTTTGATTAACAAAAATACATGGGATTTCCCATATAAAATTTTAGTATTCTTGGGGGACGGGTTAACGTTAATTTAATGAGCTAAAATTTGACTGGAATTTTTTTTTAATTATTTAGAACAAATAAGGGAGGTGCGTCATTCAAAATAAGACAGTGACCTTTATAAGGACCACCCTAGTACATATACATAAATGTACAACTTAAAGACCTTTTCTTTTTTAAAGCATTACATTATATGTCAAAAAATGTATCTCTACTCTTATCGATTTTTGAATGTATGTCAAGTTAGCACTACACTTGTGGAAATTCAAAAAAGTAAATATGCAGTTAATTGTAGCTTTTTAGTAGTAAAAAAGTTGTGGAAAAAAAAAATTTGTAGCTCTACTATTTTTTAAAAAAATGGTAAGTAAGGCTAACTTGATATCAACTTGGCACTACACTTTGTGAAATTCCAAATACTAAATAAGCAGTTCGTTGAAGCTTTTAAATAGTTAATTAGTTGAGGAAAGAAAAAAATTCTACTTTTTTTAATATTAAAAAAAAAAATTAGTATGTTGTGCTAACTTGATATCAAATTGGCACTACACTTTCTGAAATTCTAAAAACTAAGTACGCAGTTAATTCAAGCTATTAAGTAGTAAATTAGTTGTGGAGAGAAAAAATTCCAAAAAATTTGTTGCCATACTTTTTTTTTAAAAATAACTTGACACTGATGAATTCAGCCATTAAAAAGGGAAATTCGAAAATAAAAATGCCATTATTTAAAGTTTTTTAGTAGTAAAATATTTGTGGAGAGAAAAAAATTCTAAAAAATTTGTTGCCGTAATTTTTTTTAAAAAATAAGAGTAGGTAGTGCTAACTTGACACTGGTGAACTCAGCCTTTAAAAAGGGAAATTTGAAAATAAAACATGCCATTATTTAAAGCTTTTTAGTAGTAAATTACTTGTGGAGAAAAAAAAAAATTCCAAAAAATTTTTTGCCGTCCTTTTTTTAAAAAAATAAGAGTAGGTAGTGCTAACTTGACACTGGTGAATTCAACCATTAAAAAGGGAAATTCGAAAGTAAAATATGCCATTATTTAAAGCTTTTTAGTAGTAAATTAATTGTGTAGAGAAAAAAATTCCAAAAAATGTTTTGCCGTACTTTTTATTAAAAAATAAGAGTAGGTAGTGCTAACTTGACACTGGTGAACTCAGCCATTAAAAGGGGAAATTCGAAAATAAAACATGCCATTGTTTATAGCTTTTTAGTAGAAAATTAGTTGTGGAGAGTAAAAAAAATCCAAAAAATTTGTTGCCGTACTTTTTTTTTTAAATAAGAGTAGGTAGTGCTAACTTGACACTGGTGAATTCAGCCATTAAAAAGAAAAATTCGAAAATAAAACATGCCATTATTTAAATGTTTTTAGTAGTAAATTAGCTGTGGAGAGAAAAAAATTCCAAAAAATTTGTTGCCGTACTTTTTATTAATAAATAAGAGTAGGTAGTGCTTACTTGACACTGGTGAACTCAGCCATTAAAAAGTGAAATTCGAAAATAAAACATGCCATTATTTAAAGCTTTTTAGTAGTAAATTAGTTGTGGAGAGAAAAAAATTCCAAAAAATTTACTGCCGTACTTTTAAAAAAAAATAAGAGTAGGTAGTGCTAACTTGACACTGGTGAACTCAGCCATTAAAAAGGGAAATTCGAAAATAAAACATGCCATTATTTACAGCTTTTTAGTAGTAAATTAGTTGTGGAGAGAAAAAAATTCCAAAAAATTTGTTGCCGTACATTAAAAAAAAAAAAAGAGTAGGTAGTGCTAACTTGACACTGGTGAACTCAGCCATTAAAAAGGAAATTCAAAAAAATAAAACATGCCATTATTTAAAGCTTTTTAGTAGTAAATTACTTGTGGAGAGAAAAAAATTCCAAAAAATTTGTTGCCGTAATTTTTTTTTTAAAATAAGGGTAAGTAGTGCTAACTTGACACTGTTGAACTCAGCCATTAAAAAGGGAAATTCGAAAAGAAAACATGCCATTATTTAAAGCTTTTTAGTAGTAAATTAGCTGTGGAGAGAAAAAAATTCCAAAAAAATTTTTGACGTACATTTAAAAAAAAAATAAGGGTAGGTAGTGCTAACTTGACACTGTTGAACACAGCCATTAAAAAGGGAAATTCGAAAATAAGACATGCCATTATTAAAAGCTTTTTAGTAGTAAATTAGTTGTGGAGAGAAAAAAATTCCAAAAAATTTGTTGCCGTACTTTTTATTAAAAAATAAGAGTAGGTAGTGCTTACTTGACACTGGTGAACTCAGCCATTGAAAAGGGAAATTCGAAAATAAAACATGCTTTTATTTAAGGCTTTTTAGTAGTAAATTAGTTGAGAGAAAAAAATTCCAAAAAAATTGCTGCCGTAGTTTTAAAAAAAAAATAAGAGTAGGTAGTGCTAACTTGACACTGGTGAACTCAGCCAATAAAAAGGGAAATTCGAAAATAAAACATGCCATTATTTAAAGCTTTTTAGTAGTAAATTAGTTGTGGAGAGAAAAAAATTCCAAAAAATTTGCTGCCGTACTTTTAAAAAAAAATAAGAGTAGGTAGTGCTAACTTGACACTGGTGAACTCAGCCATTAAAAAGGGAAATTCGAAAATAAAACATGCCATTACTTACAGCTTTTTAGTAGTAAATTAGTTGTGGAGAGAAAAAAATTTCAAAAAATTTGTTGCCGTACATTAAAAAAAAAAAAAGAGTAGGTAGTGCTAACTTGACACTGGTGAACTCAGCCATTAAAAAGGAAATTCAAAAAAATAAAACATGCCATTATTTAAAGCTTTTTAGTAGTAAATTACTTGTGGAGAGAAAAAAATTCCAAAAAATTTGTTGCCGTAATTTTTTTTTTAAAATAAGGGTAAGTAGTGCTAACTTGACACTGTTGAACTCAGCCATTAAAAAGGGAAATTCGAAAAGAAAACATGCCATTATTTAAAACTTTTTAGTTGTAAATTAGTTGTGGAGAGAAAAAAAATCCAAAAAATTTGTTGCCGTACTTTTTTTTTTAAATAAGAGTATGTAGGGCTAACTTGACACTGGTGAATTCAGCCATTAAAAAGGAAAATTCGAAAATAAAACATGCCATTATTTAAAGCTTTTTAGTAGTAAATTAGCTGTGGAGAGAAAAAAATTCCAAAAAAATTTTTGACGTACATTTAAAAAAAAAATAAGGGTAGGTAGTGCTAACTTGACACTGTTGAACACAGCCATTAAAAAGGGAAATTCGAAAATAAGACATGCCATTATTAAAAGCTTTTTAGTAGTAAATTAGTTGTGGAGAGAAAAAAATTCCAAAAAATTTGTTGCCGTACTTTTGGTACTGGTGAACTCAGCCATTGAAAAGGGAAATTCGAAAATAAAACATGCTTTTATTTAAGGCTTTTTAGTAGTAAATTAGTTGAGAGAAAAAAATTCCAAAAAAATTGCTGCCGTAGTTTTAAAAAAAAAAATAAGAGTAGGTAGTGCTAACTTGACACTGGTGAACTCAGCCAATAAAAAGGGAAATTCGAAAATAAAACATGCCATTATTTAAAGCTTTTTAGTAGTAAATTAGTTGTGGAGAGAAAAAAATTTGTTGCCGTAATTTTTTTTAAATAAGAGTAGGTAGTGCTAACTTGACACTGGTGTACCCAGCCATTAAAAAACGGACATTCGAAAATAAAACATGCCATTGTTTAAAACTTTTTAGTAGTAAATTAGTTGTAAACCAAGTTGTATCAACATCTTTTTACAAAGGTTGTATGGGCTGACAAGCTAGTAAGTTTTAAAAATATTTTAGAAACCGTACAACATGGTGTATCAAGTGGTTGTTTTTGCGTTTATATTATACAACATCGATACATTTACGTGATGTTGTACAACATGCTGTTCCATATAAACCCTCTATTGACTGAACGCACATTGCGGGCAGTGTGAGGAGGAATGTGAAAAATCTCCTCAAACGTTGAACGGGGAAATTTTTTTCATTCCCCTTACTTTCTTGCCCTTCTTGCCTACAAACTCCCAGTTGCCGACAACTCAGTTTCCTTGTGGGAAAGTGGACTAACCTTTCCTAAAAACTAAAAGTTGCTAGAAACCCAGTTTCTTCGTGTAAATCCAAGAACTCAATGTAGGCAGCACATAATACACTGGATAGCGAATTCATATAATAGTGGTGTTTTTTTTTTTGAAAGTTCGGAGAAAATTGTCGAAAAAAACGACATCCGAACTTAGCAAAGTCATCGAAGCAAAAATGACCAGCACTATCACGAAACTCAGAAATCGCCATCACTAACCTTTCAGCTTTTTGACAAGCATGCAAAATAAAAACAAAAATACATTAATGAAATGAAAATTCGTATAGAAAATTATTCCAATCGTTAATGAAACAAAAAAATGTGCGTTCAGCCAATAGACTTTGTATGGAAACAAACAAAAATCTCCAGCAATTTTTGTTTCCTTTATGTGTGAAAGGTACAAGATAATTAAAGGAAAACGTCAAAAAAATCTCCGGCAACTGGTTTCCCTGTGTGAAAGGGGACTTGGTTCATATGGACTTCAATTGTTTTTGTATTTTACATGTAAATCCCTTAGTTCAGATGTTATTATTTTCGTCAAATTCTATGTGAACCTGCAAAAAACAAGGCTTATAATCTTAAAGCAAATTAAAGGAAAATTATAACAGTGCAAGGATACAACTGCAACTTTTTGTTAACCATTGGCCTCGTTCACTATAACCAATTCCTAGCAATCGGGATTGGTTTCTGTTGTTGTAATCCCTTGTGAAAAAAACAGCTAATGATAAAACAGCTGTTCTCAAAAAAGAAATCTCAACTTATCCCAAAAATTCTCGTATACTCAGCTATCTGAAGAGAAATAATGTCAAGAACAGCTGACTACAAATTTTATAATTTTACGTTGAATTGTGTGCTTGTGTTAACGTGCCGCCTCCACTGGCCATGAACGATGTCCATAATACAATCTACAATCCAATCCACCATCTGATTTGTATGGATGTGTCACTGCGCTTGGACATGGATTTTTGCGACTCCATTGGTTTTTATTTTGACATGTTCCATAGTCATGCCATCGTTCATGGCCTGTGGAGACGGCATGTAAGCTATCCGGTTCTGATCGTTCACAAACCTACACTGATAGTCCCAATTAACATTGAACCAATGCCGATCTTTTGTTCGTAAGTAGGTGAAGGGAGTGCAAGGTGAGGGGTAGGGCCAAATCGTTTGTACAACAAAACTCGAACGATTTTTTCAGTCTGTTTATGTTCACTTTCACTTGCTTTCCAGTTTTTTGTGTTTGTTCCGTGTCAGTGTGCCGTTCGTTTGATGGTGATAGTGAATCTCAAAGAAAAATAAAGAGAAAAGCAATACAAAGGCAAGGCAAATATCTCATTGAAAAAATCTTTCTGTGTGTACCTACATTTCACACGATTTCTGGAAGAAATGGCTGGATTCACCAGTGTCAAGTTAGCACTACCTACTCTTATTTTTTTTTTAATGTACGGCAACCACAATTAATTTACTACTAAAAAGCTTTAAATAATGGCATGTTTTATTTTCGAATTTCCCTTTTTAATGGCTGAGTTCACCAGTGTCAAGTAAGCACTATCTACTCTTATTTTTTTAAAAAAACTACGGCAGCAAGTTTTTTGGAATTTTTTTTTCTCCACAACTAATTTACTACTAAAAAGCTTTAAATATTGGCATGTTTTATTTTCGAATTTCCCTTTTTAATGGCTGAGTTCACCAGTGGCAAATTACCACTACCTACTCTTATTTTTTAATAAAAAGTACGGCAACAAATTTTTTAGAATTTTTTTCTCTCCACAACTAATTTACTACTAAAAAGTTTTAAATAATGGCATGTTTTATTTACGTATTTCTCTTTTTAATGGCTGAAATCACCAGTGTCACTTTTTTTTTTTAAAGTACGTCAACAAATTTTTTGGAATTTTTTTCTCTCCACAACTAATTTACTACTAAATAGCTTTAATTAACTGCGTACTTTGTTTTTAGAATTTCAGAAAGTGTAGTGCCAAGATGATGTCAAGTTAGCACTACATACTAATTTTTTTTTTAATATTAAAAATGGTACTCAAAAATTTTTTTAAGAATTTTTTTCTTTCCACAACTAATTTACTATTGAAAAGCTTCAACGAACTGCTTACTTAGTTATTGGAATTTCACAAAGTGTAGTGCTAAGTTGATATCAAGTTAGCACTACTAACCGTTTTAAAAAAAAAATAGTAGAGCTCAAATTTTTATTTTCCACACCTAATTTACTACTTAAAAGCTACAATTAACTGCATATTTACTTTTTTGAATTTCCACAAACGTAGTGCTAAGTTGACATACATGATTTTTGATAAAACAGTAAAATTCACGTTTGCGGAATTGGGCTCCTGATTTAGATATGATCCGTCACGATTTCTAGAATGGGCCTTCAATAGTCCATTATAAAACTCATTTACATTTCTTTCCACAAAACAAAAATATTCAATTTATTTTACTTTTTTGATTTTTAATCTTTATGTACTACAAGCCCACAGTACATATACCTAAGGTATTATCAGGCGCAGCTTCCCAAATTTCAAGATGGCTGCCCTTTGTGTAATTACACAATAAACAAAAACAAATGTTTTGTGATTGTTTGAAATTCAATTTTTTACTATTGATTTTGACAACATGCGCAGAACTGAACAAAAATGGACATGCTAATGATATTACCTGTAATATATGTATCTTGCTATAAACCAACATTTAAGTTTTACTAATGAAAGTTGTTTTTGAGTAAGAATATATAAAAATGTTAATTCCTTCGCTGTACGGTAAGTCATAAAGTCCAATTTTCCACCAAAAAAATCAAAACTCAGAATATTCATCATTTCACAAAATTTCAATATAAAAATAAAAAAAATAAAAAATAATAATAATAATAGCTACACATACATTATACATATATTTGGTTTGTGCACATCTGTGGAATAAAACCTTTCCAACGCTGCATAAATTGTAGTTATATATATGTATGTACGTTCCTTAAGTTACAGAGAAAAGTGTACCGTAAGTTTTTCCCCAGCGTGTTAATATATGTATGTACGTATGCACATATTTGTATGTACATTATACAATGTATATATGTACATACATAGATAGACGCTATTAAGCGAGTTCACATCATTCATATACCATGGTGATAGGTGACACAACTTTGGTTCTAACAGACTTAAAAGACAACATTTTGTTCTTTATTAATTTCGGATTTTTCTTTTCAGACTAATCATTTTGTAATGTCATCATTTAAATGATCAATGTTACTATTTTCAATCTAAAGTTCTCTGAGTGTTTTATTTTTGTATTTGTTTAATTTGAAAAGTTTTCTAGTGGGTATGTATGGTTGTATGTTCAGATTTTTTTAAATTTGTATAAACTATCACATCTATGCTATCTTTTTTTTGAAGTGAAACTTCTTTGGGCGCGTTGAGAGTGAAATTTCAAGGTTGAATTTTTGTGTTACGAAAAAATGTAACGCCACATGTGCAACGCTGAGATCATTGATTAGCTAAGTGGTGGGATGTAGAGTTAAAGTAAAAATTTGTATTGATAGGCTAATATATTTTATAGTGCAATAAGTTTGGATTTTTTGATAATCTATATTATTGTAGCAGATAAAAGGGAAAATGTCCTTTTATGTCTTTTTTCTAAGAGTTTTGCTAGATTTTTGAAATTTTTGGTTGATAGATAATAAAATTTTAAGAATCTTACTAGCTTAAGATTTTTAACTATCTCCTACTGGTATGGATATAAAATAATTTTAAAAAAATTTTCTCAAAATAGGCTAAGTTCAAAAAATTGAATTAAATCAGGAGAGGCCGCTACAAATTTGAGTTATATATGGTTACAAAATACATAAAACCAAATTAAAGTTGTCATATACAAATTTTTGATTTTGCAGAGATTTGGTGTATAGGAATTTTTTGAAATAGTCGGAAAACCTACTCAAATAAACTGATTTATATCTTTTAAATTTTCACCTTTTATTACTTTAAATTTTCACAATTATTATTTAATTTTCAAGTTTACAATCTGCGTCTTACGCATATAACCTTAATATCCCAATACATATGGAGATTTTTAGATAGCCGAAGAAGTTTCACTTCTGCCACGAGTACTGAGTTACACGCGCTCTTTTTTTTAAAAATACGCGCACTCAAGGCGTTTTTGGTACCCTTAAAATGTTAATTTAAACACAGTTCGAGCGTTAGGAAAACAGGGAAGGATTAAAGAGGAGATGTTTTGAACCTTTGAATATCGAAATAGAAGGAAAAATAGAGCCGGGTAAAGCATTCCACATTCGGGTAAGTCGGCTTAAAAAAGAATGTCTATACTTGACAGTACGTCCAAAGTTGGGCTCAGCTCAAGGGTAAACTTATATAAATTCCTGGAAGTACGAGAAGTACTGTTAAATTCTTTTAGGGGAGGAATGCAACTGGCTATTTCAGTAGAGCACTGGGTATGAAAATAACGGTAAAACAACGAAAGACGTGAAACATTGCGGCGGTGCTCGAGAGTTGCAAATGCTTCCGTTATATTTATGTTACCTATCATTTTCATAGCTCTTCTTTGTATCCTATCCAAAAGACTTAAGTGGGTTATTGGAGCACCTGCCCAAGCATGGGAATTGTACTCGAGTTTTGGACATATAAAAGCTTTATATATAACAGTCAGATCAGAAGGCGTGAAAAATGTCTTGCATCGCCGAAGAAAATATAAACACTTAGCAGCATTTTTACTTACTTACTTTTACTTTTGCTGGCGCTCACAGCCCAGGATGAGCTTCGGCCTCAACTAACAAGCCCCTCCAGCCAGCTCTGTCCCTAGCTAGCCGCTTCCAGTTGCGCACACCGAGTGCTTTGATGTCATCATTCACTTGATTGCGCCACCTGTTCTTCCTCTGCTGCGTACCCCATCGGGTTTGGATTCGAAGACTCGTCGGGCAGGTGCGTTGCTGTCCATACGCTCCACGTGCCCCAGCCATCTCAGCCGCTGTATTTTCAGCTTTTTGATAAGGTCAACGTCGCTGTATAGCCCGTAGAGGAAGTGTACCAATTATGGAATATGCGAATAGTGCAATATTCTGAAAACCACTTTTTGAACGCATCTGTTTATTTCAGGTAAAGCTTCCTTTTTATGCAAACATTCGTTGTTATTATCCTTATGGACTTAGATGCCTCTATTATGCGCAATTATTAAAAGTATTTTTTGGTTAAGTGCGTCAATTATTATTGTTAGTTAATTTTTCTTATATTTTGCTATGGACTTAACTTAAAATATTTTATTTTTCTCGTGATATATGTAAAAACCTCAACCTTTTGTATAACTAAAAGTATTCAGGCAATATCAGTTCAGTAATAAGTAAACTTTTACATAGTGCAATCAATATCCTTATTCTTAATATGGAATATCAGTGTGTTCCTGATATGGGATATATATTTCCATATTCCATATTGGGGACCGCCTAAGATATTTATTTAAATTCTGCAAACTTTTAAATAACTGCCACCAATGGTTTTAAGTAGATTGGTCTAGCACAGAATCTAATAATTTTGTTGGTAATTTCTGAATAAATTTTAACGTTTAGAATAGGGTCTTCCATACAAAATTATTGGTGGTCTATATTGGGGTCATTTTTTTTAAATGTTTTCATTTTTAGTCTTTTTTCCTTTTTATTAATTTTATGGATTATACTAAATTTTATAAATTTTGATTCTTATTTTTAACTAGTATATAGTATTTTTAACAACATCTTTTTAAAAGAATGAATAAAGTTTCCCTCTTTTGTGTTTAAAAATGTGTTTATATTTTGGTATTCCATAATCGGTACACTTCCTCTATAGCTCGTCGTTGAATCTTCTACTCCATACTCCTTCGATACACACCGGACCGAAAATCACACGAAGAATCTTCCTCTCAAAGCACCCTAGCAGATTTTTATCCGAATCTTTCAGTGTCCATGCTTCTGACCCATAAAGCAGGACCGGAATGATAACGGTCTTGTATAAAGTCTCCTTGGTTTTTTTGAGAGAGGGCCTTACTACTTAAATGCCTTCTTAGACCGAAGAACAGCGGTTGGCAAGAGTAATTCTTCGCTTGATCTCTGCACTGATGTCATTCTGCGATGTAATAGTGGAGCCCAGGTAGACAAAGTCCTTGACAACTTCGAAGTTATATCTGTCCATCGTGATATTTTGCCCGAGTCGACGATGTTGAGATTCCTCTCTCGATGACAGCATATACTTCGTCTTGCCCTTATTAACCGCCAATCCCATTCTAGCCGCCTCCGATTCAATGCTCGCAAATGTCCCTGCCACAGCTCGCTTCGTTCTGCCGACAATGTCTATGTCATCCGCATATGCAAGCAATTGAACGGACTTTTCATAGATTGTACCGCTGGTGTTGACATGTGCGTTGCGTACAATGGCTTCAAGAACGATGTTGAATAGGTTGCATGATAACGCGTCGCCTTGCCTCAATCCTTTCTCAACATCAAAGGCATCGGTGGTGTTCTTTACAATTTTGACGGAGCAGCGAGATTTCTCCATCGTCATCCTGCACAGGCGGACGAGTTTGGCAGGGATTCCGAGACTCGACATGGCCCTGTATAATTCGTCTCTTTTCACGCTATCATACGCGACTTTAAAATCGATAAAAAGGTGGTGTGTATCGATCTGGAATTCCCGGGATTTTTCTAAAATCTGTCTGAGTGTGAACATTTGATCGACGGTTGGCTTGCCTGCCCTAAAACCACACTGATAGGGGCTGATCAGATCGTTGACAAAAGGTTTTAAGCGGTCACACAGGATAGCCGACAAGATTTTAAGCGGCGGAGACTAATTCCTCTGTAGTTGGTACATTTCAGAACATCTCCCTTTTTATGGATGGGGCACACTATACCGAGGTTCCATTCATTGGGCAAACTTTCATGCGACCAAATTTTGCAGATGAGATGGTGTATGCTCCTAGCCAATTCACCTCCCGCTGATTTAAATAGTTCGGCTTGTAAGCCATCCACAACAGCAGCCTTGTACGACTTAAGTTTAGATATCGCCAGCCGCACTTCGGTTAGGTTGGGTGGACGGAACTCTTGGCCATCATCGTCCAAGTTGAATGGAGCGTTCTGCCTATTAGTGGCATCTTGGCTGTCTTCACCATTAAGCAGTCTAGAGAAGTGTTCTTTCCAGATCCTCAGCACTGACTGTGTGTCTACTACCATATTTCCACTCTCATCTCGGCAGGCTTCCGATCTAGCCTTGAATCCTTGGGTGGATCGCTTCACCCTCTGATAAAATTTTCGAACATCTCCCCTACCGCTACAACCCTCAATAGACTCTACCGCCCGCTTCTTGTTCTCTTTTTCCTTCTGAGAATTAGGCGTTCCTCTTTTCGTTTCAGCCCGCAGAGCTCCCGGGCTACCCTCTCAGCAGCTCTTGTTCGAGTCTGCAGAGTTGCCTGGTAGACCTCGTCCTTAGCTGCATGCGCTAGCCGGCACTCTTCATCGAACCAGGGGTTTCGTGGTATTCGCCTAGTGAAACCCAGCACATCAGAGGTGGCACTTCTGATGGCTTGTTGACAGTGTTTCCACTGGTCCTCTGCACTTGATGCTGGTGGCGGACCCCCTGAGATATTAAGAGTTACGTGGTCTGCAAAAGTTCTGGCCTTCTCTTGCGATTTAAGCTTCTTGACATCGAATCTTTTCACTGCGTTGTCGCGTCATGGATATCCGCATACGTAGTCTAGCTACCACCAGGTAGTGATCCGAGTCAATGTTGGCCCCTCGGAACGTTTGGACGTCCAAGATACTGGAAGCATGTCTCACGTCTAACGCTTTGGTCGATTTGGTTGACGGTTAGTTGATCACGCGACCGCCAAGTCCCTTTGAGGTATGGGAAGTAGGTGCTTGAGACGATGACAATTCGCCCCGCCGCGCCGCAAAGTCTGCCAGTGATCCGAGTCAATGTTGGCCCCTCGGAACGTTTGGACGTCCAAGATACTGGAAGCATGTCTCACGTCTAACGCTTTGGTCGATTTGGTTGACGGTTAGTTGATCACGCGACCGCCAAGTCCCTTTGAGGTATGGGAAGTAGGTGCTTGAGACGATGACAATTCGCCCCGCCGCAAAGTCTGCCAGCCTGTGTCCGTTGCCGGAAGTTTCGTCGTGTAGGCTGTGTCCTCCGACTATCGAACTTTCCGAATCTTGCGTTGAAGTCACCAAGAATGATCTTCACGTCGTTCTTCGGGCACATGCTTCTTTGGTTGAGTCCTCTCTCCATTCATGGGGGGGCGTGAACACAGATCAGCGTAATGTTCTTAAATTTACCTTTGATGCGGATTCTGACCAGGCGCTCGCTTACACTTCTTACACTGCTAAGACTTCTTGCCTAAGTCTTCCCCTTATCACAAAACCACAACC
Source organism: Melangyna quadrimaculata (assembly GCA_949320155.1). Lineage (NCBI taxonomy): Eukaryota > Metazoa > Arthropoda > Insecta > Diptera > Syrphidae > Melangyna > Melangyna quadrimaculata. The sequence continues at coordinate 369,381,238 of OX439483.1, forward strand.
AAAGAGCCGCTAATACTGTTCCATCAAGCACCCGTCGTAGTAGATGTCACACGATTTCAGTCTCCGTATGCCCTCTCCATCCCATCGCACTTCCTGGATGGCTGTTACGTCAGCCTTTAGCCTGTCCAGGTTCTCCACTAATTGTTCGGCTACACGTGTTCTGTATAAGGACAGGACGTTCCACGTGCAGATCCGAAATTCATTGTCCTTGTTTCGTTTGCTGGGGTCGTCAACTTTAAAATCATCCATATCCGAGGCTTGTTGAACAACTTTTTTTTACGTGGTAGAGAAATTAACCCGACGCACCCGGAGGACCAGAACCTCCGTATAACTCCAAGGGAAGGGAGCCGCAACGGCGTATACAGGGAGGGGGTCACGGGGTGATGTCACCCACCCCCGCCCCAACCCGAGAACTCAAGATTATTTGGTTTATCTAAAATAATAAATTAAAATTTAGTAACCACATAAAAAAAAAAAACAAATTGGTTACCTAGAAAGCTAGTAGAATTTTCGATTGGTAAATTTAGAGTTCAATAGAGAATTTGAATGTTGGGAACTTAGAATTCAATAAGAAATTTAATTTTCATGGCAATGGAATACCTAAGTTATTTTGTATTTAGTCGATGATACTTAGATTTTCTTCTTCCTACCTCAAATTTAACATAACAACAAAATTATCATATGATAATACATTCAAATTTTAAAATACATAATATGCATAGTAGGGTGCGCCTTATATCATGTACAAAATGAAAATTGTTATTTTTGACCGTCCCAACCCACTATTTTGTTTTTTTAAATGAAAACAAAATTATCTGAAAATTTTGTAAAAATGGAACAATATTTACCGGCAATTTAATATTACAGGGTGCTCCATCATCTGGTTAATTTGTGAAGCTTTTATAAAAAACAAAAGTACAAGTTTTGGTAGCAGATTTTATTTTATTTATTTAATAAACATGCAAAAATAAAAGATAAACATAAAAATTATGATTTTTTCATTTCATCAATGTAGATTTCTTCCTGTCAGGATATTTCTTTCTGTAGTCTTTAACTGTCAATAAGAGAAACTGCTTCTGTTCTTCATTGTTAGTGTGTAGCTTGTTGTACTCATCCATGAGCTTTACTCCTCTCTCAGCGATGTCGTTGACCACTCTTATATTGCCTACTAAATGTTTAATTTTATTGTAAACCTCGTCTTCGGGCCACTCATCCACATCTTTAGTCAAGAACTCCGTCGAAAATCCAGTGATATTAAAGAACCACCGCGTATTTGAGCTTACGAAATCTTCCAACCCTTTTGACTGAATATTAGCTATATCCACCGTTATTCGCTTTAAGGGATTCTCTACTACTTCTGTTTCAAGGGCGGAAACCATCTTCCTTTTTGTTTCATTGCAAACTCCTTCATCGAAAAATCCAATAGCCACGAGTTCTTCCGACAAGTATGCTAGAGATGCCTCATGAACTTTTGGAAAGCGACTTTTGAAATAACTTAATTTATTAAGTTGTAGCTTTCAAGATTTCTGATAAGTTCCAGATAATTTCGTGCAGCTGACGTCGAATCAGAAGAAGTTATCCAGGCCCTTACAAATATCACGACTTCTTTGTTCTTCCCTCTTTGTTAGCTTGAACAGACTCCGAAACATTCATATTTTAACGCATTAAATAGCTTTCGACATCCATCAAGCACGGTGTAGTCCAGCTGGAGCTTAAAATGACAATTTTTTTCAGAAACTCCTCCCAAGAAAATAACTGTTAGTTCCAGAAGTTCCTTGAAGCTGAGATGTAGAAAGGGCAATAATTTCTTCCTTGATTTCAATAATTTCGGCTGCGAAAATTTCATTGGACAAGGCTATTTCGTATTTTTGTCGATCGATGTTAGGCCAATGCTTTTTGAATCTTTTAAAAATAAAAATTTCAGGACCCGTTTATGGTCCCAGTGATCTCGTGACACCTGCTTCTAAAATGATCTCATGTATGTGGTGACGGCATGCCAACCACAGCATGTCCTTGTCCATTTTTTGTTCAAGAGGAATGCATGCCCCATTTCTTCTTCCCGTCCGTATTGACTAATTTTGTGTCAAAACCTAAGCACTTAACTTTATCTCCAATTCACCGTGCAATAGCTGCCTCATAAACTGCATTTGCGACAGTCTCACATGTGCCAGAACTTAACTTCGGTACTGTGAGAAGTTGATCTATTCCTTTTCAAGAAACCAAGATAGGAAAGCGATCAACAATATCATGTCCAACTATATTCTCTAGTAGTTTACCGTCCCAGTGAATTGTCAATGGAACTTCTAGGGTAAATTCCGCTTTCAAATTTTCAGCAGTCTTTTGAAGTTGCTTCGCACGCTTTCGGGGAGTAAAATTCGGATTAACATTATACTCGGCTGGATCATGTCCGAGTAGTCTAAAAACAGGAATCAAATCCAATGCTGCATTCCGATCACTCAGCAGGCGTCACGCAATATTTTTTCGGGTAGGTACCTACACGACATTTTTTTCGGAGGATGTTCCGGATACTATTAAAGATTCCACGGAACTAAAAAAATCCAAGGGATACTGAATTCTTAGAAGATGATTCAAACCAGTATAGTTGTTGCTATTTGGGCTGACCAAGTAAATTTTCAAAGCCAGGTAGCGACCCCTAAATTGTATCCGATTTGAAAAATTTGTTTGTCAACTTTTTTTTCATGAGAAAGAACCAGTTGAAGGGTTGGGTTGGGAAAACGTAATTTCAAAAGTTTCAAAATAAGGCGCACCCTAATGGATAGGCTAGGTTCCGTTTTTAGACGAAAGCCAAAACCTGTTAAGCCAAACTGAAATCAAAGTCTGGAGTTGTTTCCAAATTTTCAATCAGTAAAGTAATAAAAACTAATAGGATTTTGAAAAAAAGAACATTTTTTATTTCTGAAAATAAAGTCTTTAGCCTCGTTACAGAACGCATACAGAAATTGTTTTTAAAACAGAAAATGTGATATCTTTCGATTTACAGTTATTCTAACCAATAAATTTAAATGTTACCGAAAAAGACATACATATATAAAACTATGATGAAATCCTATTATGAAAGGATTTTGTTTTCACTTATTCATATTACAATGATATTGATTGGGATGTGGATTACTTTTACAAAGTCACCTATGAATCCCATAATACAAAATCCAGTTGCTATAATGGTAAAGGAGATTTTTTGGAACTCCTTGCGGTGAACCGTTTGACCAGTCGGATGGAATTCTTGACGAAAACGCGACTAGACTCACAGAATTTAACAACTTTGTCCATTATTTTTATCAGAAAGGCTTACTGGTAAGGAAGATAAAAAGATTAGGTATATTTGATGATTTTTTAAGGTGCCTTTCATTTTCCCATCGGTACGGTGGCAGTCTTGGAGACATACATTTTTTTCAAATCAGAAGCATATAAAAATCACTCCCGAACTTTTTTCACAATTTTCTTGAAAAGCAACGAAAACGAATCTTTGTATTCAATTAAAATACGAATTTGTAATGTATTTTAGTTTTTCCACTATTGTATAAAAAGTGCAATTTACCTAAGTGGCCTTTTTTGAAATTCCGAACTATTGTTTTCATTTTCAGTAGTAAATATTTATATTTAACTATTTACTTAAATTTCAGAAACAGAAAAAATTGCCCAGTACCTTATGATAGTTAACTTATTTTTCCGCAACTTCAATTCGAATTAGAACTAGCTGAAATAAAAACTTTGATAGGAATAAAATAAATTCTGAATGAAATTCAAAACAAATCATCAAGCGAATCCAAACATTTTTTTTCTCAGTATTTTGACAGCTTAACTGAGTTTTTTTGTTCAGGCAACTGGAGATTACTGTATGCTGTTGCTGAGGCCCTCCTTTCGTCTCAAATTTGTTAATTATTTTGTATAGCTTATTTTATTTTGAATTGACTTTGGCAGTTTAATACTTGTTTTCTCTTTCTATGTTCATACTAAAGATTTTCAAAGCTTTTGAAATGGATTCCAATCGAGTGCGTTTGTAAAATCTTCACCTATTTTCGTGCACATTTGTTTTAAAGTAGGTATCTTATTTCGAAATATATATTTTCGACGAAATTGCCCAACTTAGCGTAGTGAAAATTTAGTATAACATTCGTAGTCTGCTGTAGTAGCCCGTAGCGTAATGGTTAGTGCATTCGACTGTCACGCTGGAAGTCTGGGTTCGCTTCTCAGCCTCGTCCATCTAAGAAACTAAAAAAAAAGTTTTTTTTTCAGAGCTACTGCCTCTTGCGAGGAATTGACAAATCCTCCAAGAGTATTAGTTGTCACGAATAAGTGCTTCTCGTCTAGCCGTTCGGATTCGGCATAAAACTGTAGGTTCTTTCCATTCATGTCGACAGGCGCACACAGGAATGGTTGCGAGTTGTTAGTCACTAGGCCCTGGTTCTTCACGAGTCGTTGTGCCACCCAATTTATTTTTTTTTATTCGTAGTCTACTGTTTTACGCCGACTTTTGATTCTTGACTGTTTTTGAAATTAAATGAGTTTAATTCAATTAAAAAGTACAAGTGACCTCAAATTTACTTTACTTTTTAATTGAATTTTATTCATTCACTCCACTTAAAACAGAAGTAATTTCAATATTTTAATATTTGAAATTCTTCATCTTCTTATTAAATGAGTTTATTTTATTAAATTATTTTAACTTATTTTTAACAAAGGTCATGTATTATAGAACAGTTAATTAAGACTTTTTCCCTTTCCTTTCATATACGCACAGTAAAATATGAAAACAAAAAAAATATAAAGCACTTGCCTTTTAATAAATATTTTTTACTGGCGTGACCCCCCCCCCCCAAGAAGTAAAGCTGTATACGCTCCTGGGGCGCCGGATAAACCACGCTTGCGCTACAAATATGACGTAGTAGCCCATATAAGGTGGTCACTAAGTAGTTTAACCTAACTGGAACTGTAGACGCCACCGTTGATTCCATCTAGAGAATTCGTCCGCTACCGCCTCGATGAAAGGAGAAGTGCCTTAGTGGGAACACTCCTCCCCCCTCTCTCGTTGGCTGTCCCCAACAGCTTTCCACGGGGATTTAAAACCCGTCTCCAGCTGAGGTACTAGACACCTGATGTTCACCACTAGGAGCTGAGAAAAGGAGTTGGTAGACAGAGGTGGGTTTTGAGAAAAACCTGTGGACGCTTGCGTCCTCTTGAATGCACATAACTACGCTTTTGAACAGCTAGCAGCATTTTTGGCGACATCAAATATGTGATCGTTCCACACAAGGTGGTCTGTGATACACATCCCGAGTACTGAAAGCTTTACGGTTTCCTCAATGCAAGTGCCACTCATGGACAGTGGCATGGGGGGTTTGTTTCGTTTAGACGACAGAAGACAGCATTGAGTTTTAGAAGCATTAAATTCCACGTGGTTTTCGATTTCCCATTGGACAAGGCTGTCAAGATCAGAATTTAATGAGTTTATCATACGCTGCCGTTCAAGTTCCACCTCCGAAGAACATGGATGTGAATCTAGGAACGAATATGAAAAGCTGAGGGTACTGTCTTAAGCAAAAATAGTTTAAAGTTTCACATAAAAGATCATTTATGAATATAAGGGAGAGAGTCGGGGATAAAACGGAGGCCTGGGGCACACCAGCATTTATTTTGTGAATTTCAGACTTGAAACCGTCTAATACAACTTGTATTGAGTGGTCCGTAAGGTAATTTCTAATCCAACGATGAAAAGATTCATCGATACAAAATGCGCACATTTTCGTTAAGAGCGCTTGATGCTAATCTCTATCAAACGCTTTTGAAATATCAAGCGCAATAATCTTATTTTCTCCAAAACGATGTGAAAATTTGTTCCACTGTTCGGTGGGATATACCATCAGATCACCAGTGGACCTATTGCTTCGAAAGCCGCACTGCCGGCCATTAAGAAGCTTTCGTTCTTCGAGATATTTCTTGAGCTACGAATTGATCAGCGTTAACATGACCTTGGAAAGAAGGGACGTAAGTGCAATTGGACGCTAGTTTGAGGATGAAGAAGATACAACTTTTTAGGGACTGGCTGGATAAATGCTGTTTTCCATACACTCGGAAAGAGACCAGTAGAATAGGACAGATGGAAAAGCTTACGAAGTCGTTTTGCCAGCGTTGAAGAACACATCTTCAGGACAATGGGAGGGATACTATTCAAGCCAGCGGATTTGTGTATATCAAGATCTTTTAGGAATCTGGCAACTGCACGAGTGCAAAAGAAGATTCGTCCCATGAAATCGTTTGCGCTCTCAAGTACGAGAGGAGTCGAATTAATAGCAAAATGTGCTGCAAGCAAATTGGCTTTCGAGGGTTGGAACCGACGACGAAGTAGTATTTCGTATATTCTTTGGAAATGACCAAACATTTTTACTACTATTGGGACATTGCAGTTTTTTTTTTGCCTTAATTTTTGGTCATGCAAAAATTTGGTTCTTCGAATATGATCGTTGCAGGTCTTCCTGCTGGCTTGTTGAAACTTTTTCCGGTTTTCCTCAGTAGGTTTGGCTTTGTTACTACGGAAACTTACTTCTCTGAATCTAAAAACCTCTTTACAGCTCGAATCAAACCATACGTTTTTTTTTTTGGGCTTGATAGATTATATCCTTTTCGGGATAAAATTTCTCATTGCACATAGAATTAAATTTGTGATCCTATATCTGCACTGGCGCGGCGTCTACGTCCCTATCGAGGAAGCATAGTGACCAGTTAAAGTTACTGAAGAAGCGGTTGAGACCGTCCAGTTGGCTTTCTCGTATTGCTACACGGTTCTCGTTGGTGCTATCTCTTTAACTGAGTTTTTTTGGCACGAGAAATTATAAGATATGACACAATGGTCACTAATGGACACTAATAGCGTATTTATCAGGGTCAGAGGTAACAAATGGTTATCACATAATCGATTAGAGTTTCAGAAGTTGCTGTTATTCTTGTGGGATCTGTAACTATAACTAAATTGTTTAAAATAACTAACTAATTGTTTAAAATATATATAAATCACGTATATTGACATAAGTCTGTATCTCTCGCGGGGAAATTGTTATATTGGTTTCATTTTTTCACATAAGTAATTAAATTATGTTATGTTATTATGTATTTTTTAAGTTTTAATAGGTACCTTATTGTTTTATTGAATATGTAAATGTCCATACAAAAGAAAAAAATCATTGAGACCTTTTACATTATATATAACACATGTAGGTATAGTATGTATGTAAAAGAAGTGCTACAATACAAAATGTCTTTCAAAGTTCGCCTATTTGTTAAGTCACCCTGACGGCAAAGAGTCATTTTGTCGGATTATAAGAGATAAAGAGGATTTCACATGAAAGATCGATAAGTAGATAAGCATGGGCTTAGTTTCATATAATCGCACCTCCAATAGAACAACGACTCAAGTGCAAAAATTTCGATTCTTCAGCATACGCGATTTTAGATAGTTCAAATTTTCAAGATAAAACTGCCATAACTAGCACTAACGTCGTTGTTCAGCCAAAACTTAAGTAAAATCAAACAAAAAAAAAAGGCGGAGTTCACAGTTAGGACGTTGTCTTACAAATTGGAGTAATGTTTTTTGGAGATACGTATTACAATTTACAACAAGAAGGTAAGACAAAGAATCTCCAAAACATTTAATTAAAAACAGTGTAACGGTACGAACCCACTTCTGCTTCCTGGAGAGAAAAAATTCTACTGGGACTTTGTTTCATTGGAAAGAAAAACCTTTATTGAGACGTTTTGCATAGTTAACTTGGAAAATTGAATTTTTGCACTTGTGTCGTTGTTCTATTGGAGGTGCGATGTACAAACAAATAAAATCGCTCTCAACAGCTCTGACTTCATAGATTTCAGATCGTTGTCTTTCAGTAAAACCGAGAACAAAACAAAACAGTACATATTGGACCATAACATAAAAATGATAAATATCTCTATAGGAACATCGTTTCATTATCTACTTATCAACAATTAAACACGTCAAGTGATTTATTGACTAAAACAGGTTTTACTATTTATAAATTGTTATTTAAACATTTTTATTTTTATACGTACATACATATATTTATGAATTTATCAGGTAAAAAATTGTATACCTAAGTAGAAAGAAAAGATACAGTGAAACGCAAATTTCAATAATAATAATTGCTATTGTTGGTGTTTACAATAGCATTTTAAAATCTTGTCTTTTAATGTGATACCTAAACAAACATAATACTTTCATTTAAACACTCCGTATCTCTCAATTAAAGCCTTAAAATCCTCACTTGATAGAACACGCAAAACGAAACTTTAAGAAATCTCCGTGAATTAACTGCTTGCTACTATTTTTTTTTTTAATGAATGAACATTATCTAGAATCCTGTGAAGCAAATACTTATTGAAGTCAAAATTCAAAATTTTGCCTGCGGAACTTTAAAAATTAAATAAATTTAAGAAAACTTTTTATAAATTAGAAAATTGCTAGGCAGTATCATTCTAAAACCTTAATATTATAACGTTTAAAATGTTGCTCCAATTATTTAAATGTTTGGAACTGTCAGTTAAATACGAAAGAAAGAAGAGATGACAATTTTGTCATTGTCAAATTTAAGACAAACTTTTCAAGTCAAGTTCATCAACACTATATTTAACTCTTATGTCCACGAGCGAATACTAGCTAACTAAAGTTGCAACACACTCGCTCGTCAACTCTCTTGCCTTTTTCGCAGCCAGCTAAGAAGTGAGTAGAGCAGCGTGTGAAGCAAATACACAAATAGGCAAGTCGAACTTTTGTCTCATTCGAATGGGTCATATCTCCATAAACGAATTGTGGATCTAATGTCCCATCGAGATGGGAAACTAGTCCCCTACGGAGTATGAAAATATGTCCTGTGTTGGAAGCTATGTATAGTATTATGCGCCCCGTTAGTTTAATAGTTCAAAACAGTTTCTACCAGTTTAAGTCCAGAGTCTATCAAAGTTCATAAACAAGGATTAAAATTGTGGAAACTGAAATTAAGGACAAGTATACGGATAGACCTATTATTATTATATTATATTTTGAAGTGTGTTTTTGAACTCTTTGACTAAGATTATATTTTCAGAACATGTTCGACGTACTCGAGCTACATATACATATTTAGAAATCTGTTCGAATTAAAAAACATTACCACCTATACAAAATTTAGTACGATTGAATTAAAGTATTCCTTCCTCGATACATAGTCATTGCTTTCTTTTTTATTTTAGATATCCTTAACATTATTTGGAATTTCTAATGCAGTTCTAACGAAGCGCTCTAATGGTCAACAGCAAAAGTAAGAATTTTAAGAAAATTTAATTGAGTTTTTCTTGTGTATGTTTTCATACTTTACATTTTTAGTTTTCAACAGTATGAAACTCCAACGTTTCAAACATCAGCTCCTGCCTCACCCTTGGCCAACATTATTGGTGCTATTGCCAATCCTTTAAATATTTTAACCGAACGTTTAACCAGACAACCTGGTTTTTCCGTTTACGGTCCTCCTGGACATCACGGACCTCCTGGTAATTATGGACCTCCTGGTAATTACGGGCCTACCGGTCATTATGGACCTCCTGAACACCATGGACGTCCTGATCACCACGGACCTCCTCCTCGCCATCACGGACCTCATGATCACCGCGGTCCCCACAGACATCACGGTCAGCAACAAAACAACAATTTCCAACCTCCACAACCACCAGTGCCCTCGTTTAATCCATTTCTAACTAATTTACCGTCTCGAGAACAATTTAATAATGAGCCTATGAAAATAAACCCCCAAAATCCATTTTTCAATAAAAATCCTAATTTTCAACAGGCTCAGAATTATCCAAAGCCAGGATTTTCAAATTACCCAGGAAATGCGAATAATTTCGGTAACAGCGGATGCAATGGGGTTTGCCAACAACCACAGCAACCAACAAATCAATTTGGAAACAATGGCTTTGATCTTAATAATTTTGGTAACTCCCCCAATAATGGCCAAACTAGTAACGGTTTGGGTACACAGGAAAGGCCATCGCAGGGAAATGGGGGTTTTGGAAACAATGTAAATCAAACACCTCAAGGACCACAGCCCACAAATCAGTTTGGAAGTGGCGGTTTCAATAACAATTATTTTGGTGGTGGATTATCCAATATACCCCAAGCTAATAACGGCTTTGGAAAGCAGCAGGGAAATGATTTTGGTCAAACTACTCAACCTCAGCCCCAGGTGAACAACGCTCCTACAGCCCCATATGGACAAACTAATAGAGGTGATTCGATTCAGTCCACAAACTCAGGAAATGGAAACAATGATTTAATAAGTAGTACATTTGGTGGCTTACCTGAAAGACCACAAACACAACCTTCCAATTCAAATGGAAACAATGATTTAATAACAGGTATATTTGGTGGCTTACCTGGAAGACCACAAACACAACCTCAGCAACAACCTTCAAATCCAAATGTAAACAATGGCTTACCTCAAAACACACAAACACAGCCTCAGCCACAATCCCAGCCTCAAACACAACCTTCGAATTCAAATGGAAATAATGATTTAATAAGTGGTATATTTGGTGGCTTAACTGAAAGACCTCCCAATTCAAATAATAACGACAATCGCGGTAATGCTGCTACACAAGACCTAAATCAATCTGGTGGAAATGACTTAATCGTGGGTGTTTTTCCAGGATCAAATAATCCGACCTCATCAGTTAATACTGGAAACAACTACCAACCAAAAACGGAAATGAATCAGGAAAAGAATGCAAACAACGATTTAATCGGATCGATATTTGCCGGTACGAATAACGGCAATGGACAAAATGTTCTTCAGCCGGATGTAGTTGGAACGAGTACCGTTCCAACATCAACTACGAATAGCGATGGTCTTATATACGACATTGATGTTCGAATTTCAAATTAAATACATTAAATACCTATATTTTTTAACAAGCAGCTTGTGTTTTTGTTTAGAGAAAAGTTCGAAGGACAAAGTAAACGCTTTGCTTTGGAAAATGTACCTACTCCGAGAGGCGATCGTTGGAAAGATTATCCGCTGGCGCTGTATATGGTCACGAACATGTTTTTAGGTTGCTTTGGGATGAGTTTTGAGTATTAAGTATATGTATGTAGCAGTGACGTGGGCGTGGCGTCCATATAACACGATTCCTACGGTCTTGCCTTTTGAAAATTGTACGAAAAATACTATCAAATAAACATAAACTATGCAACCCTACCAATTGAATTATAAAATTCGCACAAACACACAAACATAAGCAGAGAAAAAAAAAATTGGTACAAGTTAAAACCCAAAATAATATAATAATTACTTTGAAAAAACAAATAATTTAAAGTGCATTAGATAGATGGTGGTGGATGGTGGTGATCTTATAAATTCAAAAAAAAACATAAAGTGCATTGTTCAGGGGTGTGGAAATCAACAAAACAAGGTGGATAAAAGCTTTTCCTTTCACAGGTGAATTTTATTATATTTTTCTCAAAAAAAGTGCTGTAATGTTTTTGTCTTTAGATTGATGAACTATTAAACAATATATTTAGAATGGGTTACACTTTAAATTAAGTCAAGAATATTATAATTTAGTTAAAAATGTGAACATAATTTTTTTGTTAGAATTTAAGAACCAGAAAAGTCAAACTGAAATTCTCGTTAACAGGTGTGCATGAGATTATATTGGAGGTTGAAAGGCGCAACTATCTTTTAAGCGCCCTTCTTATGAGAAAATTATTTTTTGTTATTAAATCGATTTTTTTACGTTTTGAATTAGTAATAAAATATCTATATGTTCCGTCGCCAACTTATAAGTTCATATTTCAATGTTAATTTGTCTGTTCAGTTAGGTGTCTATCAGTTCATATTTGGTTGTTCATAGTTCATGTTTAAAAATTAATCCATTATATATAATATGTTTTTTCGATAGTTAATTAATCTTCATTAATAATACAAACAGTTAACAGCACTTGCTTTGAGAAAAATATAATAAAACTCACTTGTGAGAGGAAATGCTCTTACCGCACTTACAGTTTTTTTGTTGATTGCTAAATAACTACAATGTCTATTTTATTCACTTGAAAAGGTTTGTCTTTTCAAAGTTCAAAGTTTTTTTTTATATATATGTGTCTTAATTTGTAACACTTTTTTATTGTTCTTTTTTAAAATCACACTAGCGATTTGAAATTTCAGATTGACAAATTGCTTCACGCACGTACTCTTTCTTTTTTTTAGAACATTCCACTAAAACAACTTCGGAAAATTACAAAAATGACTATTCTGATGGCGCCCTGGTTAGTTGCCTTCAAAGAGCACTCCGTCCCTGCTGTAATGCATTTGTGTTTGTGAGACCTCACACCATTTTAAAAACTGCTTCACTTTTTTCCAACAAGGGCAGTTCCTGTATTTCTTCTTCTAAGTCTTTGTCCAACACGCAACAACATAGGAAAGAATGTTTTTTATTCCTTTGCTTGACTCCGTTTCTCTTAATATTTGTTCTGTTGCATACTGTGGCACAAAACCTTTCCGATGGTACATAAATCTGGTAGTTCCGTTGAGCATTTTCCGGCCATCACGTATTATTAATATATAGAAGATAACCTTAGCATTGGGAATAACTTTTGCATTAGGAATATCTATTTATCCTAATAATCCCCACTTAATTGCACTTAATTGAACATTCCGCTTAAATGACCGAAAAATTTTATTTGAAAATTTCCTATAAAATTAGAATAGCTTTTCAAATGGTTAATTGAACCCCGCTTAGTTGCATTATTCGCTTAATTGATCTTAAAAAAATGCAGCTGTTAATTTAACGGCAAAAAAAAAATATTATGAAACAAACCTAAAAATAAATTATAGTTAGGTACCTAATTGGAAACACCAAAATTGGCACTGAAATTTATATACATAGTTAATTCCTTAGATGATAATTACCCCGTTTATATGAGGTATTCGAGCGAGCTTCAAGCTCGCTTGGCCCCTTTGTATACCTGCGTTGACTTGAAATGAGCTTGAACAGAGTCGATTCCACTTCAGGAGCGGAGTCGAGTCGAAATTGTTGATAAAAAACCTGGGTCGAAGAGTCGGTCTTGAGGATGTGTTCACCAAAGTGTTTTTGCACATGTGGGAGTAAAATTATTTATTTGTTTTGATAGCTATGTGAAGTATGTACTAAAATTCATTAAATTTGAACTGTTTTTGTGTAAAATAAATATATTGTTGCCATTCCATTAAATGGAATCTCAACACCATATCAACTCAACTTCAAATGGGGCTCTCAAATCACGTGACGAAACACCTGGGCCGAAAATCCGACCCTAATCCAACTCGAGCTCTCGATTCTGTTTGTAAACGGGGTAAATATTTTATCATTTAATTGACCGAATCGTAAATTAACTATACGGATTTTCGTTTAATTGGACAGGTACGTCAATAAAGCGGTGTTTTGTTAATTGAACCACCCGGATAATTGTCCGAAAAATGTGACAAAATGGACTGTACAATTAAGCGGGAAATACTGTAATATATATGCATCAGTTCTTTTTTGCTGTGCTGATGCGCAACGCAGCCGATGCTGATGTAATGTAATGGTGTGAAAAAGCATCACAAATTTTCTTGATTCTATTTTTTGTCTGTAAGTTTGCATCATTTGATGTATGTATGTGTTTGCAAAAGTGATACTTTGCCTACACACATATTGATGCTGATTTTAAGCATTTATGAATATTCGACGACAGTGATTGTGTATCATTAACGATTATTAACGATTACCAGAGTAACGATTACTTACGATTACCAGAGAAACGAAAAGTAATTGTTTGGTACCCGTATCCAAAAGTAATCGTTTGGTACTCGGATCCAAAAGTAATCGTTTGGTACTCGGATCCAAAAGTAATCGTTTGGTACTCGGATCCGAAGGTAACGAAAAGTAATCGTTAGGTACTCAAATGTGAGTCCGAGATCCGAGTCCAAAGAGGGATCATTACGTTTTTTGTTTTGAATTGGATTTAATTGAAATAATAGAAAATACCTTTTTAGAAAGAAAATGATTTTTTAGAAAAAAAAAATAACTTTTTTACAAAAAAAAACTTACGTTTTTACTAAAAAAAAAACTTTTTTTGAAAAAAAAAAACTTTTTTTAGAAAAAAAAATGTTTTTCTTTGAAAAAATAAACTCTATTAGACAAAAAAGAAACAACTTTTTTTCGATTTAATTTTTATATTTCAACTCGATTTGCATCAAAACTATACGTCCTCCCTCCAAAAATAACACCTTTTGTGAAACACCAGATTGTGAATATCGTCGGGTTGAGGTAATCGTACCTATGCAATGTTCGAATTGTGAGCAATTAGCTTGAAGAACATTACCTTTTCCTTTTGCGAAGTTATTTTTTTTATCGTGCGATACATCGATGGGAAGGGAACACTTCTTAGACACCTCTGAAACGCTTAGTTAAGCCACAAATCACGTTTAAAGTGAAAAGTCGGTTTTTCGTATTTTGCGAAATACCGATGGAAAGAGATCACTCCCTAGATCACGAATATGCAATTTTTAGTTCCGAAATGCTTAGTTTAGCCGCGAATCAAGTTTGAATGTGCAAACTTTAAGGCGTCTACGATGCTTCTTTCGCTCGCAAGTTTAAAGATAAAAGTCTGTTTTTGATATCATGCGATACATCGATTGAAAGGTGGCACTCCCTAGATAACGAATATGCAATTTCTAGCTCTGTAAGATGCTTAGTTTAGCCGCAAATCATGTTTGAATGTGCAAACTTTGGGGGGTCTACGATGCTTCTTTGGCTCGCAAATCGAGTTTAAAGATTAAAGTCGGTTGGAGGTGGCACTCCTTAGATAACGAATATGCAAATTTTAGTTCTGTAAGATGCTTAGTTTAGCCGCAAATCAACTTTGAATGTGCAAACTTTGGGGGGTCTACGATGCTTCTTTAGCTCGCAAATCGCGTTTAAAGATAAAAGTTTTTCATATCATGCGATACATCGATTGAAAGGTGGCACTCCCTAGATAACGAATATGCAATTTCTAGCTCTGTAAGATGCTTAGTTTAGCCGCAAATCAAGTTTGAATGTGCAAACTTTGTGGGGTCTACAATGCTTCTTTGGCTCGCAAATCGAGTTTAAAGATAAAAGTCGGTTTTTCTTATCATGCGAAACATCGATTGAAAGGTGGCACTCCCTAGATAACGAATATGCAATTTTTAGTTCTGTAGATGCTTAGTTTAGCCGCAAATCAAGTTTGAATGTGCAAACTTTGGGGGTTCTACGATGCTTCTTTGGCTCGTAAATCGAATTTAAAGATAAAAGTCGGTTTTTCTTATCATGCAATACATCGATTGAAAGGTGGCACTCCCTAGATAACGAATATGCAATTTTTAGTTCTGTAGATGCTTAGTTTAGCCGCAAATTAAATTTGAATGTGCAAACTTTGAGGGTTCTACGATGCTTCTTTGGCTCGCAAATTAAGTTTAAAGATAAAAGTCGGTTTTTCATATCATTCGATACATCAATGAAATGAGATCACTCCCTAGATAACAAATATGCCATTTTTAAGTGGGCACGATTGTTAGTTAAGCCACAAATGGAGTTTAAAGGGCAAATATCAATTTTGCGAAGTTGTTTTTTTCTTATCGTGCGATAGATACATCAATGGGAAGAGAACACTTCCTAGATCACAAATATCCCATTTTCGCTACGATGTTTAGATTAGCCGCAAATCATGTTTAAAGGTGTCAAGTTTGACACCTCTGGGACGCTTAGTTTAGCCACAAATCACGGTTAAAGTGAAAATCCGGTTTTCGTATCGTGAGTTGTGTGTTACATCGATGTAGTATAGCACATCCTAGATCACGAATATATCATTTTAAGTCGCTACGATGGATATTATTAGCTTAGCCGCAAATCGAGTTTAAAGAGAAAAATATATCGATTTTTAATAATTTAAAGACAAAATTTTAGCTGAAAACACCAGAAATACTTTTTTTGGACCACCCATACGCTTAATAATTTTTCGTTATATAATTTTGTTTAAGCATTGACCATGACCATAGTATTATGAAAATATAATTTAACAACCTTTCATAAATCCAAAAACACGGTATCTATCTACAAAATACAATATTCTTGCTTTTCCAGTCTTTTGACAGATTACCTAATTTGTGCTCGTAATCATTAAACCCCAAGAAACGCAATTTCAACTGTAATCCAAAAGTAAGCGAATCTAAAGTAATCGAATCCAACAGTAACGAAATGTAACGAAAAGTAATCAAATTCAATGTAATCAAAAGTAATCGCTTGGTACTCGGATCCAAAATAATCGTTTGATAATCGGATCCAAAAGTAATCGTTTGGTACTCGGATCCAAAAGTAACGAAAAGTAATCGTTTGGTACCCGTATCCAAAAGTAATCGTTTGGTACTCGGATCCAAAAGTAATCGTTTGGTACTCGGATCCAAAAGTAACGAAAAGTAATCGTTTGGTACTCAAATGTGAGTTCCAGAACCGAGTCCAAGGAGAGATCATTCCATTTTTTTTGTTTTTAATTGAAGTCCATTAAAATAAAAGAAAATAACTTTTTTAGTAAAGAAAATGATTTTTTTTTTTTTGAAAAAGAATGACATCTTTACAAAACAAAATCATTTTTACAAAAAAAATAATTTTTTTACAAAAAATAAACTTATTTAAAAAAAAAAAAACTTTTTCTTAGTAAAAAATAAACTTTTTTACAAAAAAAAATAACTTTTTTACAAAAAAAAAAATAATTTTTACAAAAAAAAAAAACAAACTTTATTTAGAATAAAACTACTATTTCTAAGAAAAAAAGATAAACTTTTTTACAAATAAAAATATTTTTACAAACATATATAACTTTTTTACAAGAAAAAAACTTTTTTTTAGAAAAAAAAATAAACTTTTTTCGATTTTTTTTTTTTTTGTAAAAATAAAAATTGTTGTCACTGATTTGTATTCTTCAACTCGATTTGACAACACCGTTTGTCAATAAAATAGCATATTCGTGAGGGAGTGCTAGATTTCAATCGATTTATCGGATGAAAAATCAATTTTCAAATTAAGCAAAATAGAAACTTAAAAAATTAACATTCGTGATCTAGAAAGTGCCGCCTTTCAGTCGATGTATCGCACAAACCAGAAAACAAAATTTTATCTTTAAACTCGATATGCGGCCAAATTGTAAAAGTTTTGAAATTAGTATGCAAAATATCTCTTTATGATATTTTGGTCGTCATGAGAAGGTCGGATTGTGTATTGTCAGTTTGAGGTAATTGTGCATATGCAATGTTCTAACCACAAAATTCAGACGTTTAATCACAAATCACACTAATAATGTTCGTGTGGCACGAAGAAGCTTAAATTTTGTTAACCATTGTTGTTTTTTCCTTGAACTTGCAATAAAAACAAAACAGCAAATTTTTAATATTTTCTTGTTGAAAAAAGTAATCAAATTAATTGTTACACAGTAACGATTACTTTTTAAAAAGTAACGAAAGTAACGATTACCTGAAAGTAACGACTATTTATATCACTAATCATTATTAAACGTGAACAAAATAAGAATGCTCATCGCATTACAGCTCATCCGATATTTCACACTTACGAGTCACGAGTTTGCATTACCCATAGCTATAGCGCTACCCCCATATTAATAAACGGAGCTAGCGACGAGTTATCGCATTAACTCGTGGATTAGGGGTTTGATTTCTGCCACTTACGAGCTAGCTAAACCAACTAGGAAGGTTGTTTAGCGAAGGGTGAAATAAGAAAAGTAAATATACCTACCTACGTTTTAATTCAGGAGTTATAGCTTAATCCATGTATTTAGGGTTCAGAATGTATCTACATAATCCTATCCCATAAATGAGCGTTATCAAATAAAATTTAAAACTTCCCATCCTAATGGTTGGACCAGGGATGAAAAAGCATCTTTAGGTAATGTATCGAATGTTAAAAAAAAGTATCGAATTGTACTTTTTGATTTTTTTTTTTCAACAAATCAATGTTTATGAAGTGTAATAAACAAACAAGAGCATATTTTAAAATAAAAAAAAAAATAAAACATACCGATTTTTTTAAAAGTTCGCGAGCCCAAATTTTATTTTGCGATATCTCATATTTTTCGAGATGTTTGCGGTATTTTTTCCCCGTACAATAAAACGAAATTTCAACCTTAAGGAAAAAAAATTATCTTATTTAGAACATAACCATTTCACTTTGGAAAAGTGAACTTGCTTTAAGTGCTCTTTCATTACCAGCAAGCAATGCCATTGTTGAAAGAGCGTTTTCCTACATGAATGTAATCAAAAGGTACTCACTTATGTCAAGTTACATTAGGTTTGTTTAATGAATAAAACCTAGATCAGAACAGAACAGCACAAACTGTCAGAACAAGTTAGAACAGAAAAGTTCAACTTTGTGGTTGACAGTTTATAATCAGCTGTGAAAAGCGTCAAATTGAAATTCATTTGGTTAGAATAAATTAAGAATATCTTTTTTTAAGATGGATAGTTCTTCAGATATTTCCGACTTTTTTATTTCTGAACTGTTGAAAGATTCCAGCAGTGATAATATTATTTTCACTTCATTGGAAAAAAACATCAACAACCAATAACCACAATTAAAACTTGTTTTGTTTTCATGCTGACTGCTGACAGAAATCAGTACGCTGTTCTTTGACACTTGTCACGCACTTGCACCACATACAACACAAAGTAGGTACAGAAAATATTAGGCGTATACCACAAACTGAGCGCTCAATATCAGATTAACGGAGGCAGAATCATTTGGTGGGACAACATACTCCGCTCGTTTACAAAAAAAAAACATGTGATATTATTCTCATACGAGTTTAGAAATAAAATTACAACTTTTCTTTAAATATTTAATTGTTAAAGCAAAAAAATTATTGAAATTGATGAAAATGATTATAGCTTATTCAATTAGTTTGACTTTTCATCAATATTTCGTCTTTATTTTGTATTTACTTACCACTTTCTTATTTGCACACCCTCAAAAAATTATGACTTGGTTGTCAAAAAAACAGCTGTTCCGACTGAGAAAAAAAATTGAGTAATGAATCCAAGAAATTTTTGGATCAGAAATCTCCGCAAAAAATCTCAGTGCTCAGTTGAGATTTTTTGTCTCACTTAAAAAATCCTTGAGCGCTCGGAGCGCTCAGTTGATGGTACACGCCTATTGTTCTCATCTGTTCTGAAAAACTTCATGGAACACAAAAGTGACAGAAGTTAGAACAGCTGAGTGCAAGGTTTTTACTCATGGAACACACAATCTTGTACTTATCTTATCTTTTCTGTTCTTTTCTGTACTTTTCTGTTCCGAACAGATTCATTAAACAGACCTATTGAGTTATAGCTTAATCCATGTATTTAGGGTTCAGAATGTATCTACATAATCCTATCCCATAAATGAGCGTTATCAAATAAAATTTAAAACTTCCCATCCTAATGGTTGGACCAGGGATGAAAAAGCATCTTTAGGTAATGTATCGAATGTTAAAAAAAAGTATCGATTTGTACTTTTTGATTTTTTTTTTCAACAAATCAATGTTTATGAAGTGTAATAAACAAACAAGAGCATATTTTAAAATAAAAAAAAAATAAAACATACCGATTTTTTTAAAAGTTCGCGAGCCAAAATTTCATTTTGCGATATCTCATATTTTTCGAGATGTTTGCGGTATTTTTTCCCCGTACCATAAAACGAAATTTCAACCTAAAGGAAAACAAATTATCTTATTTAGAACATGAACTTGCTTTAAGTGCTCTTTCATTACTATTGTTGAAAGAGCGTTTTCCTACATGAATGTAATCAAAAGGTACTCACTCATGTCAAGTAACATTAGGTTTGTTTAATGAATAAAACCTAGATCAGAACAGAACAGCACAAACTGTCAGAACAAGTTAGAACAGAAAAGTTCAACTTTGTGGTTGACAGTTTCTAATCAGCTGTGAAAAGCGTCAAATTGAAATTGATTTGGTTAGAATAAATTAAGAATATTTTTTTTTTAAGATGGATAGTTCTTCAGATATTTCCGACTTTTTTATTTCTGAACTGTTGAAAGATTCCAGCAGTGATAATATTATTTTCACTTCATTGGAAAAAACATCAACAACCAATAACCACAATTAAAACTTGTTTTGTTTTCATGCTGACTGCTGACAGAAATCAGTCAGATGTTCTTTTACACTTGTCTCGCACTTGCATTACATACAACACAAAGTAGGTACAGAAAATATTAGGCGTATACCACAAACTGAGCGCTCAATGTCAGATTAACGGAGGCAGAATCATTCGGTGGGACAACATTCTCCGCTCGTTTACAAAAAAAAAAAACATGTGTTTTTATTCTCATACGAGTTTAGAAATAAAATTTCAACTTTTCTTTAAATATTTAATTGTTAAAGCAAAAAATTATTGAAAATGATTATAGCTTATTCAATTAGTTTGAGTTTTCAGAAACATTTCGTCTTTATTTTGTATTTATGTACCACTTTCTTATTTGCACACCCTCAAAAAATTATAACTTGGTTGTCAAACAAACAGCTGTTCCGACTGAGAAAAAAAATTGAGTAATGAATCCAAGAAATTTTTGGATCAGAAATCTCCGCAAAAAATCTCAGTGCTCAGTTGAGATTTTTTGTCTCACTTAAAAAATCCTTGAGCGCTCGGAGCGCTCAGTTGATGGTACACGCCTATTGTTCTCATCTGTTCTGAAAAACTTCATGGAACAAAAAAGTGACAGAAGTTAGAACAGCTGAGAGCAAGGTTTTTACTCATGGAACACACAATCTTGTACTTATCTTATCTTTTCTGTTCTTTTCTGTACTTTTCTGTTCCGAACAGATTCATTAAACAGACCTATTGAGTTATAGCTTAATCCATGTATTTAGGGTTCAGAATGTATCTACATAATCCTATCCCATAAATGAGCGTTATCAAATAAAATTTAAAACTTCCCATCCTAATGGTTGGACCAGGGATGAAAAAGCATCTTTAGGTAATGTATCGAATGTTAAAAAAAAGTATCGATTTGTACTTTTTGATTTTTTTTTTTCAACAAATCAATGTTTATGAAGTGTAATAAACAAACAAGAGCATATTTTAAAATAAAAAAAAAATAAAACATACCGATTTTTTTAAAAGTTCGCGAGCCAAAATTTCATTTTGCGATATCTCATATTTTTCGAGATGTTTGCGGTATTTTTTCCCCGTACCATAAAACGAAATTTCAACCTAAAGGAAAACAAATTATCTTATTTAGAACATAACCATTTCACTTTGGAAACGTGAACTTGCTTTAAGTGCTCTTTCATTACTATTGTTGAAAGAGCGTTTTCCTACATGAATGTAATCAAAAGGTACTCACTCTTGTCAAGTAACATTAGGTTTGTTTAATGAATAAAACCTAGATCAGAACAGAACAGCACAAACTGTCAGAACAAGTTAGAACAGAAAAGTTCAACTTTGTGGTTGACAGTTTCTAATCAGCTGTGAAAAGCGTCAAATTGAAATTGATTTGGTTAGAATAAATTAAGAATATTTTTTTTTAAGATGGATAGTTCTTCAGATATTTCCGACTTTTTTATTTCTGAACTGTTGAAAGATTCCAGCAGTGATAATATTATTTTCACTTCATTGGAAAAAACATCAACAACCAATAACCACAATTAAAACTTGTTTTGTTTTCATGCTGACTGCTGACAGAAATCAGTCAGATGTTCTTTTACACTTGTCTCGCACTTGCATTACATACAACACAAAGTAGGTACAGAAAATATTAGGCGTATACCACAAACTGAGCGCTCAATGTCAGATTAACGGAGGCAGAATCATTTGGTGGGACAACATTCTCCGCTCGTTTACAAAAAAAAAAAACATGTGTTTTTATTCTCATACGAGTTTAGAAATAAAATTTCAACTTTTCTTTAAATATTTAATTGTTAAAGCAAAAAATTATTGAAAATGATTATAGCTTATTCAATTAGTTTGAGTTTTCAGAAACATTTCGTCTTTATTTTGTATTTATGTACCACTTTCTTATTTGCACACCCTCAAAAAATTATAACTTGGTTGTCAAACAAACAGCTGTTCCGACTGAGAAAAAAAATTGAGTAATGAATCCAAGAAATTTTTGGATCAGAAATCTCCGCAAAAAATCTCAGTGCTCAGTTGAGATTTTTTGTCTCGCTTAAAAAATCCTTGAGCGCTCGGAGCGCTCAGTTGATGGTACACGCCTATTGTTCTCATCTGTTCTGAAAAACTTCATGGAACACAAAAGTGACAGAAGTTAGAACAGCTGAGAGCAAGGTTTTTACTCATGGAACACACAATCTTGTACTTATCTTATCTTTTCTGTTCCTTTCTGTACTTTTCTGTTCCGAACAGATTCATTAAACAGACCTATTGAAAAAAAAATATTTATGTGATATAATAAATGAATTTTAAATAAATTATTATGTAGCGGGAGGGTCAAATTCAAATTTGTTTCTAAAAATGCAATAGAATGAACAAAATTAAATTTTGTAGCTAATTAAAGTACAATTCTTAGATCCACTAACGAGGATTATGATTCTCTCCCATGTAAAAAAAAATCTGCTGGTACTTCAAAACTTTTTGTAATAATTAAAATAACTAAAATGTCTTAAATCCAATTCCGTTGCTGCAATACTACCTATTTAACGATTATTTTCTACTAAAATAATAAAAAAAAAATAATATAAAAATTTTGCTTTTTTACTATAAAATTTGTTTTTAAACGATTCGCGCTTTTTGCGATATTTTTTTTTTTTCGTTTTGAGGTTTATTGCGATATTTTTTTTAAATTGCGAAATTAGCTCATAAAAATCGCTCAAACCTGCTAGGTACACTTAATTCGCCAAAATTTAGTATAAAGGAATGTTAATGTATAGCTTTCTTTGTTAAGTAGTAGGTAGAGGTAAAAAAGTAATATGTTTTATTAATTTAAGCTGCATTGTATTGAATTGGCACAATAAGGGTACTTTTGAAAATTGAAATTGGATAAAATAGAATGTACCTATTTGATTAGTTTTTACTGGCAAATTATCAGCCCTATTCTGCTATTCATCGCGGGGAATTTTGTTTGAAATTTCACCTGTTACTATTCTGCTATTCATTCAAGTGAATGTGGATTCACGTCGGCAATGTCGGTAGTACGGTGTCGGCTTACGTGAACGGACTCTTTCTATACAATTCAGATCCGCATATAAAATGTTGCTGGTTTTCAATTGTTGGTTGTGTATCTGCTTAATGCGAGTTCGGATCTATGGTTCACGGGAATAGCAGAATAGGGCTGTATGTTTGATTTTTAGTTTTCTAAAAAACATATTTTGTTGAAGTAATTAGCTATTAAGGCAGGGCAAAAGTGTACTGAATTTTCTAAAAGTGTAGTTGTGTACCTTAGCAATGTCAAGTGTATCGAAAAAAGTACAATTGTATCGACTTTTGCAATCGTGGGTTGGAGTAAAGTTGGTTGGTTTTAGTGGTGCCAGACGTCCCGCTAGGCGTTGGACTGTCCCGACAAAAGTCTTTTTTCCGAAAGTGTCCCGTTCGTCGGAAAATTATGTCCCGCAATTTTTTGTATGTGCCCCTAAAAGATACAGAATGGTGTCAATTTTAAATTTATTTTATTTAACCACTTCAGGTTTCCAAGATCTCCGCAATCTCAGAATTCTGAACGTGATTTCTTATAAAAGTTCCTGACTAACTGGTTGAACACAATAGAGTGCCGCAACAAGAACAGCAGTCGCAACTAGTGCTGGACAGTTTTTCAGTAGACGGGGTTAAAGTTAAACCTGAGTTAACTCATTAAATTAGGTGAGTTAACTTTGAATTAACTCAAAGAATGTTTATGATATTTTATCTTCCGGGTTTTTTAAGGCATTCTGAATTCATCATCAATTAATTATTTCAAGAGTTAACACTGAAAAACTGGGCCTAAATAATTGCTTCACATTGATTCCTTAATTTTTTTTTTGTAAGAAACTATGTCTAAAACCAAACGCAACACAAGAACGCTGAAAACAGAAATAATTTTTTTTCCGCGCAGTAGATTGTTTTTTTTTCCCTATTGACAATGTGAAATCGCGCATCAAAAGTTAAAAGTAGATCAACTTTTGCGATGATGCGATATTCCATATTTTGACAACTACCCATACGGAAGCGATTAGAAATGCGGCTACGTCTTCATAAGGGGGGGTTCACACTCGTGAAACATTCGATCAACCTGAGTCGTTTTGTTTGCATTCACATTCATCAACCGCTTCATCAACTGCATTTGTAAATAAATTTCCAGAAAGCAAAGATGGCTTAGATTTAACTTTTGGCACCAGTTTCAGCAAAAGAAATTAAATTTGTTCCCTTCCTTTTGCGGGTTTACTTCTATTTCAACCGATTCTTCACAAATCTCACATACAAAATTTAAAAAAAAAAAACACGAAAATCCAAATTTTCAGATATGTCAGTCGTTCAACTAGTGTTCAAATTAGCTACAGCGGTCGTTCGACCGAGCAAAATATCAAAAAATTTTAAAAACTTCCGACAAGTCGTTCAGCTTGTGTTCACATTAAAAATGATGTAACGTTTCGACACGATGAACTTGTCGATGAGCGTGAACCAGTGGCGGATCCAGGGGGTGGCTATAAGGGCTAAAGCCCCCCCACAGAAGATTCCTAACATTAATTAAAATATAGAAAGCAATACCTTACCTTTATATTCTTCTAAAATATTGTTAAGCTGTTAAATTTGATAGGAATCAGACAAAATAACGAGATAGGGGCTGAACAATTTACATGTCATGTAATTTTTTAAGCCCCAAAAGAATTAGCATGGGGCTAAAGTCTTAAAGGAATTGGAGAAAAAGCAAGTTTGGAGCTACTTATAATAGAAATATTTAATGCAAAGGCAATTATTCCCTAAAGTCCCTAAGAATTGGACAAAAAACGTGGTCGGGGTTAAACAACCAATTCCCTAAAAAAATAACTTATTACAGAGAGTGTTTCTGGCTTAGATCTAGGGACTGTCAAAGTCCTCAGTTGGGGCTAAAGCTTGAAGAGATAATTGAAAAAAAAACGGCGTCTGAGCTGAACAATTAACATGTCAAATGCAACAACAATTTAACCAAGGTCAGAGTCAACCATACATACAAAACGACTAAACGATTACAAACAAGAAATCTAGTCAAGGAGCCAAATAAGAAACGCCTGAAATTTCTCTCTGCACACAGAAAATCATGCAGAAGCAAATGAATTATTTGTAACCCCTATAGACTCCAGGTTGAAGTGCAAATTTATCGACATTTGTTTTGAGCAAGAATATAGAGTGCATGTAGCGTATACATTAAAATTTATTGACGATTGCAGAATTAGACTACATGCTATTTTTTTAGAGCAGCCTTTTCTTATGCCCGACTAAAAGTCTTGAAGTTTTGACATTTTATTTTTCAATAGACAAAATATTATTTTCTGTGCTTTCCAGTGGCAGTTCGAACAAAACATATACCTACTCTACTAGTTGATTGGGCTATAGTTCACGAAAATGAGATCTCCAGAGAGCTCATACTGTCAAAACACATAATATTATGAGCTTTTGCAAGTGAGATCCCTTATAACCTTTTCACTCCAAACCCTTATGCGAAATTAAAAGACAATTTTGTAAATATTGGAAGTTAAAAATGGAAATGCAATGCATCCTGATTCGTTATATTTAGTTTTTTTCTTAACCGAACACGTAGTAGTAAGGATGTGCGACTTTTTGTTTTCCTGGCAGCAACCTGTCACCTATTTGTATGACTTTTTAACTGAGCGCTGAATGCTTCACAAGGTGTGTTTGATTTCATCCTTCAGATCCAAAATGTTTTGGACAGGTTTTATTTAAAACTTGTAGTTTAGCGAAAATGTATAGGAAAACTTGTGTTTTCGATCTAGGTTTTCAGCCAAAACCGATATTTTCGCGAAAACCGGGTTTTGGGTTTGGTGTGAAAATTCTGTTAGATATAATTTCCATTTTTTTCTCAAAATGAATCTTGAAGCCCCCCCCACAGCCAAATCCTAGATCCGCTACTAGCGTGAAGCCCCCTATTGTGTTCTGCCAGGAGGTGCTTAGAGAACTTGTAAGTCAGGCAAATTAATATAGCCCGTGATTGGCCAGCTGCCGCGAAAATTGCCTTCAAAATAAGAGAACTTTCATTGGTAAGCGACTGGAAAGTTAGTCAAGAAATATCTATGGTATGGGTATGTTCAGGAGACATAGCCTATAGGAACTTTGTGCAAAAATCTTAATTTTTGGTAATAGGATTGGGATTTTGATGGGCTGTAGAGCTATTTAATAGGAGTATTTGAGGAATTATCCCTGCCTCTAGCTGTTGAACATTCCGCGTAGTCAGCGTTTGAAAAAAAAAGAATTGTTGATAAAAATGTTTTTTTTTTTTAAATAACGGTGCATTCCACAAACTTCAAAAATCAAATTTTTTATCATGGTACATTTTTTTATAGGTATATATTTAAAACCCAAAAATTAGTCAAAATTTTATTCAAAACTGAAAAATTGAATTCTGTAAAAAAAAATATTTTATATAAAGACAAATCACGAAAAAAACATTAAGGTATAAATTAAAAAAAAAAATATAACGGTACATTTAAGACAATTCTAAAATACTTTAAACGATGCACAATTGAATTTAGAACAAGAAAGTAAACATTTTATTTTATTATTGTATTGTTAAGTCTGTCAATTTTGCATAAAAACGTGAAAAAATGAATATTATAAACAATTTATTACAGTATTTACTGTTAAAGCGGAATTGTAAACAAAATATAACAAAATCAAAAAACATATTTTATTTTTCTTTCAAATTCTGCATTGTTAACTTCCCATTGGAAGTTATTGTAATTAGTGCGATTTGTCGAATTGAAAATGTTGACATATCTTCACGTTTTGAGGTCTCTAGAATCAGAATCCGTCGGTTTTAGCAAGATGTCTGTATGTGTGTATGTACGTACGTTCGGGGTACTTTTTTCGTCCACCAAATCTCGAGAACTCATAAAGATATCGACCTTGGATAAATTTTATTTTACAGATAATATTCCTGGCTGGAAAAATGCCCAGTTTCTGTCTAGTTTTGACATGGCACTAGTCAGTTTTCTTTAGGGAAAATCTAGACCAGGAGAACTTGTCAAATATACGTCAAGCCCTTGCAAGTTTTCAGTAAATAAAATTTAGACGAGGAAAATGTTTCATACTCTCTTTTCATACTCTCTTTTCGGCATCCTATCAGACTAAGCACTATCGTTATTGATATGCAAAATTATAACTAAACAAATTGAATCGAAAAATACAAATTTTAACTTTTGTTATAATTTATCAGTTTTGGTTTAAAAAAAAAGTTAAAAATATAGGTATTTAATTTCGAAAATCCCTATTTTCAACCACCCACCCTCGCCAAAGGCTTTTTGAACTTTTCATTAAAATTAATCAAAATTATAATTTACTTTCTTAGGGGCAGTTATAGCGATCAGTAAAAAACATCAGTAAAAATTTTCTTTTGTATAATTTCATGTGTTATAAAAAGATTTGAAACATAAAAATGGTACGAATCGATGGCAAATCAACTAAAATACTTTTTTCTGACAAAAAATAATCCCAAGGAAGAATAATTTTTATAAAAAAAGCATTTATTTATTTTACTGATGGAAATTCGTTTTACTGAACAGCTGATTGCCAATTCACAAAAAATGGAACATTTCGTTTCAGTTTTCTGTGTTCTATTTTTTTACTGTTCCACTCCATCAGTAAAAAAATTACTGAAGCAATTTACATCATTAAAAATAATAAAAGGTTGTTGCTGGAGGTTTGACATTTAATTACTAATAGAATTTTAATGATTGCTATAACCGGCCGTACGTAAAAAATTTCAGTTTTCAACTGTTTCAACTTTTACTAATGGTTTTTACTGATCGCTATAACTGGCACCTTAGGGTCCAGTTATAGTGATCATTAAAAACCATCCATAAAAATATTCTTTTGCATAATTTCATGTGTTATAAAAATATTTGAAACATAAAAATGGTACGAATCGATGGCAAATCAATTAAAATATTTTTTTCAGGCAAAAAATAATCCCAAGAATGAATAATTTTTGTAAAAAAAGCATTTATTTATTTTACTGATGGAAATTCCTTTTACTGAACAGCTGATTGCCAGCTCACAAAAAATGGAACATTTCTTTTCAGTTTTCTGTGTTCTACTTTTTTACTGTTCCACTCCATCAGTAAAAAAATTACTGAAGCATTTAACATCATTAAAAATATTAAAAGGTTGTTGCTGGAGGTTTGACATTTAATTACTGATAGAATTTTAATGATTGCTATAACCTGCTGTACTTAAAAAAATCCAGTTTTCACCTGGTTCATCTTTTACTGATGGTTTTTAATGACCGCTATAACTGGCCCCTTAAACTATATTTACTTAATACCAGATAGTACATCTCAAGTGGTTCATATCCGGTTGTTTTTGTGGTGGGATGTAGTTTAGATTAAGCGCATTTTTGTACACGATACTAAATCAAATAATATGATAATAAGAGTATTTTACAAAAATGCTCAGTATCATACTAAATTTGCTTGAATATCGTATTAAATTCATAAAAATTTCCGCTATTATTTTTATTATTCAGGGCCAGATCACTTAAGACTAAAACGATTGTTCGATTGAACGATCGTCGGCTTGACGATAGCTGTCTGTATACACACATATAGGAAAATATAGAGAGAGAAATAGTCAAAACGACGATCGTTCAATCGAACAATCGTTTTAGTCTTACGCGATCTGGGCCCAGGTTTTTATTTTTGATCTGCGTTATTTTACTATCGGATCACAACCGATACTAAAGTACCCTTTTTTAATGTTTCTAGCAAAAATATGAACAAATCTAGTTTTGGCTGGTCCGGGGCCTAGAGTGGTTATTCTGACGAGGCAAAAGGGTTCATTATCGACAAGGCCCTAGTTTTGGCCATTACTCAGCCATGCTAGGGCCTTGCCAGAATCTATTTAAAACTCTCTAGTGCCATGTCGAAAACTAGAATGTTTTTCTGCGCGGGTTGTCATAACGTGCTGAAAAGGTTTTCTAACAAATTCAATGAACCGTTTTTTAACTAGGTACAGCAATTTAAAAAGGAGCTGTAAAATGTCATTTATCTGGAATATTTCGAGAACGGAATAAAATATTCACTTCAGACTTATTTTATTTTACATAACATTACACAATACCAAATCAGTGATGCCAGATCGTGGGATTTATCCCTTTTTGTGGGAGTTTCTTGTCTAAAATAAGCTAAAAGGAACAAGTGACCTCAACTCCAGAAATTATTGTATTTCGCCCAAGGTATAACAGTGGGCTCTTCAGTCAATCTGTTATACCCTACTAAGACACAAATTTTGGTCGATGTTTACCGACTCTTATAAAAATCACAGCAAAAAGATACTGTGAATTTTATTATTCTAGGGGAATTTGTTTAAATTCGTGCACCTAGAAAATAAACACCCGTGGTCAGGTTTTTTTTATAATAAGAAGATGAAGAAATTTAAATATTAAAATATTGAAATTACTTCTGTTTTAAGTGGAGTGAATGAATAAAATTCAATTAAAAAGTACAAGTGACCTCAACTCCAGAAATTATTGTGTTTCGCCCAAGGTATAACAGTGGGCTCTTCAGTCAGTCTGTTATACCCTACTAAGACACAAATTTTGGTCGATGTTTACCGACTCTTATAAAAATCACAGCAAAAAGATACTGTGAATTTTATTATTCTAGGGGAATTTGTTTAAATTCGTGCACCTAGAAAATAAATACCCGTGGTCAGGTTTTTTTTTTTTTTATAATAAGAAGATGAAGAAATTTAAATATTAAAATATTGAAATTACTTCTGTTTTAAGTGGAGTGAATGAATAAAATTCAATTAAAAAGTACAAGTGACCTCAACTCCAGAAATTATTGTGTTTCGCCCAAGGTATAACAATGGGCTCTTCAGTCAGTCTGTTATACCCTACTAAGACACAAATTTTGGTCGATGTTTACCGACTCTTATAAAAATCACAGCAAAAAGATACTGTAAATTTTATTATTCTAGGGGAATTTGTTTAAATTCGTGCACCTAGAAAATAAATACCCGTGGTCAGGTTTTTTTTTTTTTTTATAATAAGAAGATGAAGAAATTTAAATATTAAAATATTGAAATTACTTCTGTTTTAAGTGGAGTGAATGAATAAAATTCAATTAAAAAGTACAAGTGACCTCAACTCCAGAAATTATTGTGTTTCGCCCAAGGTATAACAGTGGGCTCTTCAGTCAGTCTGTTATACCCTACTAAGACACAAATTTTGGTCGATGTTTACCGACTCTTATAAAAATCACAGCAAAAAGATACTGTGAATTTTATTATTCTAGTGGAATTTGTTTAAATTCGTGCACCTAGAAAATAAATACCCGGCTGAATGGCTTCGTCAATAAACAAAATATGCGTCATTAGTCAGGCAGCAAACCACACGTACTCCATGAGTCATCATTGCACCCCGAAAAAAATTACGGTTTGGTGTGTTTTATGGGCCGTACTTCTTCCGTGATGATCAAGACCGGCACGTTACTGTGAATGGGGATCGCTACCGTTCAATGATAACCGAATATTTTTGGCCCCAATTGGATGATATGGACTTGGAGGACATGTGGTTCCAATAGGACGGCGCCACAAGCCACACAGCGAATGTCACAATCAATTTATTGGAAACCAAGTTTGGAGAGCGTGTTATCTCACGAAATGGTCCAGTCGCTTGGCCGCCTCGGTCGTGCGATTTGACGCCGTTAGACTATTTCCTGTGTGGCTACGTCAAGTCTATGGTCTATGCCAACAAGCCAGCGACGATTGATGAACTCCGTACGAATATCGAACGTGAAATTGCAGCAGTATCGGCCGATTTATGCTTGAAAACCGTTGAAAATTGGGTTCAGCGTCTGGACTTCTGCAAGTGTGCCCGTGGTCGCCATGCAAAAGAAATCGATTTACTTTCACAGGAATAAAGAATTTCATTGATATCCAAAACCGTTTTTGTTTTATTTAAAAAAAGGAGGTGAAAAACCCGATAGATATATCTTTAATAGTCTCAATAAAATGCATAAGGAACCATGAACAAAAATTTAAAAGTTTCAAATGATAGAAAAAAATATATATAACTGTACATTTCAGAAAGCCGAAAAAAAAATTCAAATGATGCATAATTTACTAAAGCATAAAACTGTGTATATTTTTTATATATTACGACCTTACATTTTAAAAATTTTTAGTAAGCGTTGAAAAAAAGAAAATATAAACTGAATTTTTGCAGTTTTTACAAAAAAAAAAATATATATTGGCTCATCCAAAAAACTTGAGAAACACATCAAACTACGCAAAATTATATTTAGCGTAAGATAAAAGAATTTTTTTTTTTGAAAAAGTGTCGAAATTGAATAGCTAAGGGTACTGAATAACACTAAACTAAATATTTTATTTTGTGTCTTTTAAAATATTTTGTAGGTTTCTTTGGGAAAAAAATTTTATTCGAAGAAAAAAAAAATGGTTTTTAAAGAAAGAATTTAAATTAAATTAAAAGGAAAGGAAAATTAAAAGTACCGATCTGCATCCCGCTGTGAGCGGACGTGTGTGCGCGAGTGGTGGAAATACCTTACCAAATACCCATTGCTTTTAATAATTAATTGCATTCAATTACACAGTGCTCTTCCCTTATTATAAAAATAAACAAATTAAATACCCACTCTCACCATCTTTTACCAATAAAATATAAAAAAAAAAAAAAAAAAAAAAAAATAATAATAATCTAATTGCGCCGCGAAATAAAAAAAAAAAAAAAAAAAATAACCCACAATTAATAATCATACAACATCAAAGTGCAAGTGCCAGTGCCAGTGCAAAGAAAACAACAACAACAAAAAAGTGCACCCGAGTACGAAGATGATGATGCACAAGCAACAATCACCACAGCGGTAAATTTTCTATCTCTCCTTCCCACTTCACTCACAGTGCTTTGACTTCGTCATTATATGCAGTGTATGTATCATCTCATATAATGCTTGTAATTGACTAAGCCAAAGCATATCAGATAAATTGCTGTTATTGATTTTGTGTATCCAGGGGCGGATCAGTACACTGCTTTTTTAGGCATAACACTAGTAGTATTGTACTGTGAAGTCATTTGGGGCCCAAACTTGATATCAGCATAGATAACTGTCTGATTTGGTTTTTTATGTCTGTTTATTGTAATGGTGGGTGAATTTAGGGTTGTGAAATTAGGGTTGACTACAGCAACATTTGGAGACTGCGAATTTTTGTGCTGCATATGTCCATACTGTTAAAAAACAGGCCAGCTGTTTTGGCATTAAGTGAAACCCAGGTAGGGGAAAATACCGATCACTCGGAATTGAGCCTACATGGTTATAGCTTAGTGCCTCAATTTTTTTCCGCATCATGGTCTCGCCGTGTATGTTCGCAGTGATGTAGCTTATCAGCTTCAACCACAATATGGTTCATGTTTGAAAACGAACTTTATTTTCATGTGGTTTAAATTCACCATCCATAAGCGCATCATCCATACTTGTTTTATTTATCGTAGTCCTAGTTTGGATAGTAATTCGACTTCCAACGAATTCGATGCACTATCCGACTCCATCCAGAGAATTATTTCCCATTTTCCGCACAGTGAAATCGTTGTTACGGGCGATTTCAATGTACATAATTCTTCGTGGCTACGCTATTCGGGTCAGACAACACCCGAAGGAAGGTATGTCGAGATTTTTGCTGAGATAAACAACCTAACTCAGCTGGTCGACGAGCCTACTCGGATTCCTGACGTTGCAGGTCAATCCGCCAACACTCTAGATTTGTTTCTTACCTCTGACCCTGATAAATATACTATAAGTGTATTATCGCCTCTAGGCACATCAGACCATTGTGTCATATCTGCGAATTTCTCGTGCCACCAAAACACAGTTAAAGAAAAAACTCCCAAGAGAACCGTTTGGCAGTATGAGAAAGCCAACTGGGACGGTCTCAATGTTTTCTTCAGGAACTTTAACTGGTCACTGTGCTTCCTCGATAGTGACGTAGATTTCAGTGCAGATATGATTACAAACTTAATTCTTTGTGGAATGAGAAATTTTATCCCGAATAGGGTGAAACCTATCAAACCCAAAGAAAACTCATGGTTTGATTCGAGCTGTAAAGAGGTTATTAGTGTTAGAGAAGTAAGCTTCCGAAGTTATAAAGCCAACCCTACTGGGGAAAACCGGAAAAAGTTTCAACAAGCTAGAAAGACCTGTAACGTTCATATTCGACGAACCAAATTTTTACATGATCAAAATTTTAGGCAAAAAATTCTACAATGTCCCAAAGGTAGTCAAAATTTTTGGTCATTTGTAAAAAACATACGAAACACCACCTCGTCCTCGGTTCCAACGCTCGTCTTCAACGATACTCCTTTTGTCAGCTCAATCGATAAAGCCAATTTGCTTGCAGCACAGTTTGCTGTTAATTCGTCGCTGCCTGAAAGTGTTATGACTCCTCCTGTACTTGAGAGCGCAAATGATTCTATGAGACATATCTTCTTCCGCACTCGTGCAGTTGCCAGAGTTCTGAAAGATCTCGATATACACAAATCCGCTGGCCCGGATAGTATCCCTCCCATTGTTCTGAAGAGGTGTTCTTCAACGCTGGCAAAACCACTGCGTAAGCTTTTCCATCTGTCCTACTCTACTGGTCTCTTTCCGAGTGGATGGAAAACAGCATTTGTCCAGCCTGTCCCTAAAAAAGGCGTGTCTTCTTCCCCCTCCAACTATCGGCCAATTGCGCTTACGTCCCTTCTTTCCAAGGTCATGGAAACGCTGATTAATTTTCAGCTAAAGAAATATCTCGAAGAACGAAAGCTTCTTAATGACCGGCAGTACGGCTTTCGTAGCAATAGGTCCACTGGTGATCTGATGGTATATCTCACCGAACAGTGGCACAAATCTTTACATCGTTTTG
Source organism: Melangyna quadrimaculata (assembly GCA_949320155.1). NCBI lineage: Eukaryota > Metazoa > Arthropoda > Insecta > Diptera > Syrphidae > Melangyna > Melangyna quadrimaculata. The sequence goes on from OX439483.1 coordinate 369,415,405, forward strand.
GAGAAAGTAAGATTATTGCGCTTGATATTTCTAAAGCATTTGATAGAGTTTGGCATCAAGCTCTCTTATCGAAAATGCGTGCATTTGGTATCGATGAATCTCTTCTTCTCTGGATTAGAAATTACCTTTCGGACCGTTCAATACAAGTTGTATTGGATGGTTTCAAGACTGAAATTCACAAAATAAATGCTGGTGTGCCCCAGGGCTCCGTTCTGTCTCCGACTCTCTTCCTTATATTCATAAACGATCTTTTATCTGAAACTTCTAATCCATTAAATTGTTTCGCTGACGACAGTACCCTCAGCTTTTCGTATTCGTTCCTAGATTCACATCCATGTCCTTCGGATGTGGAACTTGAACGGCAGCGTATGATAAGCTCATTAAATTCTGATCTCGACAGCATTGTCCAATGGGGAATAAAAAATCGTGTAGAATTTAATGCTTCAAAAACTCAATGCTGTCTACTGTCGTTAAAACGAAACCCACCCCCCATGCCACTATCCATGAGTGGCACTTGCATTGAGGAAACCGAAAAGCTTTCAGTCCTCGGTATGTGTGTCACAGACCACCTTTTATGGAACGATCACATATTCGACATCGGCAAAAATGCTGCTAAGTGTTTAGGTTTTCTCCGTCGATGCAAGAAATTTTTCTCCCCTTCTGATCTGGCTGTGATCTACAAAGCCTTTATTCGTCCAAAACTTGAGTATAACTCTCACATATGGGCAGGTGCTCCAATAACCCACTTGAGTTTATTGGATAGAATTGAAAAGAGAGCTCTTAAAATTATAGGTGAAAGAACTATAACGGAAACATTCTCATCTCTTGAGCACCGTCGAAATGTTTCATGTCTTTCGTTATTTTACCGGTATTTCCATAAACAATGCTCTAGTGAAATAGCCAGTTGCATTCCTCCCCTTAAACAATTCAACCGTAATACTCGCGCTTCTAGGAATGCCCATCAGTTTACCCTTGAGCCCAATTTCGGTCGTACTGTTAAGTACAGAGATTCTTTCTTTAGTCGCACTACTCGAATGTGGAATGCTCTACCCAGCTCAATTTTCCCCTCCCATTGTCATCTACAGATCGCTTCTAGGAATGCCCATCAGTTTACCCTTGAGCCCAATTTCGGTCGTACTGTTAAGTACAGAGATTCTTTCTTTAGTCGCACTACTCGAATGTGGAATGCTCTACCCAGCTCAATTTTCCCCTCCCATTGTGATCTACAGACGTTCAAAACCAATGTGCATCGGTATCTCCTTTTAAATCCCCTCCAATCTACCTAATCGCTCGTGCTGTGTATATCATCTTAAGGGTAGTCACAACCCCTTTTGCACGCGCTTAATATAAAAGAAAAAAAAAAACAACAATGAAATAGAACATACTTCAGTTTTACATAGATTTTCATCAATATTTTAGTTGCTTATATGTTAGCCTTTTATTTCTATAGGTACATTATAGTTTATATTTAAAGTTATTTTACTTAAAAATTTATTATTCTACAAAAAATTAAATTAAAACTCATTGGCTTCTACTTCGTTCAGATGGCCTTCTTCGCCAATGGTATTATTGCAGGATGCTCCCTCGCAGGTTCCACACATAACTGAACATAACTGAACATAACATTCCTGATCGCCTACTTTGGCATCTTGTTGTACATTGTATCCAACAGTTACAAGATAATAATTTAAGTAGATTTTTCTGGAGCTGGTGGCATATCTGTTGTTACAGGAATTAATCCGCTTTTGACGGATTTCCACCCCCAATCGGTTGGTTCCAAAGCATTTCCCAGCCAAGCTTGTACTTGATGATAAACACGATATGAATGCTGATCTGCAGCAGCTTTAGTTGGAGGAAGACAAGCTAAATCAAATTTAGAATTTAACTGCAGAGATTAGCAATCACCCTGTTAGGCTACGACAAAACCAAATTAAACCAACCTCCATTACGACATTTTTTACAAAAAATTGAATTTTTGTGTATTTTTAAAAAGTTGTTATCTTCCTATATATTTCGTTTTATATTTTATTATTTAGGAAAAAACAATTATTAGTCATTTGACGTACCAATCTTCTTCCTAAACTAATTATATCCAAAGATATAGCCATTTTAATGAACCAACGAAAAATAACCCACAATTAATAATCATACAACATCAAAGTGCAAGTGCCAGTGCCAGTGCAAAGAAAACAACAACAACAAAAAAGTGCACCCGAGTACGAAGATGATGATGCACAAGCAACAATCACCACAGCGGTAAATTTTCTATCTCTCCTTCCCACTTCACTCACAGTGCTTTGACTTCGTCATTATATGCAGTGTATGTATCATCTCATATAATGCTTGTAATTGACTAAGCCAAAGCATATCAGATAAATTGCTGTTATTGATTTTGTGTATCCAGGGGCGGATCAGTACACTGCTTTTTTAGGCATAACACTAGTAGTATTGTACTGTGAAGTCATTTGGGGCCCAAACTTGATATCAGCATAGATAACTGTCTGATTTGGTTTTTTATGTCTGTTTATTGTAATGGTGGGTGAATTTAGGGTTGTGAAATTAGGGTTGACTACAGCAACATTTGGGGACTGCGAATTTTTGTGCTGCATATGTCCATACTGTAAAAAACAGGCCAGCTGTTTTGGCATTAAGTGAAACCCAGGTAGGGGAAAATACAGATCACTCGGAATTGAGCCTACATGGTTATAGCTTAGTGCCTCAATTTTTTTCCGCATCATGGTCTCGCCGTGTATGTTCGCAGTGATGTAGCTTATCAGCTTCAACCACAATATGGTTCATGTTTGAAAACGAACTTTATTTTCATGTGGTTTAAATTCACCATCCATAAGCGCATCATCCATACTTGTTTTATTTATCGTAGTCCTAGTTTGGATAGTAATTCGACTTCCAACGAATTCGATGCACTATCCGACTCCATCCAGAGAATTATTTCCCATTTTCCGCACAGTGAAATCGTTGTTACGGGCGATTTCAATGTACATAATTCTTCGTGGCTACGCTATTCGGGTCAGACAACACCCGAAGGAAGGTATGTCGAGATTTTTGCTGAGATAAACAACCTAACTCAGCTGGTCGACGAGCCTACTCGGATTCCTGACGTTGCAGGTCAATCCGCCAACACTCTAGATTTGTTTCTTACCTCTGACCCTGATAAATATACTATAAGTGTATTATCGCCTCTAGGCACATCAGACCATTGTGTCATATCTGCGAATTTCTCGTGCCACCAAAACACAGTTAAAGAAAAAACTCCCAAGAGAACCGTTTGGCAGTATGAGAAAGCCAACTGGGACGGTCTCAATGTTTTCTTCAGGAACTTTAACTGGTCACTGTGCTTCCTCGATAGTGACGTAGATTTCAGTGCAGATATGATTACAAACTTAATTCTTTGTGGAATGAGAAATTTTATCCCGAATAGGGTGAAACCTATCAAACCCAAAGAAAACTCATGGTTTGATTCGAGCTGTAAAGAGGTTATTAGTGTTAGAGAAGTAAGCTTCCGAAGTTATAAAGCCAACCCTACTGGGGAAAACCGGAAAAAGTTTCAACAAGCTAGAAAGACCTGTAACGTTCATATTCGACGAACCAAATTTTTACATGATCAAAATTTTAGGCAAAAAATTCTACAATGTCCCAAAGGTAGTCAAAATTTTTGGTCATTTGTAAAAAACATACGAAACACCACCTCGTCCTCGGTTCCAACGCTCGTCTTCAACGATACTCCTTTTGTCAGCTCAATCGATAAAGCCAATTTGCTTGCAGCACAGTTTGCTGTTAATTCGTCGCTGCCTGAAAGTGTTATGACTCCTCCTGTACTTGAGAGCGCAAATGATTCTATGAGACATATCTTCTTCCGCACTCGTGCAGTTGCCAGAGTTCTGAAAGATCTCGATATACACAAATCCGCTGGCCCGGATAGTATCCCTCCCATTGTTCTGAAGAGGTGTTCTTCAACGCTGGCAAAACCACTGCGTAAGCTTTTCCATCTGTCCTACTCTACTGGTCTCTTTCCGAGTGGATGGAAAACAGCATTTGTCCAGCCTGTCCCTAAAAAAGGCGTGTCTTCTTCCCCCTCCAACTATCGGCCAATTGCGCTTACGTCCCTTCTTTCCAAGGTCATGGAAACGCTGATTAATTTTCAGCTAAAGAAATATCTCGAAGAACGAAAGCTTCTTAATGACCGGCAGTACGGCTTTCGTAGCAATAGGTCCACTGGTGATCTGATGGTATATCTCACCGAACAGTGGCACAAATCTTTACATCGTTTTGGAGAAAGTAAGATTATTGCGCTTGATATTTCTAAAGCATTTGATAGAGTTTGGCATCAAGCTCTCTTATCGAAAATGCGTGCATTTGGTATCGATGAATCTCTTCTTCTCTGGATTAGAAATTACCTTTCGGACCGTTCAATACAAGTTGTATTGGATGGTTTCAAGACTGAAATTCACAAAATAAATGCTGGTGTGCCCCAGGGCTCCGTTCTGTCTCCGACTCTCTTCCTTATATTCATAAACGATCTTTTATCTGAAACTTCTAATCCATTAAATTGTTTCGCTGACGACAGTACCCTCAGCTTTTCGTATTCGTTCCTAGATTCACATCCATGTCCTTCGGATGTGGAACTTGAACGGCAGCGTATGATAAGCTCATTAAATTCTGATCTCGACAGCATTGTCCAATGGGGAATAAAAAATCGTGTAGAATTTAATGCTTCAAAAACTCAATGCTGTCTACTGTCGTTAAAACGAAACCCACCCCCCATGCCACTATCCATGAGTGGCACTTGCATTGAGGAAACCGAAAAGCTTTCAGTCCTCGGTATGTGTGTCACAGACCACCTTTTATGGAACGATCACATATTCGACATCGGCAAAAATGCTGCTAAGTGTTTAGGTTTTCTCCGTCGATGCAAGAAATTTTTCTCCCCTTCTGATCTGGCTGTGATCTACAAAGCCTTTATTCGTCCAAAACTTGAGTATAACTCTCACATATGGGCAGGTGCTCCAATAACCCACTTGAGTTTATTGGATAGAATTGAAAAGAGAGCTCTTAAAATTATAGGTGAAAGAACTATAACGGAAACATTCTCATCTCTTGAGCACCGTCGAAATGTTTCATGTCTTTCGTTATTTTACCGGTATTTCCATAAACAATGCTCTAGTGAAATAGCCAGTTGCATTCCTCCCCTTAAACAATTCAACCGTAATACTCGCGCTTCTAGGAATGCCCATCAGTTTACCCTTGAGCCCAATTTCGGTCGTACTGTTAAGTACAGAGATTCTTTCTTTAGTCGCACTACTCGAATGTGGAATGCTCTACCCAGCTCAATTTTCCCCTCCCATTGTCATCTACAGATCGCTTCTAGGAATGCCCATCAGTTTACCCTTGAGCCCAATTTCGGTCGTACTGTTAAGTACAGAGATTCTTTCTTTAGTCGCACTACTCGAATGTGGAATGCTCTACCCAGCTCAATTTTCCCCTCCCATTGTGATCTACAGACGTTCAAAACCAATGTGCATCGGTATCTCCTTTTAAATCCCCTCCAATCTACCTAATCGCTCGTGCTGTGTATATCATCTTAAGGGTAGTCACAACCCCTTTTGCACGCGCTTAATATAAAAGAAAAAAAAAAACAACAATGAAATAGAACATACTTCAGTTTTACATAGATTTTCATCAATATTTTAGTTGCTTATATGTTAGCCTTTTATTTCTATAGGTACATTATAGTTTATATTTAAAGTTATTTTACTTAAAAATTTATTATTCTACAAAAAATTAAATTAAAACTCATTGGCTTCTACTTCGTTCAGATGGCCTTCTTCGCCAATGGTATTATTGCAGGATGCTCCCTCGCAGGTTCCACACATAACTGAACATAACTGAACATAACATTCCTGATCGCCTACTTTGGCATCTTGTTGTACATTGTATCCAACAGTTACAAGATAATAATTTAAGTAGATTTTTCTGGAGCTGGTGGCATATCTGTTGTTACAGGAATTAATCCGCTTTTGACGGATTTCCACCCCCAATCGGTTGGTTCCAAAGCATTTCCCAGCCAAGCTTGTACTTGATGATAAACACGATATGAATGCTGATCTGCAGCAGCTTTAGTTGGAGGAAGACAAGCTAAATCAAATTTAGAATTTAACTGCAGAGATTAGCAATCACCCTGTTAGGCTACGACAAAACCAAATTAAACCAACCTCCATTACGACATTTTTTACAAAAAATTGAATTTTTGTGTATTTTTAAAAAGTTGTTATCTTCCTATATATTTCGTTTTATATTTTATTATTTAGGAAAAAACAATTATTAGTCATTTGACGTACCAATCTTCTTCCTAAACTAATTATATCCAAAGATATAGCCATTTTAATGAACCAACGAATTCCCAAAAACTAAAAAAGAAATACAGTCGGGGATATTTCTAAAAAAGGTACAATATATGCAAGTATCAAAGCTATTACCAAAATTTAGAAACTTGTTTGGACATGGAGCCATGTTTTTGTTCCCTGGGCTAATAAAGGACTTAATATTCAGTCAACTACATCCATTGAACGTTAATTTGCCTCAAAATAACTAACTTTTTTATGGACATGTCCTATAACATTTCTTCAATACTTTACCTCATAATCGTTTAGAAAAAAGGGAATTCTCGACAAGGATACAAAATTCCTTCGTAATGTACGTAAAATTTCATTTTCAAATTTTCTAAACGCGACCACACAAGCAATTTATAAAAAGTCGTAGGTACTGATTTATAATTTCACAGCTGGAAATTTTGACAAGAACACACTTGATTTGAAATTAACGTATGTATGTTTATATAGATATTTCTTGACTGACTTTCCATTTCCAGTCACTTTCTAATAAAAGTTCCCTTTATTTGAAGGCAATTTTTCGACAGTTGGCCAATGTCAGACTAGAAACTTGCTTTACTTGCAAGTCCCATTAATAATCAGAAGGTTTCAAATCAATTTTTTTTAATAGTTAACACGCACTTCACATACTTCAGTTATACATAGATTTTCATCAACATTTTAGTTCCTTATATGTTAGCTTTTTGTTTCTATAGGTACATTATAGTTTATATTTAAAGTTATTTTACTTAAAAATTTATTATTCTTGTACAAAAAATTAAATTAAAACTCATTGGCATCTACTTCGTTCAGATGGCCTTCTTCGCCAATGGTATTATTGCAGGATGCTCTCTGGCAGGTTCCACACATAACTGAACATAACATTCCTGATCACCTACTTTCGCATCTTGTTGTACATTGTGTCCAACAGTTACGAGATATTAAATTAAGTAGATGTTCTAGAGCTGGTGGCAGATCTGTTGTTACAGGAATTAATCCGCTTTTGACGGATTTCCACCCCCAATCGGTTGGTTACAAAGCATTTCCCAGCCAAGCTTGTACATGATCAGTGGCGTCTTAAGGCATGGGCCCACTGGGCCCGGGCCCAGGGCCCCGCAATCCTAGGGGCCCCCGAGTCGTCGCTGTAACGTTTCCAACCAATTTGGAAAGTAAACGATAAGGTTAATTTTAACTTGTAAACTGCAGTTACAAATTTGTTTTCAAACCAACATTTATATAATACAATGAATGTGAAGAATTGGCTAAGACTTACCAAAAGTTCATACAGCTGTGGCGACATATTTAAGAACGATATTTTTATAAAATATTAAAATGCATAACTTTTGTTTGCGAAATCTGTTATTTTGGATCCAATTTTTTGATCTGCGGACTTCTCACTTTTAAAGTCAGAAAGTAAATCGGAGGTTAGAAGAGCAAGAAATTGGATCCAAAATACACTCTGTAGACGGTAAAGAGTACAGGATAAAACTTAATTAATTTACTTGGCAAAGTATGGTCAATAAGTAAGACAAAAATGCTCGAACTGACCAAAAAGTAACACAAGCACAAAATGAAAAAAGTATTATTGAAACACCGAGGGAAAAAATGCGATCTAAAATTAAATACGATCGTGTTTGATTTAAAGGATTTTAAAAGAAGTAGAGCATTTTGATTTTTACGTTAAAACAATGTTAACTTAAATATGCTATGCGACGTTATTTAAATATATTCAACATACTTTCAAAGTTAAGCCTATTTATTTATAGGTACCTTTATATCAACTTTTGTACATTTACATTTCGTTCAACGTTGTTTTAAAGTGAAACGTTATCATTTTTACATTGAGATCCACATTTACAGTACGATCCACTTTTGTAGCATTTCAAGTGGCATCAACGTAGTTTCAAAGTGTTGCATAGTTAAGTAAAGCTCAAATTTTTGTATTTGTAAGCTTAATATAAAGAGCGCGTTGTGGTTTTTGAAGAACCTCCCTTACGTTTGTGAACAAATTTAACGCGCACTCAAAATTCACTTTCATATAATCGAAAAACAATATTTAATTACTTTTCCTATATTAATTACTATGCATTAGGTACTCATAGTATTAAACGATTCACTTAAGTCACAAATTCACAAATAAATTATTCACCACGAAAATGAACTGTGTCGAGTATGAGTATACATTTGTCTTTGTCTTAAATTAATTTAAACAAAGTAGTGCGGCGTGGGTAGCAACTTTGAATCAATACCTAACCAAACCAAGCGAAGGTCAATCGACGTTGATTCGAAGTGAAGTAGATAAATATTGTTTTAAAAGGTGGATGAATTTGACTTCCTATGATTCCACTTTAAATCAACATTATGAACGTAGTTAAATCTATTTTGTTTTTAAGTATGAAATCACTTTGAAATAAAGTGACTCCACTTTGATTTAAGAATTTTCGGCGTTGGAGCCAAATAGTTCCGAAACATATTAGAATCAAAGTGTTTTCCTGTGATTTAACGTTGTTTTTTCTCTGTGTAAGGAATGGTTTAAGAGTAACCTTGGTCTTCCTTAATCTTCAAATAATATTTATGACATTTTGTATTATTTTTTTTGTTTTTGTAAAATTTCGTTACTATTCAGTTGTTCAAATAAATATTGTAACTAAACCTACGAACAAACTGTTTTGTTTTAAAAATACATAAGAGAAGAATAGAATCAAACTCTATAAAATGGATTTTAAGTATTCCTTCTTCTTGTATAATATTGTATTAATAAAAAGCACCACTCATTGATTTATAACTTTTTTTGAATATGTTTGCACTCCTCCAGTTTTACAGGACAACATAGTTATTGAAACAGAATATTGGTTTATATGTTCTAAGAACTTATCATAGAGCAACTTATGTATATGTAATTTTATTTTTGCTAGCCGAAATTTAACAAAAATTATAAAAAGTAAGGACTGATGATAAACCTAAAAATTTACAATACATTTTCAACAAAGGGCCCCCATTTCCTAAAGGGCCAGGGCCACCAATTGTCTAAAGACGCCTCTGTACTTGCTGATCTGCAGCAGCTTTAGTTGGAGGAAGACAAGCTAAGTCAATTTTAGAATGTATTTTTAAAAAGTTGTTATCGTCCTATATATTTCGTATTATATTTTATTATTTAGGAAAAAACAATTATCATTCATTTGACGTACCAATCTTGTTCCTTATCCAATTATATCCAAAGATATAGCCATTTTAATGAAACAACGAAATCCAAAAACTAAAAAAAAAATACAGTCGGAGATATGTCTGAAAAGTTGTATAAAAGTATTTAGGTACAATATATGCAAGTATCAAAGCTTTTACCAAAATTTAGAAACTTGTATGGAGCCATGTTTTTTGTTTCCTGGGGGTAATAAGGGACTTAATTCAGTCATCAACATCCATTGAACGCTATTTTGCCTTAAAATAACTAACTTTTTTATCGACATAGTGTCTTATAACATTTCTTCAATACTTTACCTCATGATCGTTTAGAAAAAAGGGAATCCTCGACAAGGATACAAAATTCATTCGTAATGTACGTACAATTTCATTTTCAAATTTACTTAACGCGACCACACAAGCAATTTATAAAAAGTTGTAGGTACAGCTGGAAATTTTGACAAGAACACGCTTGATTTGAAATAAACGTATGTGAGTCATTCCATATGAAAACGTCTAATCGAAAAGCCATCGCATTTTTGATTTTTTTTCAAACTTTGTGGGAATCATCTCTAGGTTCCAAAAGATGGAAATCCAGCTGGATTTAATTTTCGCATTCACCGTTCCCCCTCTATCACCCTTGAAAAATTTTAAAATCATCATTTTAATGGTTTTTTATTTTATTATTAGAAATGATATTTTTAAAGATATCAATACGTTTGAGATGTCATATAAAAGATAAAATACGGTAGTTTTTGAAAAAATATTTTAATTTACAAAATCATAGCCATACAGTATCAACCACGGTGCTGAAAAAACATGTTTTTTTACTGTTTTTTCTTGATTTTTAACTGCCTCCCGTTTGCCGACTGTTAAATTTAACGCGCTAATATTTCTCAAATACTTAGAACACATATTTTCAAAGAAACAAAACCAAAAATTGGCTCATTCTTCTCACCCTTTATATAAAATATCGCTGCTTTAAAAATCCATATTTTGAAAGATTACAATTTTAAGGCCATAATATCACTATGTTTGACGAAAAATATCGAGATGAAATTTTTAGCATTACTTAGCTTGTAATTTCAGCTTTAATTTCTGAAAGTTTTGTTTTGTTATTTGTATCCATAGTGTGAGCGTACTGGTTTAAAGAACGCACTATTTTTCACATAATAACTAAAGTGATAATAGAATTTGAGAACCGTTGTAAGTAATATTCTGAATTTATTTTTTTTTTTAGATTCAATCTTTCAAATGACACCTCAAACGTATTAATATCTTTAAAAATATCATTTCTAAAAATACAATAAAAAAAACCATTAAAATGGTGAATGCAAAAATTAAATTTTCTTTTGGAGTTAGAACGCATCGGTTTTTTTACTTTTCGCCATAATCTTGGGGTTTTCTCGGTTTTTTTATATCTTGCCCCTAACTTTCAACTGTCAAAGTGAGAGGTGTGATTTTTCGGACTAGCAACAACTGTCAAAGTGTCGAGTGGGATTTTGACATTTCGACACTTGTCAAATTGAAAAGTGAAATTTCTCGGTTTCTGTTGGTGCTCAAGCGCTTGCCGAAACACAAGGTAATACCACCCACCTAAATCGATTGGCATACTCATATTCTCATATTTCGACACGCGACCCGAAACCCACAGAAGAGAGGAGTTTTAATACTAAATTTTTTTTTTTATTAGGCGTTTTTCTTTTTTAGCTCAGAAAAGAGTTCTGAACAGAGTCCGAGCATATCCAGCATGCTCTGAACAAAGCGTGTTCTGAAACACACCTGATTATTAAACTGTCACTTTTTTTTCAATTTCACCTATCAAATGCTTGTGTTCAGCATTCAACTCGGTCTGCTCAGTTATTTTATTCTGAGCTCTTAGAGCGCGCTCTGAACAAGCTCAGAACACGTTCAGAACTAAAAAAGAAACACAAATTTGAAGCTCTGAACGTTCAGAGGTAAAAAAGAAACACAATTTTTTGTTTGACAGTTCAGGCTCTGCTCTGAACTAAAAAAGAAAAACGCCTATTATAGGATACAACATTTATATTTTCTTTTCGCGCGACCGCTTAAGTGCATCTACCACAATTCTTCTTCTTCTGTTACTGAAAAAATATGTAAAAATAATACCTATTTCATTTCAATCCATGGGTAACTCTAGTTCCCTAAAATAGCCTAAGAGCTGGCTACAAAAAAAGTGAGCCATCGGTACACGATTGATTTTTACTGGAGAGAATGATTTAGTGTAGCTGAGCACAAATATGCACGTCTGCCAGCGCGATTCAGAGGCTTAATGGGGTGGGCGGGGGGTCAAAGTTGTCAAATTTTGGTGACAAAAAAAATTATAAGGTACATGGATTCTGATAACGCAAATGTTTTGTGTCCATCGTCAATAAACGTGAAACAAAATGGCAGACGGTTTGGGAGAGGCTAAGTTGCCGGCAGACGTCGTTAAATTTGTCAAATTTTGGTAAAAAAAAATCATAAGGTACATGGATACCGATATTTTTATTTTAATACTTAACATAAAGAACTAAATCCAAAATGGCAGACGAAAAAGTAATAAGTAAATAAGTAAAAATGCTGTTCGCCAAAAAAAAAGTTATGACCATTTTTTTCCTACGACTTACCGTTAAGTAGATATTGGCATTTAAAAAAATGTAAAATGTCGAAAAAGCTATTTTTTCACGTATAACTCCTAAACGGTTCATATTTCCGAAGACATATGAACACAAAATTTGTTCATTGACTGACCCCCTACCAGACAAAATTATTATTTTTTTCTTAAACGCAAAAATTTTAAAGATATAATATAAAAATTCAAAAAGGTCTAAATTTTACTCTGAAATGTCAAAGATTTACAAAAAAAACTTACGCTCAATTTATACATCGTAATATTCAGTACAAAAATATTATGACGGTTTTTTCCATAAGAATCATCAGCCGCAGTATATTACTGTTTTAATAGCGTTAAATGTCGAAAATAGAGGTTTTTCACAAATACGTTTCATTTTTTAAACGGATGTGGTACAAGACAAAGAACATTTATATGGACTTGTACCACATCCGTACCGAAAGAGTTAAATGGTAAATTTTTCCGAAAAATTAGATGAACAAAATTTCATTATAAATAGATTTATTATTCACAAAAGTGTTGTTATTTATTTGTCGTATTTAACCAACAATATACTATAAGTAATATTTGCTAATCAGCTTCAGTATCGGAACCTGATGACTCATCATACTCTAGGTCTTCACTAACCCAATCAGAATCTTCCTCAGAATCGATTTCTTTAGCTTTGCCAGAATTTTTTATAAATATACGCTGTATCAAAAAAGTCTCCGTACAGCTTCAACTTTTTTTTTGTTTCCTAAAATATTATTTAAAGTACTACCTACATTTGAGAGAATATGACTTAATGAAACAAATAATTTTAATTAAACAAAAAAAAAAATAAAAACACATTTTTATTCCGAAAAAATGAAACCAAAATTCATTGAATCCAACCACTTTAAAATTCCTGAACAAAAGTCTCCGTACATCAATAGAATTTACCTAGAGGGTTTTTCACCTTAAAGTCTAACAAAAAGTTAGAGCACGAAGTTTGGGGTCGAAACACTCAAAAACTCGTATAAGAAAGGGGGGAGTCTATAACCTCCCCCGTAGAGGCAAGAGGGGCAATTATCAAAAAACATTGACATAAGACAGAAAAAAAATGATTAAAAAACAAGGGTAACACGTACAACAACGTGTTATATTTTCTTGCAAACCCAGATATCCCTTCTTTTATACTATTTTTAAATGAAGTTGTTGTAGTGAACAGTTTTCGAAAAAAATTAATTTTCAAAATTAAAATTTTGAAAAAAAAAATGAACACAAAAATGTAAAACTAATTTTTTTCAAAAGTTTTCCTTGTAAGGTACTATTTTTGTTTCCAAAATTTAATGCTCCAACCGCTGAAAACCGGGTGGCTCTAGGACTTTAACTTTTCAAAATACTAATCAAATTATGACCCAACCAAGAAGAATGCGAATAAATGATCATTTCTCCTTCAATTTTTCTTGTTTTACTAAGAGGTTATAAAGCTTAAGTTGAAGTAATAAGTTTATTTTGAAAAGTAAAATTCCTAGAGCCATTCGGTTTTCAGCGGTTGACTGACAATCAATTGGAGCATTGAATTTTGGAAACAAAAATAGTACCTAACAAAGAAAACTTTTCAAAAAAATTAGTTTGACAATAAGCCTCTGAATCGCGCTGGAAGACGTGCATATTTGTGCTCAGCTACACTAAATCATTCTCTCCAGTAAAAACCAATCGCGTACCGATGACTCACTTCTTTTTGTAGCCAGCTCTCCGTCTAAAAGCCCTTCCCTCTACGCACATGATATCATTTTGACGGCGACATTCATCCTTTTCAGAAAACAACAACACAGGTTTGTTTAAATTTTTATTTGCAAAATACAGCAAATATTAAGTTTCAATAATATTTTCCTCTTGATTTAAAAACTTACATATTTTATTATTCTATTATAATTGTGTTATGTATGCCCGTTCATATAAAATACTTTGGTTAAACGAATTTTTCTTAGAGCTGGTTTTGGTTTTCTCTTTTTATTTTTAATTATATCACATACAGTGTACTCTTTGTGACATGCAGACGGCTCGGCGGCGTTGAACGCAACTTACCAAGTCTCAATAATGATTCATCATAGTGCGAGCAATTAGGAAAGTTATAGAGTTAGAGGATTAAGGAGGAGAAACCGATTGACATTGATCTTGAATGCTTTGAGGCTTTGTATATATAAACTATAGTACTATCATGGTGAATGTCGAATGGACTGCCATCTTCAGATCGATTGTGAAAGAATCTTATCGAATTTCACAGTGGAGAGAACTGAGTTTTGTGGAGAATTTCTAGTAAGAATAAGAAAGGAATACTATTATTTATAATAGTTAGAGTGAAATAGGTAGAATGAATGTTTTTTGTTAGGTTTACATTTTTTTGTCGATTACTTTGCTATGCAAAGGTGCAGAGAATTAAAAAGTGTGAACAAAATTTGGGAATTCTCCTTGGTTTGTTGGGTCTTGTGCGCTTAAAGAGGAAGGGGTGGTTTTTTTTACAACTTGTGTGCAATCATTGTATATATACTCTTATAGTAATATCATGGCTCAAATTTTGTAGTACTAATAGTACTCACGAAATGTGCCGAAATTGGCGTTAAAATCGCTTAAATGCACAATAGAGACCTGGGGATAACGATGCAAGGAAAAATAAAAACAATTAGTAAGAGGGAGAGGAGAACATTGATTAAATTCGTACAACTATAATGGTAGTAAGGGAGTCAGATGTTTTTGTCAGTCAACAACGAGAATAAGGGGAAGAAAATGAGAAAATGAAAACATATGTTTCTATGAGCTTATTCTTCTGTTATGTTCTTCCAGTTTTTTTCAATGAGTTTTTGTTGCTTTCTTTTGATGGCTATGGGTATATGGTTTTTTGCACGATTTTGCAAGGTTACTATATTGGCAAATTGGTACCATATGTATCATGTAGGTAGGTATGTATGTACATTTTTATAAATTAGTAGGTAGATATACTAGGTAGGTATTTAAAGAAATTAATTTGTTTTGCAAAAAAAAGTATGAAAATAGGTAGGTATGGTAGGTACACATGTACCTAAATATTTTGAATTGAGGTATGTAGGTAGGTAAATTAAAACTTGATATACCTAAGTAGGTAGGTAGGTAAGGTTATTTTAATGTATGTACCTACATAGGTATTATCAATTAAAACAGGTAAGGTCGTAAGGTAGGTAGGTATGTATTAAAAAAATAAACTAAATTATTTTCAATTGAAGGTAAGTAGTTACCTATGTAAATAGGTACCTATGCATAGGTAGGTACCTAGAAACATTTTGAAACTCAATTTAACAAACTCAATTTTTTTTCAATAAAAAGCTTTTTTTTTTGGGTAAAACAAAATATTTTTGAAAAATGAGTCTGGGGTCGACCCACACTAGCAACTTCCCATTGGTGCACTCGAAAACCATATACATACATACATACATATTTACCTAAGTGGTGGGTGGTAGAGTATACCTATATTACATAATTATATATTATATAGTGTAATAACTGGGTTTTTGGATAACCAGTATAAAGGTAGGTATAGATATAGAGATACAGGGCAAAATGTTACATTGCCTATATTTTGTACTTTAGCTATATTTATAATAGTAAAATTTGTTTGTAAATAGCTTAAAAATTATAGGAATCATATGCAAAATT
The DNA here is from genome assembly GCA_949320155.1 of Melangyna quadrimaculata. Taxonomy (NCBI): domain Eukaryota; kingdom Metazoa; phylum Arthropoda; class Insecta; order Diptera; family Syrphidae; genus Melangyna; species Melangyna quadrimaculata. The sequence goes on from OX439483.1 coordinate 369,431,260, forward strand.
TCGATTCTGATGTTAAACATTTTTCGAATTAAAACATTTTGATTTTTAGCTTTTTAGAGGGTGGTTTTAAAAATCTCAAAATTACACAACACTTAGATGGTATACATTTTTGGTAAGAATTTGAAATCGATATAATGTTTTTTTTTCAAAATACATATGTGAGTTAAAAAACATTTGTTCAGTATTTTAAATAGTTCAACAAATCGCACCAATAACAATAACTTCCAATGGGAAGGTAAAAATATCAATTGACAATATTATAGGTACCTATCCATTATATACATACATGTGTAGCAACTACTTATAAATAACAATTACTTTTCCCAATGACGCTACAGCTTAATTTATAAGTATTAAAATTATTTAGGTACTAAAATTTATAATTTTATAATAATAATAATTTTATGTAGGAGTGCACTAAAAAAGGATTTTTTTTAATTCTTAAATTTAATACTGTTGCAACGCAACATGCAACAAGATCAATAAAAAAAAAAAAACTCATATACGTTTTGCCGACGGCAAAACCATATCCCCAATGCCAACTACCGACGGCAAAACGAGTTTTAAATGTTTTAATGATGAGAATTCAAAAATAGTCAATTCGAAAAGTGCTTAGTAGTTGCATGGGTGTAGATTTTTTATTTTTTTTATTTTTCCATATTTTTATAGAAGATGAATAAAGCAATTATTCATGTTTAAGGAATTTTCGATAGGATTTTTTTTCGTGTCGAAAATGATTTTTGAAAAACATACATTTTTGTTGGTCAATTTTTCAATTTTTCAATTTTTCAAAGTTTCTGATTTTTATATTTTTAATGGGTAGTTGGAAAAATCTTAAATTTTAATATGTTATAGGTATAACTATATTTGTATTTCTATCAATTGAACAGATTTATATAAGGGTAAACATTATGAAAAAAAAAATTTTATGTTTTGCATCAATATCTTTTTAATAAAAAGTCGCAGAGATTTTAGATCTTAAAACATAGCTCTAAAATGTGGCTAAATTGTGTTTACAAATTTTTGAGGAGGGATGAAAAATTTCATACTTAAAGGGAGTATAAATGACCCGTCAAATTTATATTAGCTTTATTAAATTCAAAACAAAAAAAAAATGGGCACGACTGGATCGCACAAACAAACAATAAGTACATAGGTAGGTATAGGTAGGCACCTGGGTATGTAAATGTAGGTCATAACTTTTTTGAAGACAAAATATATATGTATGTAGGTACCCTTTTTTGAATTGAAAAATGAACTCAGGTATTTGAAACTTAAAAGAAAAGAAACTTTTTAGGTAGATATCAGTACCTAAGCTTACCTAGTACCTAGTTAGATCAAAAAAAGAAACAAAATTGTTTTCAATTGAAAGTAGGAGGTAGGTAAATAGGTACATATACAATATACATACCTATAATAGGTAGACGCGTTTTGAAAACAACATTTGGTAAGCAACAACTCAATTTTTTTCAATAAATAGGTATCTTTTTTTTGGTAAAAAATATTACAAAAGAAAATTATACTTTTGATGTTTAAAAAAAAATAAATATATTCGAGAAAAAAATTACATTAATTTTTTCATTTTGTAAAAAAACAGTTTTTTTCGATTTTTTACAAAAAAATTATATTTTTGAATAAAAAGTTTAAAGTACCAAAAATAGAGTTGATCTTTCACTAAATCACATTTTTAGTATGAATTTTTTTAAGATTTTGCAAAAATTTTAACACAGAATTTTAGATTACCAATTTCTACCTTAAATTCATGTATCATTTATTATGAACTAATAAGTATTTATAAATTTTGAAGCCTCTAAATTTGCCTCGATGTAGATTTTTCGTGAATTTCTTTACTAAATTGGTCGGCCTTTTTTTCCCGTTAGATTTACAAATATAAAATAACCCACATATTTGTAGAAAAGTAATACACGTATAATTGTGTTTCATTAGTTTTTTGAAATTCAAAAAATATTCATCAAGTTTTGAATTTAATATATTTAATCTATAGCTGAATTTTGAGATCTTAACTTTTAATATCGACCGAGTAGAAATGAAGTTATGATTTTTTATATTAAAAAAAAATCGAATAAAAAATAATTTAATATAACGGTGCTTTGCACTGGTTGACGATTGTTGACAAAGCAGAGCTTTTCTATGGATTTGAGCCGATTTTTTATGAATTTTAAAAAATTAATTATACGCTTATATAGGAGGTAGATTAAAAAATGAAGTAACAAATTAATAGTTATTCTATTGAGATTAAATATAAGAAAAAACTAAATCAATCCATGCACACACTAACATGTTATTAAGTAATATGTGTTAACAATATTATATTGTTAATTTCTCAGCTCAGCGGTACAGTAGGAATATAGAACATACAATAGCTATAATTCATTAGTACTTGCAAACCTGTACGACTCTTTACTAAAAACATATTAACAAAAAAACAAATTTTAAAAGTTTTACTTTCTTAAATGTCAAGTGATGTTAGAAAGATAAAATGTTACCATTTGATTGCTATCAAATACCTATGTCTAAAACATAATGAAATTTTAGATTTTTCCAACAACCCATTAAAAAGATAAAAATCAAATACTTTGAAAATTTGACTAAACAAATTTAACCTTTTTTCAAAAATCATTTTGGGTATGAAAAAAAATTCTATCAAAAATTCCTTAAACATGGATAATTTTTTTTCATTATCTTTAAAAATATGTTAAATTAAAAATTATTAAATATTTACCCCCATGAAACTACTTAGTACTTTTCGTAACGACTATTTGTCAATTTTCAGTCTTAAATCGGTTATATCTCGGTTTATAGATTTTAAATAAAAAAAGATGTACCCGTTTTTTCCTAACTTTTTTTAATCTTTAAAATAAAAAAAAAATCAAGTCTCTACGACTACGGGTTTAGAAGTTAGTTTTTCGACTTTATTTCAGTTTTTACCCTTTAAACCTTATTAAATGTACCAATTTCCAAAAATCCGTTCTTAGTGCACCCCTATATAAAATTTGCTATTCAATTAATTTTAGTATATATTTTTAGGACTTCTAGTTTGAGCTGTAGCGTGATTGGCAAATGCTGTTGTAATTTTTCTTTCTTTTATATAATAAAAAAAATAACAAATAAAATAACTTAACCTACTTAACCACTTAACATCGCATAGGGATTGTTTCTAGCAAACAATCAAACTATCAACACTTAACCTACCTCAACATCACATAAGGATTCCTTCTTCTAGCCACTGAAAAGTACCAAGGAAATTATGCCCATACATAAAAATAAAACTGAAATTTGGCAAGAAAATTGAATACCCATAAAACCAAAACCTATCCCCGATCATACTTACCTATATACTTACCTATGCACACATTCTTCATTTCCTACATCGCGATGGAAAAATCTGTCTACTTGCCCGCCGCAAACAGATGATTCCTACATTATCATTTGGGAACATACAAATTGTTTTCGTTTTTTTGTCATCTTTATTCTATATACTTCCTGTTTTACTATCTAATTCCTATAGAAAACAAATTGACAGCCAAAACAAAACTGTTATTTTTTGTCTCCCTTGTAACCTCATACATTTTGTATAGCCTTCTCTATTCTTCTTTTCTGTCTTTAGCCTTCATTTTCTTCTAATTTTCTCCTCATTTAATCTCTTCACAAATTGAAAAGTCTCTTAAATCAATAGTTCTAACACTCCTCACCATACGCAGCGGCAATTATTTGAGCCATGATATTACTATAAGAGTATATATACAATGGTGCAATTCAAGAAGACAATGTCGCGTCGGCCGGCGGCGGCAAGAAGGTCAAGGCATAAGTAGATTGTTTTTTTTTTGCTTCCTAGATATTTATGTATATAGGTCTGTTGGCAAGAATATCAGTGATGCAATAATTCATGAGTTTCATGGCGATGATGTTTTTTGATGAGTATGGCTCATGGTAGGTAGTTAGGTATGTCGCTTTTTTATTTTAACCTAGAAAGGTAGGTATGTTTGTAGATAATTTGTATTAATATCTAGGTAGGTACTAGGTGCATGTAAGAAGGTACGTACCTTATTTTTATGTGAATGTTAATTTATTTATATTATAGATATAAATGAAAGAATAAAAATTGCAACAGCTTAAACTAGAAGTATTAAAAATAGGTAGGTATCTATATACTAAAATTTATATAATAGCTAATTTTATTCAGGATTGCTCTAAGAACGGAATTTTTGAAATTCGCACATTTAATAGGGTAAAATAGGGTAAAACTAATTCACGGTCAAAAAACTAACTTCTAAACGCGACGTCGTAGAAACTTGATTTTTTTTATTTGAAAGATATTGAAAAATTAAGCAAAAAATATGCACAACTTTTTTTTATTAAAAATCTACAAACCGAGATATACCCTGTTTTAAAACTGAAAATTGATAAATAGTCGTTTCGAAAAGTACTTAATAGTTATATGGGGGTACATTTTTTTTTTTTTTTTATTTTTACATATTTTTATAGGGGATGAACAAAAAAATTATCCATGTTTAAGCAATTTTTGACGGGATTTTTTTTTTCATACCCAAAATGATTTTGGATTTTGGTTGGAAAAATCTAAAATTTTAATATCTTATAGATATATTTGATAGCAATTAAATGGTAAAAATGTTATCTTTCTAAATTATCATTTGATAGATTTATATAAGGAAGGGTAAACATTTTGATTTTTTTTTGGTTTTTTACTAATATCATTTTAATAAACATTGTCAGTGTATAAGTGTCACAATTGATGTTTTTAAACTCATAAAAATTCAAATAAAATCCATAATATAAAAAATCATAACCATATACAAATCATAAATTACAAAAAATCTACATTTAGACAACTTTAGAGGCTTAAAAATTGAGTAATACTTAATAGTTCATAATAAATGATACATGAAATTTAGGTAGAAATTTATAACTTAAATTTGTGTGTAAAAATTATTGCAAAATATTTGTACTAAAAATGTGTTTTAATGAATAATCAACTCTATTTTTCGTACTTTAAATTCAAGAGTTAATGAAAAATGTATATATTTTCGAAAAATAATGATACACATTTATAGGTGTAACCTTCTTCTACAAATATGTGAGTAATTTTGTATTTGTAAATCTAACTGGAAAAAAAGTAGGGGCAATTTAAGCTCTTTTTAACCAAGTTTACAGGCTTCAAACTTGAGTAATACTTATTAGTTCATAACAAATGATACATGAATTAAAGATAGAAATTTATAATCTAAATTTCTGTTTTAAAATGTTTGCATAATCTTAAAAAATTCATACTAAAAATTGGATTTAGTGAAAAATCAATTGGATTTTTGGTACTTTAAATGCAAACGTTAATACAAAATTGTAGTAGCCCGTAGCGTAATGGTTAGTGCGTTCAACTGTCACGCTGGAGGTCTGGGTTCGCTTCCCAGCCTCACCCACCTAAAAACTAAAAAGTTTTTTCAGAGCAAGAGTATCACTTGCCACGAATAAGTGCTTCTCGTCTAGCCGTTCGGATTCGGCATAAAATTGTAGGTCCTTTCCATTCCTGTCGATAGGCGCACACAGGAATGGTTGCGAGCTGTTAGTCACTAGGCCCTGGTTCTTCATGAGCCGTTGTGCCACCCGATTTATTTATTTTTTTTTTTAATAAAAAATTGATAAATTTTGAAAAACAAAACCAACAAACTAATTGCTCAAATCCTCTTCTAAAATATTGCTTATAAATTTTAAATGATTATTGCAACAAAACCACTCTTAATTTAGTTTTATTGATTTATTTACCAAAAAAAAATGCAAAGTGGATCATGCTTTTTCAAGGAATTCTATTTTTATATTGGCAACACGCCCACCAATTATTTTCAAATTTAAAAATTATAAATTTTGAAAATCTAATAAATCTAATCAAAAATATCAAATCCAGAATTTTGTCAATTGTCAATTTGTCGGCATAAAATTGGTTATAAATCGAAAAGTACTTATCCGAATTTAAAAATTTAGATGTCTATAGAAAAAAATTATAAATTTTGAAAATCTAATAAATCTAATAAAAAATATCAAATCCAGAATTTTGTCCATTGTCAATTTGTCGGCATAAAATTGGTTATAAATCGAAAAGTACTTATCCGAATTTAAAAATTTAGATGTCTATAGAAAGGTTATATATTATCAGTATTTAAATACATATGTACATATAAAATATTTAGATGATTATACAATTTTTAGTGCTAATACAACTGGACTAGCCTGGAATAGCTTTATTTGGGCTAAATTATAGTTAATATTATAACTTTTCTTCTGCCAATTTTCACAACTTAAACTTGACGATAATCAACTGGTTGCTGAAATGATCATTTAGCCGGATTCTTCTTAGTTTAATGTGAAAGTTGCTTCATTAATTTTTTCATATCTTGAAAAGTAAAAGTCCTATATCCGTATGGTTTCCAGCGTTTGACTAAAAATTGACAAGGGCATTAAGTTTTGAAAACAAAAAATTATGCTTAATTACATAAATTTTTGAAAAAAATTAGCTTGGAATTATTTTTTTTTTTTTTTTTTTTTTTCAAAATTTTGACTTTGAAAATTTATTTTTCAAGAACTATTCACTCGAACAACTTAATTTAAAAATTATATTAAAGAATAGACTTTTGGCTTTTCAATATGCTATAGCGTCACTCTGTAAGTGTTACCGTAATTTTTTAATATTTTTTTTCTGTTTTAAGTGATTTTTTTTTGGAAATTGCCCCTCCTGCCTAAACGGAGGAAAATAGACCCCTCTCCCATACGAATTTTGTCTTGTCTAAGTCCAACCTACACGCTCTAGCCATTTATGACACCTTATGCAAATCACCCTGTATACACGTACTAAATACCTACTCAAAAAAATAATTTTGGAAGAAAAAAGTACTTTCATAAGTTTCGATTTTCTCTAAAACTAAACTATATACCAGCTCCTGGTGCTTAGCGTTTGACTAAAAACAAATTACAGCAATCGTTTTTGGAACAAAGAATATTACGTAAAATTCTGAAGTAAAAAATGTAAATAAATTTTGTTTTTCGATTTTTTTTTTAATCAAAAATTTGACTTTGAAAAATTTTGTTCCAAAAACTATTCATTGAACATTTTTATTTTGAAAACAATTTGAAAAAAAAGACTGAAAAAAGCTATCGCATAGTATTGTAAGTAATATCGTTGATTTTTAATAATTTTTAATGCATTTAAAGCAAATGATTTAAAAAATTGCCCCTCCCCCACAAACGGAGGGAGATAGAAGTTTAAAGCCTTAAACATTAAAAAGAACACTAACTAATTAAAATTATTATAAATTTCTAAAATTGTATTCCTTTTAGAAATTTATAAAAAACAAAGGTCACGAAAATAGGAACAATTTATAATTATTATTATTGTGTTAGGTATGCAAAAATTCATATTTAAGTTTTTCAAATTCATTTTACACTTAAATTTCAAAAAAGGAAAAAATTCCTAACGAAAAAAGTTATTGGTAGGAAGGTATCTACAGGTAGGTACCTACCTGTCTATATTATAAATTGTAAATATCTTCAAAACATTTCAAGTCAAACTCAAATCATGCAAACAACCTAAATATTAATAAAACCTACCATTCATAATTTATACGAATATTTCTACCTACCTATGTATGTAGGTACATATATTTTCCTTTTCCGCAAAAAAATATGCTCAAAATCTTGCACTTGCAACAAATTTCACGGCAAATAAGAAATCTTTGCAAGACAATTTAATATAAAAACTACCCTCAATAACCCAGCGGGAAATATCGTCCCCAATGAATTTTATAGCTGAATTCTTCAATCAATTCACTAGCCAAATAATAAAAGGAAACGTCATGCAATGATTGAGTGAGTGAAAAGTCATGCGAGGTTTCCTCAGTTCATAGATTTGAACCCACTTTTTGCTTTGTGTGTAGAAAACAACAAGACAACAGCAATCAATTAACCAGACAGATAATACAAGGAAACGACATGTAATGATTTAATAAGTGAAGAGTCATGCAAGGTTTCCTCAGTTCATAGATTTGAACCCACTTTCTGCTTTGTGTTTAGAAAACAACCATTTCTGTCATTGAATTAAAAATTGCTTTTGATATGGAAAATTATAAGATGAAAAAACTGCTGAAAAGTCATGTAGAAGTTCATCAGTTCATCGTCTATGTCCATTCATATGCTTTGTAAAATGTGCCCCGCCATTGTGTGTTTTGATAGAAGTTGATTTTTTTTGTGTTCTCTGTGTTGACATTGTCTACTGACAGTAAATATTATAAGGGGACTTATGAATTTCCATTAAAAAGAGGCAATCTCAGATTTTCTCAAAGTATTTCAGTTTTCTAGTTAATCACCACTTCGCATATGAAGTGGTGATTAACCAACAACCACTGACTTAATGATTTAACTTTAATTTAAAGTTTTAATTCTATATTTTAATTAACCAATCACAAATAATTAACAACACAACAGAGTTAATGAATTTACTATTTATTTAATTTTCTTCACATTTTTCATATTGAATTAACTAATTGCTGAATAAACAACTACCTACTTCTATATCTTGTGATTTGATAATTGAATTTTCATTACCATTTTCATCGAAAATATTGAACTGATGAATAAACCATATACATTTATGCAGTGAATTCATAGATTATGAAACCACCATGTTTTTCATCATCTGGGTTGGTGAATAAACAACTTCCAACGAAGAAGTGATTTCGTTGGCGAATTTGCATCGGATTTTCAGCATGTGCTTCCCGCCTAGGATATGCCCATGTTAATTTCATCAAAGGAATCAGCTGAAAAGTGGACGGTGCAGCTGCCATTCCTCAAGGAAAAAGCTGATTTTTCCTCAATGAATTTTTGAATTTTTCCCGCTGGGAACATACGTTTGCATACATACCTACATATACAACATGAACATATTTTTCTTTCCCGCATTAAAATCAACCTACCCTTGATAACATAAGAATGCATACCTCCACGCATTGTTCTTTCCCGCAAAAAAAAAACTATATTCCTTGTTGATGACAACGACGACGCAAAAAGCTAATTTACATGTATGTATGTCCACTCTTCTCTTCTCGCATATAGCATAATCAGTAAATTAAGCAAAAAAAATAACCTTGCATCGCACATTCAATCAAAGAGGATACGAACATTTGTTTGCCATTTGTTATGTTTAACAATAATACAGCAACTTGTCTTACAGCGAAACGAGTAGGTATCAACGGAAGTTAAAGAGATTGGCGCAAAATTTTAGTCGATTTAGTACGATGTTAAATCACTTTTAGTATAATACTAGATTAAAAAGTGTATTTTGCTAATTTTAAACGAGTTTAGCATCATACTATCACCTAACATTTTACTAAAGTTAAAATCACCAAATGGCTGTTTTATCTTTTTAGTATCGTACTAAATCCATATGACACTTTGACGTTTAAAATTCTCAAAATCAGGGGTGTTTGTGAATTTTTTGCACGACCTGCACTTTTTTGGACGTGTTCAGCTGAATTTTATGAAGGAAATTAGTTAAGTATGATACTAGTTAAAAAGTATTTAAAATTTAGAAAATTTTAGTAAACTGTTAAAGAATTAGTAAAATGTTAAGTAGTATCATACTAAATCCTTAATAATGGGCTGGTTAAAATTTTGCGCCATTAGGTCTGCTTAATGCAAGCAGTTGAAGAATTTAAAATTGAAAAAAAAAAATAAAACTATTTAAAAAATAAGGATTATGAAATCAAATAAACAAAATTATGTTTAGTTTACGTTATATTTAGTTTATAAACAAAATGCAACATTAAGAATAATACAAAAAATTAAACCGATCACGACAGTGGAGCACTGGTTCGAAATAACTTTTTAAGTCCTATTTTACACATGTTCGGTTAAGAGGTTCATGCATGCCATAATTAGTTCTATGAAAATCTACGTGAAAAAGTTCAAATTCTCGCAGGTGGTGAGAACCCCCGCGGTAGTTCAAGCCAATACAGGATAGCAAATCAGGAGCATCAATTTGACCAGTAATAAGTTGATGAATAAATATTAAATCATTATTAACCCGCCTCTGATATAAAGTTTGGACCTGCAGAAGCTGGATCCTATGTTCATAATGGTGGCTTGACGGGTGTTGCGTGAAAATTGTTTCAGGGGGGGAACTGGTAACTTCACGAGAACAATAATTGTAAAAATCAATTTTTACTTCCGTCAGTACATTCGTGCGTCTGTGCACTCTATGCGTCCCGATGTACATACATTGAGCTAGAGCCTAAGCGGTTAAACGGATTTGCTTCAAATTAGGTGTAAAATATTTGTATAGAAAAAATTTAAATGTTTGTTTTCGCTCACCTAGAACGTTAAGTTTCCATACAACGGTTTTGGTTTTATTAAGTTTTCTCGAAAACGTGTCTAACGATTTTGATTAAATTCCGTACAATGTAATCTCTAGAACAGTTTTAATATTACTTTAAACTAGATTTTTGCCAAAAAATTCGAATACCGGAAATAATGTTTTGGTGGTTTTTGAGCAATTTGCTTTTTTGTGGGTATTTCTGAATATCTCGTCATTAGCTGGGTTGATTTTATTTTTCAATTCGATACTTCTAAGTTAATCAACAAATGTGTTACAAAAAACTTAAAGGAAAGGAAAAATCATGTATTTTTTATTTTTAACTTTTTACGATTTTTTTGTATTAAATAAAAAATGTTCGAAATTGTTATTTTGAATTGTTTTTAATTCTTTCTCGTTAACGATAAACAAATATCATACACCGTCAATGTCTAGCTACATTCAAATTATTGTTAGCTACAAGAGCAAATTAGTGCGATCCAGTCGTGCATTTGATTTGGTAGAGGTAGGTATCGGATTTTTTTCTTAGTTGGTAGGTAGGTTTAAAACACAAAATATAAACATAATTCAGAGGAAATTAAACTCTTCGTTTTTTTATATCCTCCACAAATACAGCCTGAGCTATATATGGACACATTTATGTAGCATGTTTTTCTCCTTAAGAAGACTGGGGAATTTTGAATACAGTAATGTTTATAAATATTTTTATTTATATTTGTGTACCTCTTTTCCTATAAATTTCCAGCTACATACATATGGATTTAGTTTCAAACCATCATATTTTAAGTAAACGCCCCTTCAGGAAATATACCAACCATTGAAAAGTCATAAAGTTTAAACATTATGCTTAAGCTACCTGAATAGTTACCTATATGGTTGTTTTACACACGGTCACATTAATAGCCTACTGAGTTATAAAAGATAGGTAGGTCTAGGTATGCGCAGATCAGGATACTTAAGCATTTTTGTCAACGAATCTTTGAGTTTCTTAAACTGTAACACATCAGAACTGATTATACCTTCGTGGTTTGAACATTTAAATTTTTTTTATGTCTGAATAATTCCAGTGCATATCCATACAATTTGAAAATAAAATAAGGGACAATGAAGATTTTGATTTGTTTGGTAAATTTTTAATTCCTTATTAAAATTCAAAATTTTAAGAACTAAGAACTAATTATGATAAAATTTAATTTTGTTTTTGGTTTAGATTCTGACCAATAAAACATTAAATAATAATAAAAATACACAAAATACAATAAATTGATCCGTTTATGTACATATAAACATATTTCTTTAAGTGTTTTAAACTTTCTTTTCAGATATATTTTTTCATTGTAACATTAGAACCAGTAACTGTAGCTGATAATGGTAATATAAAAAGGTAAGCATTTGCATTTGTGTCTTCATCAAATCATAACACCAGGGTCGCTCCCAGGGCTTGGACCAAAGGGCAGACAACAAGCTGCGAAGGACGCCGGTTCCGTACCCTTAAAGCGACCGGTTGACTCGTTGATTTTGTTCGTATCTAGAAATTTTATTTGAAAAATAATCGTCCCAAAAAATAACTCTCACAAAATAATTCAACGACAAAAAAAAATCTTTTTATAACGTCTATTCATAAGATCTCAAAGTGCATGATGGCTCCACAGTAAATTGTACGTGTTTAATAAGCGCCAGTTCTTCAATATCATTCAAAGTTTGCTAAATTCAATCCGATATTGGTAGAGCTCGTACCACGTATTAAAAACGAAGAGACACGGTGTCACTGCTTGAGGAACAGAATAATTTCGTTAATCTTCAAAAAAATAAGTTATTTTTGATTGGATAGTTTCACAGTGGAAGTTTATGCTGGATTTACATGTATCTTCGTCTGCAAATATAAAGAAAAGTAGAGCAGAACAGATGTATGCCAAAACTCCGAGCGTGTGAAAGAGAACCATCAAGAAGATGAACATATTCGTCTTCATATCTGCATTATGGCACTTCCTATAATCTTCATGCACAAAGATCTTCTGCATTTTGGTGTTCCCTCTCTATCCAACAAATGTACATTTTAATTTTGCATCCCCTTTTTTTTGCAGAAGTCGGACGAAGATACATGTAAATCCACCATTAAACTACACTTTTGGTTTAAACTTCAGTTCAATAATTTATTCGGTTTCAAATTTTCGCCAACATTGAACTGAGTTCATTCTATAGTTAAACGTCAGTATTCTTCAGTTCATCACGAATTCCATCATCAATTCTATGTACACTAGTGAAAAGTTTTTTGTATTCAGTTTTCGCTGTGAAACTGGACGAGTTAAACCAAAACTTAAAACTCAGTCCAAGGTTCAGCTGAACTTAAGTTTAAACTCCCAGTGTGAAACTAGGGGTTACAATATGATACTGAACTGCACGCGCAACAAGTCGTACTGAACAGATGATGAACCACACTCGTAACATTATCTATTATTTCTAAGCTTAGGTTGATTGTTTTGTATAAGTGGTTTAGAGTCAACAAATAATACGATGGAAGTGACTTACCACCACCGGGTTCATAACTATATATATGTTTCTACCAGAACTCTATGTTCTATTAAATTCAAGAACATCGAAGAGCAATATTTTGTTTAACAACAACGACAGTTTTTAATTAAGCTTAGATACAAACATGGACGTTATGAAATTGTCAGAGCACCTTGTCTTAGTGTTAAGTAATTTTTTGTATTTTCTATTTATGTGGAAATCTATCATTATATTTTGTATTGTTATACGTATGTATGTATTAATAATTAATATTCTTTTTTTTCTAGTTTCTCGCTTGAAAAATGTAATAATAACATCGCAGAAGAAAATTCATCAAAACTTCAGCACACATCAATGAGAACACTATTTTCCAAAAAATCTTTCTTTTCTGCATCAAACAAACTTGAAAACTTACGACGACGATTCTTAAACCATCGATTTCATGGCCGAAAACCTTTACAGAAGAAATATTATAAAGAGAAGTTACATCATATGAAGCACTTGGACTGGAACTTGAACCAACAAAAAAAACATGAACATCTACCAATAAGGACAATTTCTACAACAGTATCATATTTAAAAACATTAAAAACTACAAAAATTCTTGATTTCTCAACAATAACTACAGCTCCGACTACGATCAAAAATATTTTTACTTCTAGGTTTGATCCAATTATTTACGATATTGATATAAGGTAAAAAGCATAAAGTATGTCTTAATGTATAAGTTATTGTTGGTTTTCTTGTGGTTGCCTAATAAATAGCTGTATTATTATTCAAGCTGTGTTACCTTTTTCTTATAGAGCTCATCGAGCTCGTAATTTAATAGAATCCTGAGCCAGGGCCGTAGCTAGAGCTTCTGGGGCCCCGGGGCAAAATCAAATATGGGGCCCTATTTCTCAATTACTACCTAAATATTGGCAAATGAATTTCAACAAAAAATTCTAAATGTGTTTATATATGTATATTAATGATAACATTATTTAATATTTACAGCAAATTTCTCAAATCTAATTGCCGTGCTCTTAGATTTTCAAATTTTGTATTATTATTGAATTTTTATTAATTTTAGCTTTGAAAAAGATCACACATCTGAATAGATCGAAGACAGTGAAGAACTTTGAATAATCAAAAAAGTTGCCAATTTCACATGTCATTTAAAAATGTTAACCTGACAGAAAGCAACTGAGTAGAAAAATGAGATGATACTAACAAAACAAATATGACGAATATAAACAAATCAACCCTTACTTTTTGTTAACAAAATACACTATACATTTTAAGCCATATAATGAGAAAAAAAAAGTTACAAGAGATAATTTGTAGAAAATTTAATTTTCTACAAGTTTGCCATATACATTTTTTGTCTGGGATAAGAACAACGTGAGTAACACGTAAAAGTAGAATTAACCGTTAACATCAAGACTGCAACATACTGAAACTAGGTGCAAAATGTGGTTTTTGGTTCGTGTACTGATACTCTTTCAAATACCGAAGTCAAACTTTATCTTGGACTTTTTTGCAGAGCATCATATAATGCAATCTTAATGCATCGTACTAGTTCCAGCATCTAGCTAGCACGGGCTTTCGCTATTTTTAGAATTTTCGCCCAATTCTTTTATTTTTATATTTCAAATGAATACATCATGGGTCACATATACACAAAACGAAACAAAAAATACTATGTATGTCAAGTTAGCACTACATTTGTGGAAATTAAAAAAACTAAATATGCAGTTAATTGTAGGTTTTTAGTAGTAAATTAGTTATGGAAAAAAAATTTGAAGCTCTACTATTTAAAAAAAATGGTAAGTAGTGCTAACTTGATATCAACTTGGCACTACACTTTCTGAAATTCCAAAAACTAAGTAAGCAATTCGTTGAAGCTTTTTAATAGTAAATTAGTACTATTTTTAATTATAAAAAAAAAATAGGTATGTAGTGCTAACTTGATATCAATTTGGCACTACACTTTCTGAAATTCTAAAAACTGAGTACGCAGTTAATTCAAGCTGTTTCGTAGTAAATTCGTTGTGGAGAGAAAAAAATTCAAAACAATTTGTTGCCGTACTCAGCTATTAAAAAACTAAATTCGAAAATGTAAACCTGCCATTATTTGTAACTTCTTAGTAGTAAATTTGTTGTGGAGAGAAAAAATTCCGAAAAAAAAGGGAAATTCGAAAATGTAAACGTCCCATTACTTGTAGCTTTTTAGTAGTAAATAAGTTGTAGGTAGTGCTAACTTGACACTGGTGAACTCAGCCATTAAAAACGGAAATTCGAAAATGTAAACATGCCATTATTTGTAGATTTTTAGTAGTTAATTAGTTGTGGGGAGAAAAAAAATCCAACAAAATTTTTGCCGTAGTTTTATTTTAAATAAGGGTAGGTAGTGCTAACTTGACACTGGTGAACTCAGGCATTAAAAAAGGAAATTTGAAAATGTAAACGTGCTATTATTTGTAGCTTTTTAGTAGTAAATTAATTGTGAAGAGAAAAAAAATTCCAAAAAATTTGTTGCCTTATTTGTAGCACAACCTACCCTTATTTTTTAGAAAAAAGTACGGCCACAAAATTTTTTGAATTTTTTTCTCTCCACAACTTATTTACTATTAAATAGCTTGAATTAACTGCGTACTTAGTTTTTGGAATTTCAGAAAGTGTAGTGCCGAATTGATATCAAGTAAGCACTAATTTTTTTTTTTAATATTAAAAATAAAACTCAAAAATTTTTTTAGAATTTTTTTTCCACATCTAATTTACTATTAAAAAGCTTCAACGAATTGCTTACTTAGTTTTTGGAATTTCAGAAAGTGTAGTGCCAAGTTGATATCAACTTAATAGAGCTACAATTTTTTTCCCACAACTAATTACTACTAAAAAGCTACAATTAACTGCATATTTAATTTTTTGATAGTGGATTAGTGGATAAACTTTTAATTGGTATAATACATCGATTAGTTGAATTCCCTACACAGAGAGTTTATATTTTTTTTTTGCAGATGAGCGCGCACTAAAGGGATTTTGGTGGCCCTTAAAATGTTTAAACACAGTGCGTATGTATAGGTTCTAAAGTTAGAGTGGATTAGTGGATTTATTCGTCAATTGGATTTTAGTTGCAATGACACAAACAGTGGGATTGGTCAGAACGAATCTAACTTTACATAGTTAATACCGATTGGAACGATACATTAGGAGATCTCCGTTTTGCCCCGGTTGCCCCAATTGACGCTACGGCCTGATCCTGACATTCCATCCAGAACGTATGTATGTGACTACGAAGTAAGTTAATTCTAGAATTTATTGGTAAAACTTATAACTTTGCAGCGACATTGGTACGGTTCCAAAAATCATAATTCGTTCTAGACTTTTTTGATGTATAACTCGATACCGAAGGTGGGTATTTCAAGAAAAATGGCGACTCACGTAAGAGAATTTATCCGGTTGAGCGTTAAAAATTGAAAATTATTACAATTTTCATGTATGTTAATGTTTATTATTATTGATTTCGCTGATTTTTATCTTTTAATCTTTGGATTAAGAAGATTGAAATTTTCACTCAAAGCTTCAATCGATAAGTGCGTCTTGTACACATTTGGCCCCAAAGAAAAAGCGGCCAGATTTCTCAATTTGGCTATTTAATAATGCAACATAATATACATACATTATATTGTCTAAGTTAAATTTTTTTATATACAAAAGTTACTACCTTATTATGATGGAGTTTTGTTCTAAAAATTATATTATTTTATTTTTTGAAGCAAATTACTAATTCTTGCCCCTTCTTCTCCTACAATAAGAGAATTTTCCGCACATTGCAATTTTTATTTACCTAATTAAAAATAAAAATGGCATAAAAACTTGTTTCAATTGTTTTTAACTTTTGTTATCTTAAATGATTATGCAAGCATCATGAGCAGTGGTGTCTTTAGGCATGGGCCCGGTTCCAGGGCCCCGCAATCTTAGGGCCACCTGAGTCGTCGCTGTTACGTGGCCAACCAATTTGGAAAGTAAACGATTAGGTTAACTTTTACTTGTAAACTGCAGTTACAAATTTGTTTTCAAACCAACATTTATATAATACAATGGATGTGAAGAATTGGCTAAGACTTACCACAAGATCATACAGCGCTGGCGACATATTTAAGAACGATATTTTTATAAAATATTAAAATGCATAACTTTTGTTTGCGAAATCTGTTCGGAGTTTATTTTGGATCCAATTTTTTGTTCTGAGGACTTCTCACTTTTAAAGTCAGAAAGTAAATTGGAGAGCAAGGACTTTGATCCAAAATACACTATGAAAACGGTAAAGAGTACAGGACAAAACTTAATTTAATTTGGGTTGCATTCACTTGGCATAGTATGGTCAATAAGTAAGACAAAAATGCTCGAACTGACAAGAAAATAACGAAATTTTACAAAAAAAAAAGTAGCACAAAATGAAAAAAGTATTATTGAAACACCGAGGGAAAAAATGCGATCTTGAATTAAATGCGATCGTGTTTAATTTAAAGGATTTTAAATGAAGTGAAGCATTTTGATTTTTACGTTAAAACAATGTTAATTTGAATAGCTATTCAACATTCAAAGTAAAACGTATTTACTTATAGGTACCTTTAAATCATCTTTTTTACATTTACATTCCGTTCAAAAAAATAAATAAATCGGGTGGCACAACGGCTCATAAAGAACCAGGGCCTAGTGACTAACAACTCGCAACCATTCCTGTGTGCGCCTTTCGACAGGAATGGACATTCCGTTCAACGTTGTTTTAAAGTGAAACTTTATCATTTTTACATTGAGTGCGATCCACTTTTGTGGCATTTAAAGTGCCATCAACGTAGTTTCAAAGTATTGCATAGTTAATTAAACCTCAATTTGTTTGTATTTGTAAGCTTAGTACCAACGGCGTATACAGGGGGAGGTCACGGGGTCATGTCCATGTCCCCCCCCCCCCCCCCCGAGAACTCAAGATTATTTTGTTGATCTGAAATAATTATTAAGTAACCACATAGAAAAAAAAAAGAAAGTTGGTTACTTAGAAAGCTAGTAGGATTTTCGATTGTTAATTTAGAATTCAATAGAGAATTTGAATGTTGGTAACTTCAATTCAATAAGAAATTTAATTTTCATGGCAATGCAATACCTACGTTATTTTGTAGTCAATCGATGATACTTTTATTTTCTTCCTCGTACCTCAAATTTAACATAACAACAAACTTCTCATATGATAATACATTCAAATCTTAAAATATATGTATAGGCAAGTTTCCGTTTTGACAGCCAAAACCTGTTAAACCAAACAGAAATCAAAGTGCGGAGTTGTTACCAAATTTTCACTCAGTAAAGTAAAAACTAATAGGATTTTCAAAAAAAGAACATTTTTTTTTTCTGAAAATAAAATCTTTAAACACATAGAACACATACAGAAATTGTTTTGTTTGATTTCTGTATGACAGATTATTTTTAAAAGCAAAAAAAGTGATAACTTTCGATTTATAGTTATTCTAACCAAAAAATATTAATGTTAACGATAAAAGACATAAATATATAAAACTATGATGAAAACCTATTATGAAAGGATTTTGTTTGCACTTATTCGACATTTACGATCGAACAGTAGGTATTGTTATTGATTTGGATGTGGATTACTTTTACAAAGTTACCTATGAATCCCATAATGCAAAAGCCAATAGCTTTGGTAAAGGAGATTTTTTGGAACTCCTTGCGGTGAACGAAAAAAAAAGACGAAAGGCGACTAGGCTCGTAGAATTTAAAAACTTTGTCCATTATTTTTATCAGAAAGGCTTACTGGTAAGAAAGATAAAAAGATTAGGTATATTTGATGTACATATTCATTTTGTAAGGTGTCTTTCACTGTTCCATCAGTGACAGTCTTAGAGACATACATTTTTTTTCAAATCAGAGGCAAATCAAAATCACTCGTGAACTTTTTTTCACAGTTTTCTTGAAACGCAACGAAAACGAATCTTTGTATTCAATTATAATACGAATATGTAATGTATTTTAGTTTTTCCACTATTGTAAAAAGAGCAATTTACACAAGTGGTCATTTTTGAAAATCAGAGCTATTGTTTTCATTTTCAGTAGTGAATATTTATATCTATTTACTAAAATTAAGAAACAGAAAACAGTGCACAGTACCTATGATATTTTACTTATTTTTCCTTCAACTTCAATTCGCTGAAATAAAAACTTTGATAGGATTAAAATAAATTCTGAATAAAATTCAAAACAAATGATCAAGCGAATCCAAAATTTTTTTTTTCTCAGTATTTTGACAGCTAGCTAAACTGATTTTTTTTTGGTCAGGCAACTGGAGATTGCTGTATGTTGTTGCTGAGGCATTCCGAAATAAAAAGGGGAGATGTTCGAAAATTTTATCAGAGGGTGAAGCGATCCACCCAAGGATTCAAGGCTAGAACGGAAGCCTGCCGAGATGAGAGTGGGAATATGGTAGTAGACACACAGTCAGTGCTGAGGATCTAGAAAGAACACTTCTCTAGACTGCTTAATGGCGAAGACAGCCAAGATGCCGCTAATAGGCAGAACGCTCCATTCAACTTGGACGATGATGGCCAAGAGTTCCGTCCACCCGACGTAACCGCAGTGCGGCTGGCGATATCCAAACTTAAGTCGTACAAGGCTGCTGGTGCGGATAGCTTACAAGCCGAATTATTTAAACCAGTGGGAGATGAATTGGCTAGGAGCATACACCAGCTCATCTGCAAAATTTGGTCGGATGAAAGTATGCCGATGAATGGAACTTCGGTATAGTGTGCTCCATCCATAAAAAGGGAGATGTTCTGAAATGTACCAACTACAGAGGAATTAGTCTCCTAAACGTCGCTTATAAAATCTTGTGGGCTATCCTGTGTGACCGCTTAAAACCTTTTGTCAACGATCTGATCGGCCCCTATTAGTGTGGTTTTAGGCCTGGCAAGTCAACCGTCGATCAAATGCCATGTCGAGTCTCGGCATCCCTGCCAAAGTCGACCGCCTGTGCAGTATGACGATGGAAAAATCTCGCTGCTCCGTCAAAATTGGAAAGAACACCACCGATTCCTTTGATGTTGCGAAAGGATTGAGACAAGGCGACGCGTTATCATGCAACCTATTCAACATCGTTTTTGAAGCCATTGTACGCAACGCACATGTCAACACCAGCGGTACAATCTATGAAAAGTCCGTTCAATTGCTTGCGTATGCGGATGACATAGACATTGTCGGCAGAGCAAAGCGAGCTGTGCCAGGGGCATTTTCGAGCATTGAATCGGAGGCGGCTAGAATGGGATTGGCGGTTAATGAGGACAACACGGTGTATGCTGTCATCGAGAGAGGAATCTCAACATCGTCGACTCGGGCAAAATATCACGATGGGCAGATATAACTTCGAAGTTGTCAAGGACTTTGTCTACCTGGGCTCCACTATTACATCGCAGAATGACATCAGTGAAGAGGGCGAAGAATTACTCTTGCCAACCGCTGTTTCTAAGAAGGCATTTAAGTAGTAAGGCCCTCTCTCAGAGAACCAAGGAGACTTTATACAAGACTTTATTAAATTGGTGCATTGCTGTTTCTTTTTTCTCTATTTTTGTTTAAAACAGCTTTTGGCTATTTATTTTCAATTGTGGAAGTGTGTTTTATAATCTGTGGTTGATATGGATGGATTATCTGTGCGATCAGTAATAAAGAGTTTGTCTGCTGCATGTGATGGGTTCAAGGTCTGCCATATTAACGTACGTAGCCTTAATTTAGCCAAAATTGATTTCATGCGATACGTGTTTGTTTCTTGTGGGGTTGATATATTCTGTGTACGTGAAACTTGGTTTAAACCTGACATACCTGATACGTTCTATAACATTTCTGGCTATAACTTGATTAGAAATGATAGAACAACTGAAACAACAGTAGGAAGCGTTGCTTTCTATATCAGTATATCTCTAAATTTCAGAGTTATAAGGAAGTCTACTGGAAGTGGAATTGAATTTATTCTTTTTGAAGTATCGGATGGTAATACTAAATGTATTTAAGGTGTTGCATACAATCTGAACAAAAGCTGCTCCCCTGAACCACTATTCTCAGTTATTCAAGAATTCTCCTCTATGTATGAGCACATTATTTTAGTTGGGGATTTTAATGCAGATCTACTGAAAGTTGATACTATATCTAATCAGCTTCGAGATTCAATTGCGTCATCAGCACTTACTGTTGTCAATAAATATCCTACTCGCTTTGGACGTAATACAAGACCTCGTCTACTTGATTTAATTGTTGTTTCAGATCCATACAGTGTTCTACTAAATGACCAACTTTCGATTGATGGAATTTCCGACCATGATATAGTCTTTTGTACATACAATATTGAATTTGTGCGAACTATTATCCCAACAATTTTTGAATTTCGAGATTTTAAATCCATTGACAACAATGCTCTTCAGCTTGGAGCAGGTTTAGTGGATTGGAAAAGGTGTCAGTATTTCTCAAACATCAACGATAAGTTTGGCTTCCTCCAGAATTTAATAAACGTTTTATTTAATGATCATGTTCCCTTGAAGTCTGTGGTAGTGCGTAACATTAAATGTCCCTGGTTCACGGTTGAAGTTCAAAATGCAATACGCAAACGCAGAAAGCTTTATCATAAATGGAAACTTTATAAGACTAGTTATTTTTGGGAGTCATACTGCGAAGCACGAAATGAAACAACTTTCTTGATCAGGAGTGCTAAAAGAAGATTTTATTCATCAAAACTTTGTGCGAGCCAAACAACAAAAAAACTTTGGTCAAACTTACGTTCTATTGGGATAGGAAAATGCAATGTTTCTTACAAAACACCAGATCCAAATGAACTTAACGATGTATTTGTATTAAGTACTGTTACTGACACAAGCTTTTTACCTAACAATCTAAATATATTTCAACCGGATGTGGAATTCGAATTCAAAGTTGTACGTGAAATTGATGTTGTTAATAGTATTCGAGACATCAAATCTGCCGCTGTGGGTGAGGATGGAATACCTATTTCTTTTATAAAAATGATTTTGTATCATGTCCTCTTGTTTTCCTGATAGCTGGAAAGTAGCCAAGGTCGTTCCTGTGTCAAAAAACGCAAATCCAAAGACTTGTACGGATTTTCGCCCAATTCGTATTTTACCATGTCTTTGCAAGGTTTTTGAAAAAATTCTTGGAAGGCAAGTGAATGGTGACCTTGACCGACACAGTCTTTGATCCCTTTATCAGTCAGGTTTCAGACCTAAGCATAGTTGTGACACCGCTATCGTTAAAGTTTTAGATGATATTAGACTGAATTTTGACTCGTAAAACGTGACCATTCTATGCCTTCTTGATTTTTCAGAGGCTTTTGACAGTGTTAACCACAACATTCTGTGTCAGAAACTTAAGGCCTACTTTGGATTTAGTGATAGAGCATCTTATCTTATACATAACTATCTAAACAATCGTAAACAAAAAGTTGTAAAAAATAAATAAATCGGGTGGCACAACGGCTCATGAAGAACCAGGGCCTAGTGAATAACAACTCGCAACCATTCCTGTGTGCGCCTTTCGACAGGAATGGAAGGGACCTACAATTTTATGCCAAATCCTAACGGCTAGACGAGAAGCACTTATTCGTGACAAGTGTACTCTTGGAGGATTTGTCAATTCCTCGCAAAAAACTTTTTAGTTTTTAAATGGATGAGGCTGGGAAGCGATCCCAGACCTCCAGCGTGACAGTCGAACGCACTAACCATTACGCTACGGTCTACTACTAACAAAAAGTGGTTGTTGGTGGAAATTTGTCTGAATATAAAAATTTACTTGCAGGAGTACCCCAAGGATCTATTATGGGTCCTCTACTGTTCTACATGTATATTAATGACCTTGTAAAAGTTTGTTCAAATGTTCACCTACATTTATATGCTGATGATGTACAAATTTATCTTTCTAGACCTATGGGCTGGTGGAAGATTTAGTGTGCCGAATTAATTAAGACTTATATGCTAATTTGAGGTGGTCTATCTCGAATGGACTTTCTCTCAATCCGTCTAAATGTCAATCCATTATTATTTCTAAAAAAAATACGACTCTGGAATTGTTCCAGAGATTTATCATGGGGACACTCAGATTAAATTTTTTGATAAGATTAGTAGTCTTGGATTCAAAATCAATTCCTCCTTATCAGCTTCTGACCATATCAATTACATTGTAGGGCAAATATATGGTGGCTTATGCAAACTTTGGCTGTGTTTCAGCTTCACACCAGTTAACACAAAGCTTAGGCTAATTAAAGCGTTGATCTTGCCTTTTATAACTTATGGTTCAGTTATTTACTGTAAGCTTGATTCCCTTTCATATCATAAGCTTTTGGTTGCCTTTAATGATATGGTAAGATATGCTTTTGACATTCAACGTCACGAACACATATCGCATCTTCATGAAAAAGTCCTTGGTTGCTCGTTTCAGCAATTTTTAGATATTAGATGCTGCATATTCATGCACAAAATTATCCAAACAAGAACTCCATTTTACCTGTATGAAAAACTACAACAAGCTAGCTCAGTTAGAACCTTGAACATTATCACACCTCTAGCAGTGATTCTGAACTCATCGCGTCTTTTCTTCGTCCATGCAACCCGACTTTGGAAAACTCTCCCAACAGTAATTAAGCAGATAATATCAGTTGCAAAATTTAAAAACATGATCTTTGATTACTTTTCGAACAGCAATGTGCAAATTTGACTTATTTATTTATTTGTATATCATTTATAGACTTTTCAAACATAAAAAAAGAAACAAAAATAAAAATAAAAACAAAAAAAAAACAATAAAATAAAACAAAAACAATAAAAAAAAATATATATATATAGTAGGTTGATATAAGACTTAGCATAAACTTGATATAATCATAAATAAAAATCCTTTATTGATTTCTCATTGAAATGTTATCCTTACTTGTGTATTTATATACCTATTTATTTATTTATTTATTTATTTTTTTAAATGTTATTCAATTGTAAATGTTAAATCTGTAAATATTTTTTTTTCTTTTTTTTTAACAAATCCATAACTATTTTTCACTTATTTTGTGTACTATAAAAGACCAACTTTTCTTACTTGTACTTCCGTTGCGCTTTAATAAACTTAAACTTAAACCCTAATCATCCCGGTCCTGCTTTATGGGTCGGAAGCATGGACACTGAAAGATTCGGATAAAAATCTGCTAGGATGCTTTGAGAGGAAGATTCTTCGTGTGATTTTCGGTCCGGTGTGTATCGAAGGAGTATGAAGGAGAAGATTCAAAGGACTATACAGCGACGTTGACCTGGTCAAAAAGCTGAAAATACAGCGGCTGAGATGGCTGGGGTACGTGGAACGTATGGACAGCAACGCACCTGCCCGACGAGTCTTCGAATCCAACCCCGATGGGGTACGCAGCAGAGGAAGAATCCGTAACAGGTGGCGCAAAGAAGTGGATGACGACATCAAAGCACTCGGTGTGCGCAACTGGAAGCGGCTAGCTAGGGACAGAGCTGGCTGGAGGGGCTTGTTAGTAGAGGCCGAAGCCCATCCTGGGCTGTGAGCGCCATCAAAAGTAAGTATTATATCAGGCTGAATTTGATCGATGGCATCGATTATGTTGTCTTTGAGGGTCCCACAAGAAAAAGTCCAAAGGGGTCAAATCACGTCGCCTCGGCGCGAGATAATCATGCCATGAAACCGCTCGTGCAGAATATCGATTGTGTCTTAAGCTGTGTGGCACGTAGCGCCATCTTGTTGAAACCATATATCTTCAGTGTCCATATCATCCAATTTAGGCCACAAGAAGTTGGTGATCATGGACCTATAGCGATCGCCGTTGACGGTGATAGCCTGGCCACCATCATTTTCGAAGAAGTACGGACCGATGACGCCTCCAGGCATCCAGCCCAAAATCCACACAAAACAGTAATTTTATTTGGATGCATTGGCACCTCGTGAATCTCGCGTGGATTAGTGTCGCCTCAAATCCGGCAATTTTGCTTATTCACGTACCCATTCATCCAATGATGGGCCTCATCGCTAAAGATGATTTTTCGACCAAAATTGGGATAAACTTCTAACTGCTCTAAAACATCATTTGCACGTGTTGCTCGACGCTGTAACTCACCATGATGATTTGTCTGTAGTAACTGATTAAAAGGCGATATTTTGACCGAAAGTAAAAGAAACAATATGGCCGCCACGAGCTGTCAAAATCAACCCGTCCCTATTGGAAAACCATTTAGTATAGTTAATTAAGATTTTTTTCCTTTTCTTTTATATAGCTACGCACAGTTAAATATGAACAGAAAAATATAAGGCACTTTACTTTTAACAAATATTAGCTAAAGCTGTATACGCCCCTGCTTAATACAAAGAATTTCGAGAGCGCGTTGTAGTTTTTCGAAGTACCGCCCTTACATTTGTGAACAAATTAAACACGCACTCAAAA
Organism: Melangyna quadrimaculata; assembly: GCA_949320155.1. Taxonomy (NCBI): domain Eukaryota; kingdom Metazoa; phylum Arthropoda; class Insecta; order Diptera; family Syrphidae; genus Melangyna; species Melangyna quadrimaculata. Next base: position 369,456,660 of record OX439483.1, read on the forward strand.
TTCACTTTCATATAATCGAAAAACAATATTTAATTACTTTTCCTATATAAATTACTATGCATTAGGTACTCATAGCATTAAACGATTCACTTAAGTCGTCACAAATAAATGATTCACCACGAAAATGAACTCCGTCGAGCATGAGTATAAATTTATCTTTGTCTTACATAAATTTAAACAAAGTAGCGTGGCGTGGGTAGCAACTTTGAATCAATACCAAACCAAACGAAACGAAGTTCAATCTACGTTGATTCGAAGAAGATAAATGTTGTTTTAAAAGGTGGATGAATTTGATTACCTATGTTTCCACTTAAAATCAACATTATGAACGTAGTAAAATCTAGTTTGTTTTTTAAGTATGGATTCACTTTGAAATAAAGTCGCTCCACTTTGATTCAAGAATTTTCGGCGTTGGCACCAAATCAATTAGAATCAAAGATTTTTCCTGTGATTTTACGTTGTTTTTTCTTTGTGTAAGGGGCTGGTGATAGCGATCAGGGAAACGCATAAGTAAAAAATTTTCTTTTTGATAATTTTATTTGTTAAGATACGATTTGGAATATAATATTAGGAAAATATAAAAAAAACTAGGTATTTCAAACAAATATTTGTCTAAGAAAAACATTTTTTAATTTTCCTGGTGTAAATTCCGTAGGGAAAAAAATTCTGTGCGGAATTTACATCAGGAAAATTAAAAAATGCTTTTTTAAGACACAAATATTTGTTTCAAATGGTTTTTTTATGAATAAATTATTTCAGGTAATTATTTATTGATTTGTATCCTTTTAATATTCCAAATCGTATCTAAACAAATAAAATTATCAAAAAGAATTTTTTACTGATGCGTTTTCCTGATCGCTATAACCGGCAACTAAGGAATGGTTTAAGAGTAAACTTGGTCTTCCTTAATATTCATATAATACTTTTGTCATTTTGTATTATTTTGTTTGTAAAATTTCGTTACTATTCAGTTGTTCAAATAAATATTGTAACTACAACTACGAACAAACTTTTTTATTTTAAAAATACATAAGAGAAGAATAGAATCACGTACAAAATTGATTTTAGGTATTCCTACTTCTTATATAATATTCTTTTAATAAAAATCACCACTCGTCATTGATTTATAACTTTTTTGAATATGTTTGCACTCTTCCATTTTTTCAGGACAACAGAGTTATTAAAACAGAACATTTGATTATACATATGTTTTTTGCTCTAAGAACTTATCATAGAGCAACTTATAATTTTATTTTTGTAAGCCGAAATTTAACAAAAATTATAAAAAGTAATGACTGGATGATAAACATAAAAAATAACGATGCATTTTCAACAAAGGGCCTCCATTTCCTAAAGGGCCCAGTGCCCCCAATTGTCTAAAGACGCCTGTGATCATGAGGCAACCCTGCTCTCACATGCATGCAAATAGAAGTGTATATACTTTATACACACCTACAACATACCTGTTATTATTATGTACTATATTCTTTTGAAAACATTTGTGAGAAATTCAGAAAAGAGGATGCCCAACCATTAATTGCAAAGCAACGAAGTGAAAGCAAAAGTATTATTTTTTTTTTTTAATTTCTGAAAAAAATAAACACACAACCAAGTCGAACATTTTTGCTCTCATTTATCATACATCAATCTCCAAGGTCATTCATAGTCAGAGTTGTGAATTGAATATTTAAGAAATGCTCAGTTAATATAAAAGAAAGTTTTTCTTCATCAATTTTTTAAGGTATTGCTCTATAAGGCAATTATCGGTTTCGTGTTAAAAAAATAAGGTTTTAATCAAACCTAAAATCACGAAGATGGAGAACTGCAAAACAGTGATTTTCGTCTGTGCGTCCTGCTGTATATTCATCAAGCTAGAGCCTAAAAGAATGGACGGATTTACTTGAAATTTTGTAAAGTTACATATATGTTTTTTTTTAACATACTGAATTTTTTGGCATTTCACGAGTAATTCGTCATTGGCTCGGCTGATTTTGTCATAATTTTGCAATTCAAGTTAGTCAAAAAATATTTCATTTTAAACTTGTACAAATGACTTTTTTCACAAAAATTAAAAATAAAAGTAAAGAAAAACTATTTTTATTTTGAAGGTTTTGAATGAACAACAACCACTTGTGTTGGCTACCACCGAGTATTACATTTGGCTGGAATTATTGCAATTTCATGGCTGCCACACCAATCATCAGATTCCTTTTTGGTGGTGCTTAGTCTATAGTTCCAATTTTAATTTATAAATTGTTTTGCCGTCAACTGGATTCGAACCTAGACCAAGCTACCTCAGAGGCCGTTGCACTACGCATTACCACCGAGGTCACCTGATTATTTTGGATTTTTCTTTTCCAATTTTTTTCTGTATTATATCGAACATTTTCAAAATTGTAATTTACAAAATTCATTTTTATAAGAAATATCTACCAACTTAGAATTGGTCTGGTATAATTATATATTTGAATCATAAGAACAGAATCCTTAGAACTAAAAGTAACTTTAAATACTTTACAAAATAAGATAAAAATAAGTGTTGCTCAATTACACTTATCGTTAAATTAGTTAAATTTCATCTCTAGCGTTTGCTTAAATTAAGTAAAATCTCAAGATCCTTTTAGGGCTTTTTATTACGGTGCAGGCAAACAATTCTATGAAAATCCGCTTTACATGAGCATTTATTTCAATTTAAATGGGAACTAATGAAAGTAGAGATGATCTGACCGACTTTTGAGTAAGAACGAATTTAACTTTGAAAATTGGAGTCATAGCCCACTTAGTGTGAGAAATAACTACACTTCTTCTTCTATGAATTTTGATTATCTAATTATTTTGTTGTTACCCACGAAAACTAAAAAATCCCATGATATGATGATTTTCATAATATTGTTCTCAAAAACTACTGCACACCTAGTATTAAATCAATTATTAGGTTTGAGATTCTGAAAATTTGAGCATAATGCAAAAAATATTTTTTAATATTTGGTGCATTATGATCCAATTTTAAAAATCTTGTTTTTTTTTAAAAAATATTAGAACTGCATGCATAGTTTTTAATATTTTGAAATCAGTTATAAAAAAGGTTTGAGATTTTGAAAACTGTAAATTGTAACATAATGCAAACAAAATTAAACAATCACGCGTTTATTTAAAATATTTTTTGCATTTTGTTCCAATTTTTTTTTGCAGAAATGGATAATTTACCTTAAATTTGAGGTGAGAAATAATTCCACAAAATTTAAGTTGAAATATAATCTATCTCGGTGGGAATCAATTAAATTTTGAAAAGTGTTTCCCACTAAAATTGCAATAAATAACCATGTGGAACAGATTCCCGTGGAAATATTTTCGTTCACCATTTATTACACCTACGCAATGTGTTACAAGGTTTATGGATACAACTTTTTCTTTATGACCTACATTCTGTTATATTAAAATTGATCAAAATCTAGAATTAATTTTTTCAAGAACTTATAACTTGCCCTTATAGTATAGTGTTTGCTAGTTAAAAGAGGGCAAATAATTTGAGTTACCAGATTTCATCGCTAAAGTAACACGTTTTCTTTTCAATTACAAAAATACAAGTTTAATGTTGAATCATACAACTTTTAAATGTAAATAAAATATTCGAAAAACCATTAATCATGCTATTTTCTACCTAATGAGATCTTCTCTTTCGTATACTGTTGATATAACTTATCTATGTTATTTTATGGGAACTAAAGTATTTTTATTTTGTTTTTAAACCGGAAACAATTATGACGACTCAACAGTGAACATGCCTTCACACAAGCATCCTAAGATAAGGTCACGTAGTATCAAAATATTTATATTTTTTCTCCTTAAGGCAATTTGTATGATACACCATCATTTCTTTAGAAGACTAAAATAAGTATCAAGAACACTTTACTCGTATCTATAAGGCTACTGAATTGAACTGGTCTTCCTAAATGTGAAATAGTTAGGTAGTTGTTCGTTGAGTTTATCGGTTGCACATTCATCTGTTCTTGTTTGAATTTTAAAATAAGTTTAAAATCGAGTAGGATTCCTAAAGTCAATATGAAACTGATAATTTTAATGGTGAGTGAAATGAGTGAACATTTTATGTTGAAATTAAAATATTAAAAAAAAAACAGATATTTATCATGAAAATTTAAAATTTTAGTTTTTAATTTGTCGAACAAAATAATGAACAGTTAAATGATCAATGTGGTTCGGGATTCGGGTGTACTAAAATAAAATATTATCAAGATGATGTTTTTATACATCATATCATTTTCTAAATAGAACAGTCTGAAAATCTTGTATTTCTAAATCTTGGTATAAATAGTTCAATTTCCTTCTTAATATATTTTTTTGTTCGGTTTTATTAATTCGAAACGAATATAAAAATAGCTACACAAAAGCGCACTACCCTCCTGTACAATTATTGTACATTCTTCATCTTATTTTCGCCAGAAAAAAAAAAATTAGTTGCGATAAATACTATGAGTACTAAAAATTAACTGGTTTTGCATCATTTTGTTAAGTTTCTTTAAAAGAGAACAATATCTTAAGCACGCTTATTGTTTTGCATGACAGTTGATTCTTAAAGAAAACAAGTTCAACTTCATTTGCTTCAGGTAAAATAAAAAAAATTTAATTTTTACTTGAAAAAGTATTGGTTATATGCCAAAAAAAAATTAATCAAACAAATCCAACATTACGATTATAAAGACGCCCAAAAAAGTGGGTTTCGTAATGACGATGTCGGTCGGTATTCCCTAACCAGAGCGGCTATAGGGTTTTGCTGAACAGGGGGGACTTACTTTTTTAAAATTGATTTTTTTAATCATATTAATAATGATTCATGACATCAATGTATTGCGATAATGTAAAAAAAAAAAACAAAAACTTACATAAAATTGAAATGAGGTGCGTCCACTGTTATTCGAATCAAAGCCATAACGATGGAAAAATTTCCTTAAACTTTGGTACAAAACAGCATTTTGTTTTAGAGAAAAACAGATACCTGCCATAGGAATACATAACGATGTCTTTAAATAAATAAAGTAAATAAATAAATTTGGTGGCGCAACGGCGTTACATAAACCTAACTTGTACATTTTTTGTAGTCCTGAACTTTTGTTTATCCAATTCCCTTCAGGAAATAGCCTTAAACTTTTGTTCGTCTGATTCTTTTGGGCTGATTTGTTAAGAACCGACATCATTGTTTTGACTGATATCTCTCAATAAAATATTTTCGGTGAATGTAAAAATATACAGGTTGTAATTTATGGCCTTCGATCATTCAATTAATTTTAGGAATCAGGAGCGAGCGCCTTAGTTCCCTATATTCACCTCCCTGGAACTAATAATATTATTATTTTGTTTAAATTAAGCGAAATAAAGTGGCAGTTTATGTTCGATATTAATTATAATTATAAATAAAATGCACGACTGGAACGCACGAAATTGTTCTTGTAGTTAACATCTATAATGTTGTTAGACACTGACGACGTATGTTTAAGGAGTTAAAATAAAATAGGGAAAATTTAAGATTTAATGCAAAATTTTCTGCACAAGCTTTGAATAAAAGTTGATATTAAAATTATGTGCAAAATATGAAATTAATTTTTTTTTAATTGCTAAATTCCTTACCTTTTGAGCTAAACAAAAAAAATGACAAATTCTTTCTCGAACTTATATCAATTTATGAAAAAAATGTAAAATTGTTGGAGCGCACATAGTTAAAAATTATTATTATTATAATAATTATTATTATTGTTATAAATTTAATTTCAAAACATTTCATTGACCTGTTTTTGAAAAATCGATTTTTCGAAAAAAAAAATAGAATTTTTTTTAAACAAGAAAAACATTTTTTTTTGAAAATTTGTATATGAAATTTTATTTATTCTTACTTGCGATATATGTATGTACGTATGTAGTATAGGGCAAGTTTAGGATTCGTGGAAAAAATCAAACTCGAGATAATAATTGTCCCTAACATTACGATGATAGAGAACGCGAAAAATGTGGGACTTGCAATTCTGTCTGTCTTTTGTGTCTGGCTGTCTGTATGTACCTCGACCTGCAGCCTTAGCCACTGAAGCGATTCTCTTTAGCTTTAAGGTTCTCCTAGAGGGGAAATTGATTTTGCTTAGCTCAAAAAATTACGGTGCCATACAAACAATATACAAAATTGATTTATTTCAAAAACGGCTCTAACGATTTTGAAAAAAAATACGAAAAAAAAAATTACTATAATAAATATTTTAGTAGAAAAAAAAAATATTTATATAGGTTATTACCGGTACCTGTCATAGAACCGATTTTCAAATTTCTCGTTAACTATACAAGAGCTCCTTCACAACCCAAACAGTTTTGCATATACAAATTTCGAAAAAATAATTTTTGGATTTTAAAAAAATATTGAATTTTTTTTTGAAAACTCAATAATTTGAAAACGGGTTAATGAATTCTTTTTTAATTTTTCTTAAATAGTGGATAAGATAAAAATCTTAATTTATCCTTCGGCTTCGGTCACAATGAAGCAATCAAGTTACATTTGCTTTTCCCGACGTTTCGGTAGGGGTTGCTGCCTTCTTCAGGGGAACTTTATTGCACACAAAAATATAAAAAAAATCAGTATAATAACAATTGTATGACAACATTAATAATTATACTTACATTTTGTAAAAATATCAAAAGTTGTAATAAATTTACATTGAATAAAATTTTAAATTTATGTACTTCAAAATGAAGTTCAGTCTTGTGCTTTATAAAACTTAAAAAGAATAAACAAAAACAAGCAATTGATGTTTAGCCAGTGACAAGTTAGCAATATACAGCGGATATGTTTTGTGTGTCGAGCTTTCGGTTCATGTTGTTAAGCTTTACACTGATGTGCATCGTTTCAAGTGTGTATCGCTTTGACGCGTTCCGCTCGGTTTGGAGAATTTGGACATCTTCGAAGTCTGGAGAATGGCCGCTTTCAAATTTGTGACTCGCTAATGCAGTTTTCCCAGGGTTGTTAGATTTTATGTCAGATTTGTGGTTAGACATACGTTGACGAAGGAACTGTTTTGTGGTGTCAATATAGCATTGATTGCAAGGATCGTCGGGTTTGCCCTTAGAGTTGATTTTGTATATCACATCCGTGGCTTTGTCTTTATCCGGTTTAACTTTAAGCTTAGTGAAAAGGTGGCTTAGTGTTTTGTTGGATTTATATGCCAGAAGAACGTCTTTTCATTTGTTGACGTCAACATTTTTGGAATTTTTCAGTTAAACCAGGTACATACACAACGCTTTTGTAGTATCCAATAGGGCAATCCGCTTTCGGGTTCTGTGGAGCTTTGATTTTTTGCTTTTGTATGAGACCAAGCCAAATCTGCCATTGCTTCCCATAACGTCGTCTATGAAATTGCCATGCTATGAAGTTTCGAAATATGTAGGAAGGGTATTACAGTACGCGACAGCAAAATCAAGCTTCTCGGTAAAAAATTCATATGAATTTATTGAAAAGCAAAAACTATTAAATTTCAAAAGAATGATGTTTTGGTCTCATACGATGTTGTCTCACTTTTTACAAACATAAAATTTTACAAACATAATTCTGTGAAATAATTTATCCGTCAAATTTTGTTTATTATTTTGTGAAATATAATTAAATATTCGAACCATTTCGTTATGAAGACGTATTTTGCATTATTCTCTTGTCATGGAAAAACGTAAAAAAAGCCAAATTAAAACCATTTTTCTCTTTTTTTTAATCCTTATGTTCTCTCTCTCTGTGAAAAACTGTGTTACTTTATAAGCGGAAATATCCTGAAATTCAAATCGCACCGCGTGCGATTTAATTATTCAAATTAATTCAATTAATTTGAATAATTAAATCGTACGCGGTAAGTCTTTCAAATAAATATTAAATAAATAAAAATGTATAAGAATCGCGAATACAATAGTTTAAAATCTAAAATTGCCATATAATACCTATATATTGTGGCAACACTGATGAACAAAAGAATAAACTCAATAAAAAATGAAAAGATTATGTAGAATGAGTGGAAATAAAGAGAGAAGAGATAACCGATTGAGGGCATTGTATATATACTCTTATAGTAATATCATGGCTCAAATAATTGCCGCTGCGTATGGTCATTGTATATATACTCTTATAGTAATATCATGGCTCAAATAATTGCCGCTGCGTATGGTGAGGAGTGTTAGAACTATTGATTTAAGAGACTTTTCAATTTGTGAAGAGATTAAATGAGGAGAAAATTAGAAGAAAATGAAGGCTAAAGACAGAAAAGAAGAATAGAGAAGGCTATACAAAATGTATGAGGTTACAAGGGAGACAAAAAATAACAGTTTTGTTTTGGCTGTCAATTTGTTTTCTATAGGAATTAGATAGTAAAACAGGAAGTATATAGAATAAAGATGACAAAAAAACGAAAACAATTTGTATGTTCCCAAATGATAATGTAGGAATCATCTGTTTGCGGCGGGCAAGTAGACAGATTTTTCCATCGCGATGTAGGAAATGAAGAATGTGTGCATAGGTAAGTATATAGGTAAGTATGATCGGGGATAGGTTTTGGTTTTATGGGTATTCAATTTTCTTGCCAAATTTCAGTTTTATTTTTATGTATGGGCATAATTTCCTTGGTACTTTTCAGTGGCTAGAAGAAGGAATCCTTATGTGATGTTGAGGTAGGTTAAGTGTTGATAGTTTGATTGTTTGCTAGAAACAATCCCTATGCGATGTTAAGTGGTTAAGTAGGTTAAGTTATTTTATTTGTTATTTTTTTTATTATATAAAAGAAAGAAAAATTACAACAGCATTTGCCAATCACGCTACAGCTCAAACTAGAAGTCCTAAAAATATATACTAAAATTAATTGAATAGCAAATTTTATATAGGGGTGCACTAAGAACGGATTTTTGGAAATTGGTACATTTAATAAGGTTTAAAGGGTAAAAACTGAAATAAAGTCGAAAAACTAACTTCTAAACCCGTAGTCGTAGAGACTTGATTTTTTTTTTATTTTAAAGATTAAAAAAAGTTAGGAAAAAACGGGTACATCTTTTTTTATTTAAAATCTATAAACCGAGATATAACCGATTTAAGACTGAAAATTGACAAATAGTCGTTACGAAAAGTACTAAGTAGTTTCATGGGGGTAAATATTTAATAATTTTTATTTTAACATATTTTTAAAGATAATGAAAAAAAATTATCCATGTTTAAGGAATTTTTGATAGAATTTTTTTTCATACCCAAAATGATTTTTGAAAAAAGGTTAAATTTGTTTAGTCAAATTTTCAAAGTATTTGATTTTTATCTTTTTAATGGGTTGTTGGAAAAATCTAAAATTTCATTATGTTTTAGACATAGGTATTTGATAGCAATCAAATGGTAACATTTTATCTTTCTAACATCACTTGACATTTAAGAAAGTAAAACTTTTAAAATTTGTTTTTTTGTTAATATGTTTTTAGTAAAGAGTCGTACAGGTTTGCAAGTACTAATGAATTATAGCTATTGTATGTTCTATATTCCTACTGTACCGCTGAGCTGAGAAATTAACAATATAATATTGTTAACACATATTACTTAATAACATGTTAGTGTGTGCATGGATTGATTTAGTTTTTTCTTATATTTAATCTCAATAGAATAACTATTAATTTGTTACTTCATTTTTTAATCTACCTCCTATATAAGCGTATAATTAATTTTTTAAAATTCATAAAAAATCGGCTCAAATCCATAGAAAAGCTCTGCTTTGTCAACAATCGTCAACCAGTGCAAAGCACCGTTATATTAAATTATTTTTTATTCGATTTTTTTTTAATATAAAAAATCATAACTTCATTTCTACTCGGTCGATATTAAAAGTTAAGATCTCAAAATTCAGCTATAGATTAAATATATTAAATTCAAAACTTGATGAATATTTTTTGAATTTCAAAAAACTAATGAAACACAATTATACGTGTATTACTTTTCTACAAATATGTGGGTTATTTTATATTTGTAAATCTAACGGGAAAAAAAGGCCGACCAATTTAGTAAAGAAATTCACGAAAAATCTACATCGAGGCAAATTTAGAGGCTTCAAAATTTATAAATACTTATTAGTTCATAATAAATGATACATGAATTTAAGGTAGAAATTGGTAATCTAAAATTCTGTGTTAAAATTTTTGCAAAATCTTAAAAAAATTCATACTAAAAATGTGATTTAGTGAAAGATCAACTCTATTTTTGGTACTTTAAACTTTTTATTCAAAAATATAATTTTTTTGTAAAAAATCGAAAAAAACTGTTTTTTTACAAAATGAAAAAATTAATGTAATTTTTTTCTCGAATATATTTATTTTTTTTTAAACATCAAAAGTATAATTTTCTTTTGTAATATTTTTTACCAAAAAAAAGATACCTATTTATTGAAAAAAATTGAGTTGTTGCTTACCAAATGTTGTTTTCAAAACGCATCTACCTATTATAGGTATGTATATTGTATATGTACCTATTTACCTACCTCCTACTTTCAATTGAAAACAATTTTGTTTCTTTTTTTGATCTAACTAGGTACTAGGTAAGCTTAGGTACTGATATCTACCTAAAAAGTTTCTTTTCTTTTAAGTTTCAAATACCTGAGTTCATTTTTCAATTCAAAAAAGGGTACCTACATACATATATATTTTGTCTTCAAAAAAGTTATGACCTACATTTACATACCCAGGTGCCTACCTATACCTACCTATGTACTTATTGTTTGTTTGTGCGATCCAGTCGTGCCCATTTTTTTTTTGTTTTGAATTTAATAAAGCTAATATAAATTTGACGGGTCATTTATACTCCCTTTAAGTATGAAATTTTTCATCCCTCCTCAAAAATTTGTAAACACAATTTAGCCACATTTTAGAGCTATGTTTTAAGATCTAAAATCTCTGCGACTTTTTATTAAAAAGATATTGATGCAAAACATAAAATTTTTTTTTTCATAATGTTTACCCTTATATAAATCTGTTCAATTGATAGAAATACAAATATAGTTATACCTATAACATATTAAAATTTAAGATTTTTCCAACTACCCATTAAAAATATAAAAATCAGAAACTTTGAAAAATTGAAAAATTGAAAAATTGACCAACAAAAATGTATGTTTTTCAAAAATCATTTTCGACACGAAAAAAAATCCTATCGAAAATTCCTTAAACATGAATAATTGCTTTATTCATCTTCTATAAAAATATGGAAAAATAAAAAAAATAAAAAATCTACACCCATGCAACTACTAAGCACTTTTCGAATTGACTATTTTTGAATTCTCATCATTAAAACATTTAAAACTCGTTTTGCCGTCGGTAGTTGGCATTGGGGATATGGTTTTGCCGTCGGCAAAACGTATATGAGTTTTTTTTTTTTTATTGATCTTGTTGCATGTTGCGTTGCAACAGTATTAAATTTAAGAATTAAAAAAAATCCTTTTTTAGTGCACTCCTACATAAAATTATTATTATTATAAAATTATAAATTTTAGTACCTAAATAATTTTAATACTTATAAATTAAGCTGTAGCGTCATTGGGAAAAGTAATTGTTATTTATAAGTAGTTGCTACACATGTATGTATATAATGGATAGGTACCTATAATATTGTCAATTGATATTTTTACCTTCCCATTGGAAGTTATTGTTATTGGTGCGATTTGTTGAACTATTTAAAATACTGAACAAATGTTTTTTAACTCACATATGTATTTTGAAAAAAAAACATTATATCGATTTCAAATTCTTACCAAAAATGTATACCATCTAAGTGTTGTGTAATTTTGAGATTTTTAAAACCACCCTCTAAAAAGCTAAAAATCAAAATGTTTTAATTCGAAAAATGTTTAACATCAGAATCGAAATTTTGCATATGATTCCTATAATTTTTAAGCTATTTACAAACAAATTTTACTATTATAAATATAGCTAAAGTACAAAATATAGGCAATGTAACATTTTGCCCTGTATCTCTATATCTATACCTACCTTTATACTGGTTATCCAAAAACCCAGTTATTACACTATATAATATATAATTATGTAATATAGGTATACTCTACCACCCACCACTTAGGTAAATATGTATGTATGTATGTATATGGTTTTCGAGTGCACCAATGGGAAGTTGCTAGTGTGGGTCGACCCCAGACTCATTTTTCAAAAATATTTTGTTTTACCCAAAAAAAAAGCTTTTTATTGAAAAAAAATTGAGTTTGTTAAATTGAGTTTCAAAATGTTTCTAGGTACCTACCTATGCATAGGTACCTATTTACATAGGTAACTACTTACCTTCAATTGAAAATAATTTAGTTTATTTTTTTAATACATACCTACCTACCTTACGACCTTACCTGTTTTAATTGATAATACCTATGTAGGTACATACATTAAAATAACCTTACCTACCTACCTACTTAGGTATATCAAGTTTTAATTTACCTACCTACATACCTCAATTCAAAATATTTAGGTACATGTGTACCTACCATACCTACCTATTTTCATACTTTTTTTTGCAAAACAAATTAATTTCTTTAAATACCTACCTAGTATATCTACCTACTAATTTATAAAAATGTACATACATACCTACCTACATGATACATATGGTACCAATTTGCCAATATAGTAACCTTGCAAAATCGTGCAAAAAACCATATACCCATAGCCATCAAAAGAAAGCAACAAAAACTCATTGAAAAAAACTGGAAGAACATAACAGAAGAATAAGCTCATAGAAACATATGTTTTCATTTTCTCATTTTCTTCCCCTTATTCTCGTTGTTGACTGACAAAAACATCTGACTCCCTTACTACCATTATAGTTGTACGAATTTAATCAATGTTCTCCTCTCCCTCTTACTAATTGTTTTTATTTTTCCTTGCATCGTTATCCCCAGGTCTCTATTGTGCATTTAAGCGATTTTAACGCCAATTTCGGCACATTTCGTGAGTACTATTAGTACTACAAAATTTGAGCCATGATATTACTATAAGAGTATATATACAATGTTGAGGGATAGTTTTAAGTTGTTTTGAAAATAAATAACACAGAGTGACAGAGTCTGCTGTGTATTGCCAACAGATAAAGACGTGTTGTTTGTTTCATTATCGGTCCCAAAGTATTTTCCGGAATTAAATCAAATGATAGTTTATAAAGACAAGCGATTGCTTAAAATATCTCAAATAAAAAGCCATTACTATGTTCTTAACAAATCGCTTACCTAACCAGTAGCGGATCCAGGGGGGTGGCTATAGGGGCTAAAGCCCCCCCCCCCACAGCCGAATCATAAAATAATTTGAAATATAGAAAGCAAAACATTACAACGTGTAGAATTTTATATTCCGTCTAAAAAATTGTTAAGATATGAAATTTGATGGACAAAATTTTGCATACATGTTATGTAATTTGGGGCTAAACCCTGAAGCGAATTGGACAAAAACTAAGTTGGGGGCTATGAATATGGATATTTTTAATGCAACGACAATCTTTCCCTAAAAGTTAAACCCAGAAAATTGGTACGAAAAAAACAGCTTTGGCGCAATAAGGTCTAAGAATATTGGACAGAAAACCTAGCCAGGGTTAAGCAACTTACTTCCTAAAAATTAACCTTATTCCAGAGAGTTTTGGGGGCTCAAGCCTAGGGACTGTCAAAGTCCGAAGTTGGGGCTAAGGCTTGAAGAGATAAGTAAAAAAAGGGATAAGTAAAAAGAGATAAAAATGGTCGGGGCTTTACATTAACGTGTCAAATGCCCCAACTGTATATACTAAAAACAAAGCTAATATATTTTTGCATTTGAGGATTAAACCATTGGAGAACAACGGGATGTCAAGTTTAGTGTATGTTTAATACAACAGGAATTGTTTCTTACGGCCTTGGCTGGGCTTACAAATTTTAGGGGCTACGTTTTCAAAATTTGAAAGGTCCAATGCTTCGTACATAAAAAACATAGAAATTCTCTAGTCAAGGAGCCAAATTCCAAAAGCGTGAGTTTTCTCTGTGTGCACTCAGAAAATCATGCAAAAGCAAATTTATATTTGCAATCCCTCTAGACTCTAGAGTGACGTGCAAATTTTTCGACATATTTTTTTAGCATGAATACCTATAAAGCGGCAGAATTGGGCCGCGGCTTATTTCTTAGAGCAGCTTTGTCTTATGTCGTAAAGTGTCAGTTTGAACAAAATAGTTTCTCTTTGATTTGGATAATTCAGGAAAAATGAGATCTTAGAGGTTTAATACCGTGTCAAAGCATATATATGAGCTTTTGCCAGTACGAACACTTAAATATAATTTTTCTGAACTAGCCAATTAAAAACATTTTTCTAATCTTGTCAAAAATGGGAAGTTCAAAACATACCCACAGCTAATTTAAAAATATAACAACATAATGTAGGTACCTAATCAATTTTTAAATAATATATCGATATATCGATACAAATTATTGTGCGCCTTTGAATTTGCGTCTATCTCCGCTACAGCAATTATGAATAATTGTTATTGTACTTTGTATTGAAAACATTTTGAAGTGCAATTGGAGCGGATATATAGGCACACAAAAATTGGATATCATTAAAGGAAAAGGAAAAAAAAATACTTGAGCCTTAAAGGTAGACCGCACTCGCCGGAACTGCACTGCATCGGAACTACACTTCACACGAATTCGTATGAAGTTCAGTTGCCGCTTAGTGCAACATAGCTCCTTAAATTTCATAAAAAATAATGGTTTGCCGCGTTGTCGTGAAGTTTAGTTCGACTAAAGTTGAGTACGGTCTTGCATTAAACCTAAACTGATCTCTATTATTTGTTATAAATTATAAAATTTATCTTGGGACAAGCAAATTTTATTACTTAAGGTCTCAAAATGGATCTCCAAACTGCAAGCCCCCCCCCCACAGCCAAATCCTAGATCCGCTACTGTACCTAACCTATATTTCCTTTTTTCTACATCTCTTTTTCAGATTATTTTTCCACTCACTGTCTTAGTATCAACATTCACAGAGAGCACTGAAATAGACAAAAATAGGTATGTTATTGAATTTGACTTTCTTTTATAGTACATTTTTAAATCTAATCGAATTGTTCACAGTATTTTAATTGAAAATCTCGGTGGGGAAAGCTTAGCTCAACACACATCAAGAATTCAACAAAGATCTATATTGAAACTGTTTGGATTAAAACCACGATACAGGCCAATACAAATTTCACTGAACAGGAGAAAAACTAACCAACAACGTTTAACAATAAATAATTATAATCCCTTTAAATATGAAATAATCAACAGAAGACCTACTAATAATTTCCTCATTCAAAAGAATTTTATTTTTTACAATGGATTAAATCAGGCGAACAATCAACATAATCCCGAAATATATGTATCAACATCTCCTAAATATTCTACTTCGACTGAAGATGTTCTTTCAAACCCTGCAATGCAAAAAACTGAAACAACCACAAATTTTAATACAGCAACAGAGGCCACTACAACGTTCATCAAACAGCAGTCAACACAAAATACTGCAAACAGAAAAACCACCCAAATATACCAAATTACAACTTCGACCACTTCAAAGCCACAAAGTGAGAAACCTGTTACAATTAATTTTACCACTACAACAGAGCCAACCCTAAATAACAATCCTACAAGTACAAAAGGTGGATTCACGAGTATCTCAATGCCACAAGAAAATGAGTATAGTGAACTAATTTATGATATCAATCCTAGGTATAAAAAACGATCAGTGAAATAGAAGCGAATTAAAAAGATATACAAAAAATACAAATATGGTTTTTATTTGCAGTAGTTTTACATTAAATCTAAATCAACTAATACAAAGAAAACACTAACCATTTTTTCTTTACTAAAATTTAAACGGAAAATTGGAAACACTGTCACTAACACATTAATATTTGAACAAGAATAAGCCACATTTACCTAAATGTTGCTTTATTTAGGTACCCCCAGCTTCTTATGTGTCTTTTTATATTTATCCTTTAATGAGTTCTTTCGAATATGATTACACCTCTTTTTATGCTGAACAAAAGAGCTGATCTACAAACTTTTTTGTGCGAGTTTTATTTATTTTTGAGCTCTTTGACTAGCTGCTTTTTAATTGACTGTCGAAATTGTTCCAATTTCCTAACAATTAAAACCTGATATTATAGGTACGTATTTTTTCATACAAAAATGGCAGGTGCCAGCTAATGCCGTGAAACACGGGTGATAAATTCATCATTAGCCGTGTTTTTTGGGAAGTGTATAGCAATTCAGCAAAATATTTATCTACACACAAAATAATAACAAAATAAATTATTATACAGAATTTTTTTTGTGTTTTCCGTGTAAAAATGTTGCTAAGTTGCTATACACTATCTCAAAAAACACGGCTATTAATGGATCTAACTGAGTAAAGGATTTAAAGTTTGTTATTGTTTAAAAAAACAAAATGCATATAGGTACAAATGTAGTGACGTTTAATTTTACGACTATACCGGCCGGTATCGTATAAATAGTATAGATTATACCGCTTTGTACCCGCTCATTCTTGTCAGTATAATACCAGAACATCTAAGCGCCATTGTTTAAATCTTATCGATTTAAATAGGTAAAACCGCCATTACCATGCCGAATCTCACAGGCTTATCCACCTCACTCAATGAATTTTAGTAACGAAATTAAAATCGAAAATCTAATTAGGCAGTTCGATAGACAGATAAAAATCTTTATAAAAAAAATATTTATCATAATTTTAGTTGGTGCTTTAAGAAAAATAAGAGGTGATTTGTGAGAGTCCCCAATAAAATCATAATTTCTATGCTTGCAATTGAAATCAACAAAAATATATAAAGATGCAAAACGTTTGTTTAACGGGAAATGTTTTCTCTTTGTGATAATTGATGTTAGTCTGATAACAACTCCTTCTTGCGAAGTGAGTATTATAGAGATGTATGTAAATAGTTATAATGGATCATAATAGCATAATAAGTCCTTTCCAGCGAGGGTCCAATTTTAGGCCCAACAAAATTAATATTTACCCATATACATAAACATATATGTATACGTCATTCACTGAGGCACTCATTTGACACGATTTGACATTATTATAAATGAGGCATTGTGATAAAATACATTAAAAAGTCCTTTTTTTATAGTTATTGCAATTACTTCTATTTATTTTTTAATTTTATAGATAAATTATTTGTTTATGTTGAATAAATAGCTGATGAATGTAAAATGTCATATATTACTAATTGATAAGTTATCAGTTAGTACGTTATGTAATTCACCAATCCTATGAAGGAACTGGCTGCACCTTGTAGTACTGATTTGTGGCAGGGTCAAGCAATATCAAATGTGGTTCTTGTCCATTCACTTGCTGTGCCTGGGAATTTTCTGGAGGATAATCAACTTCAACAACATATGGCTTGAATATGTTGGGTATGGGATTTGTAATATTAGGTAGACGAGCCCTTTTCAGAAAATTATTCCAATATGTAGCAATAAGACCTTGGTTAGGTGCTTCTGTGGCGGCCTTTCCATTAATCACAATTTCTTGAGTTTCACGTCTGGGACGAATGAGCTCCGACTGCCTATATTAAACTTTGTTAACTACTTATCTTTTCATAAAAAAAATTCTAAAAATTGTAACTTACTCTTTTAGTTGGTTTATTTTATATGCATTGGACAAGACACTTCCAACAATCACCAACAGAAACTAAACGAGAAACACATCATCATACAAAAATAAAATATGTAAAGACTCAAGTAATTTCACAAGTGCAAACTTACAGCAGAAACGAAATATTTGGACATCGTAAATGAATTTAAAATTTAAAAAATACTAAAAGTTTTACTGATGGTGCTCGAAAGGTTTCCTTACAACTAACTCAAGATCTGCAATGTCAGCAAAAGTTTTTATCTTTTAAACTTAAACTAAATTTATATCGAAAATCGCTAGCGAAATTTTGATTTTGTAATCAGGAGAGAAAAGTAAAAGTCCATTAACATTGATTTTATTTTATTTCGTATTTCATTTTAATTCATACATAAAATTAAGTTGGAATAATTTATTATACATAGATACACAGTTGTCGAAAATAATTTGAACTTATAGATACGTTTCTCTTTTTAATAAATGGTAACAATAAAATCGGGTTATGATCCAACCCGCTACCCGCCACATAGGCTGGTTGATAGTTTATATTAGAATATTCAAAATAGTTCGTTTTATTGATACATTTTGCATTCAAAGTGACTCTGGTTAAGTTGTTTATAAATTTAATTAAATATGAATATGTGATTCTCTTCGCAACTTTTAAAGCATAACTATTCGGCAAGCAATATTTAGGTATGTATGTATGTATATTCAATTTTAATTGAAATTTATACGTGAAAATGATTAAAAGTATATTTTGAATGTATCTAAGAACAAAAAACACATTGGTGGAGTGAGGCTTATTTTGTCTATCTTCAAAATCGTTTGTTTGGTTTTATATTATTTTATTTTACAGATATATTATCATAACGTGCTGAAAAGGTTTTCAAACTTATTCAATTAACCGTTTTTTTACTACAGCAATTTAAAAAGGATCTGTATAATGTAATTCGTCTCGAATATCTCGACAACGCGAAAAGATATCGACTTTGGACTAATTTTATTCTACACATATGTAATTACGTAATAAAGAATTGGTAAAAATTTCACCAGGCACTTTTCTTTAAACTTAGAAAAACATTTTCGTCTCAAATTTTCCAATAACAAAAAATGATGCCGAACGTAGTCCATTTTCTTTTTCTACATATAATAACGTAGTCAACAATAATAATACCATCTATATGTTGTGTCATTTTGAGATTTTTGAAACCTCCCTTTGAAAAGATTAAAATCAAAGTGTTTACAAAAACGATTTTTCAAAAACGCATTAATTAAAAAATTCTTACACTCAAAATCGTTTCAAAATTAAAATTTGGTATTTGCCACTTAATTTAGCTTTGTATGTTCTTTGCAACCATGCAACCATGTATTTTTTTTAAATACACTCCCCAGATTTATGGTATTTTTTTGCCAATAGTCTGTTCTTAGGGGCCAGTTATAGCGATCAGTAAAAACTATCAGTACAAATTTTCTTTTGGATAATTTCATCTGTTATAAAAAGATTTGAGACTTTAAAATTATTCGAATAATAATGTTATGTCAAACCTCCCGCTACAACCTTTTATTTTTTTTTTAATGATGCAAAAAGGCTCTTCCAAACCAATGCGAAACATTCGGTGCCACGAAGAAACATTCGCCGTTGGTGTGGGCACTCTCATTTATCATCCTGTAAATAAATTTGGAAAGACGAATTTTTCTCCGCTGCGTTGGTGTGGGCACTCTCATATATCACCATGTAAATTAATTTTGACTTGCGAATGTTTCTTCACCGCACTGAATGTTTCGCCCTGTTTGGGAGAGCCTTAATGCTTCTCTACAAAAAAAAAAAAAATTGTGTTGCGCTGGATAGGTATATTTGCAATTTGTTATGTTTTTAAGTTTCCAAATTACGAATGTATTCATGAAAGTACTGAATGTGCTCTTGTTTTTATGATTTTTACATATCTTATATTTTAAGCAATTATCGGCTTGTTAGTAATAAAATTTATTTTCCCAGTTATGATTAGGCTTCTGCGTAACTTTTTCGCGCATACAAACATCACGTGATTCTCACTCCCCCGGCCTATTCACATTTCAAAAGTAATTCGCATGTCCTCAGAAACAATGATGTTGCCAAGTTCACAGAAATCGGGACAGCCTACCAGTGGAAGTGAATGGGAGGGTGAGAGCAAATCTTACAAAATCATTGATAGTTTCATGAATTGTGAGCATAATGTGCTAAACAGATGTGCAGCGTTTTCCATGCAGCGAAATTAAATTACACAGGTTCTTATGGGAGCAGATTCCCTCAAGAGCTGCTTGCAGCGCAGCGCTGCTCGATATCTCTATTTCTAAATTTGCTGCGCAGCATCATTGCAGCCACAACAGCAAAGAAAAAAATCTTAAATAATTGGTATATTGACATCGCCTGCCATTCTTTCAAAAAAATTGTTTGTGTTGGTCATTGAATAGGGGGTTCACACTCATCGACAAGTCGATCGACCTGAGTCGTGTTGCTAGCGTTCACATTCAACGACCGCCTCATCAACTTCATTTGTAAATAAATTTTCAAAACGCAAACACGCCGTATATTTAACTTTTTGCACCAGTTTCAGCGAAGAAAATTCATATTTTCTCCCTTCCTTTTGTGGTTTTACTTCTTTTTCAACCCATTCTATATGAATCTCACATAAAAAATGCAAAAGAAACACTAAGATCCAAATTTTCAGACGTAGTAGTTGTTCAACTAGTGTTCACATTAGCTACAGCGGTCGTTCGACCGAGCAAAATATTAAAAAAATTTAAAAACTTCCGACAGGCGTTCAACTTGTGTTCACATTACAAATTATGTGCACTGATCTCTATAATACACTGGATAGTGTTATCCGTATCAGCCAAATTTATAAACGTTTAATTGGCAAGTGTTAACCTTATTTCATGGACTAAATACAAAATGTTATTTAAAAAACAAAATTTCGTCTAAGTGACGTTTACTAAGTTAAACCACCGAACATGGTGGTTTAGCGAAGGAATACAAATCAGACGTATCAAACAAATGATAATTACTTTGAAAGAACTATTAGGTATGTTCGGCAACTTGATCTACTTTTTGTTATGTTTTGTTTTTATTAATAGGATATTTTATTCCATGGACTAACTCTTATTCCATGGTTTTGTAACCTCATGGAATAAAGGTGGAATAAGCGTTTTTTATTAATACGGCTGTATATGCATAACAGTTTTTTTTTGACTCCATTTGAAGATGACGTTAAAATGTACCTTGCAACGGGTGTGTGTTTGGTATCTTGGACTTTTGTTAGAAAAATTCACAGCAAAAACAGAAAAATCATCAATTACCAAACGGGTCTTTTTTTTACGTCAACAAAGTTGGCTTGACGTCATAAATTCAATTAAAAAAATACATCCAATATAAATTCAATTACCCAATATGTAAATAAAATGAATAGCTAAAAAAAAACTTCGGCAAGGCTGTGTTTTTTATGAAAGTAAAAACTAGACAGAGCCAGCGACAATTATTTTTATAACAAAACCAAAAGAAATGTTCGATATTCTGCAACTGACCCAATTAAAAACCTAAAGAAAATTCCGAAGAATATTTACTTAAATCATTGCAAGTCCAAGAACCCGTACCCGTCTTGTGTTGCAACGTTGCAAGAGCTCAAACCACTAGACAAAAACAGTGTAAGTATGCAAAGAAAAATGAAGAAAAACTTGACCTTCGAATCTTATTCGCTGTGCTTTGAATTTACTCTTTTGCAGAAATGCTTTGAATGCGGAGCCCATAATCGACAATGGGTGTCAGTTACTTACGGGTTACGGCATACGGATATGCTTGCTTGCAGTGTTCAGGCACTCGTTGTCTGGGAGTGCATTTGTCATTTGTACGCTCGGTCACAATGGACAAATGGAAAGACATCGAATTGGAGAAGATGCAAGTTGGAGGAAATTGCAAGACCAGAGACTTCTTTGACGACCAATCTGATTGGAAAGATAGTGCGCCCATTCAACAGCGCTATAATTCGAAAGCTGCTACCAGATAAAATTACCAATTTGGTAAAACGAAACAGTCAATCACGAACTCATTCCCGAATAGTTGTGAATTGTGAAATATGCGGCAAGAAGTGAGGCGGAAATAAAATGATCGTGCAGCATAATCAATGCAATCACGTTGACAAAGACCGTAAATGGCTGACTTGTGGACAAAAGTTTGAAATGATCTCTTTGAAAATATTCAATTACCACATGCGTTGGCATGATGATTCCGAGCTGCACAAATGCAAATATTGCGATAAAAAGTTCATTCAAATCACACATTTAACAGTCCACAACAGAACTCATACAGGAGAACATCTATTTAAAAGCAATGAATGTGGATTGGGTAGTTTGTGTTTTCTTCGAAATAAAAAGATCAAAGTATTTACTTTCGTTTTTTTTAGCATTAAAGAAACCCAAATCTCACTAAACACCAAATCAAAAATTATGGAAAAAGAGATACAAAGCTCCCAGTGCCCAAAAAGTATAAACCAAATAACAAATTAAAATAGATTTAATTCTATTAGTTTGTTTGCAGAGTTTTCTCATCATCATGCTTTGGGGATGCACCCACTGGTATTGTTGACCATTTTTTGTTTGTTACTTTTAAGTTTTCTGTTTTTGGTTTGTTTTTTATTAAAAAAAAAAGTTACCACAAGTAAGTTTATGATACTCTTAAATAACCTCACAGTTTACATAACAAGCAAAACAAAAAACAGCTACCTGTATGTGCTCCGCGATATTAGAAAATAAAGCCTTTTCAACTAAATATAGAATGCAAACAATTTAAAATGAAAACTTTTGTTTTGCGTTGAGAACTCGAGGGAGTAATAAGCATTTCATGTCAGTCGGCAAAACCAAGTGATTTTTCCTTTGGAATGGCTCGTTTTTTTTCCACAAAACGCTATTTCCATTGTGACATTTAAATGCTTTGTGGATGTAAAAAAATGGTTTTTGTTTTTCGACAAAGGACATAATGCTTTTGAGAGCTTTTCTGTCTACCATATTAGATTCCAATGGGGGGCTACTTCACCTATGAACATTAACATACATATGTAGTAGACAGAATTGTTAAACAATTTTTAATAGAGTTTGCGTTTCGATAATTCATGAGCCTTTTTCGATCATTTTTAAACACAAATTGAAGTCGAATTGATATAATAGTCCTGGCTCACAGATGCGTATACCAATAAATATTGGATAAACCTAGAATGCCTCATAGTAGACTTTATGACCGTCCTGAAAACAAATAGAAAAAAGTTCTATCCATTCCACTGTTTTTTTTTTTCGTAGAAATATTTAACATTGCTTGTGACAAAACTTAAGAAGACAAAAATTATAATAACTGTTGGAATTCTTAGAGAAAAAAATTATTTAACTTTGATTTTCGATGCAAAATGTGAAAGAAAATAAGTTTTGAAAAATTTAAATCATCTCTGGTATGAAACAATACATGAATACTTAAGTTTCCAACTCTTTTAAAAATATGCGCGTTAAATTCGGATTTCAAAATGGTATAATTTAATATTGCATCTTGAACCAATAGGAAGTTATTGGTAAAAATCAGCAACACTAGAGTCAATTACCAAAAACAAATGTTTTAAAAATTTGCAAATTAAACGTGGAAATAATATCATGCGTCCAACATGGTACATTTTTGATTGATTGCCTTTTTGTATAATGTTATCCTATAGTGATACATCCAAGCTTTTACTTCTAGGGCCGGTTGCAACATTACCAAAAATGCCAACAAAATGCTAAATTTCCAAGCTTGTTTTGAATTATACCGGGTCTATTGGGCCCTAACATAACCATAAAATATTTTCGCAGTTGCTTTTAGTTTTTAATTTAAAGCAAATGCTCAAACTGTTTTCACCCATTCTAATACAGGTTCTGCATCTCCGAATAAATGAAAATCTTATAATAATCTTGTTAAGTTTTTTGTCAGAATCTTGTAATGCAACTGCCTCCACAAGATTTCTTAGCTCCTCTAGGGTCCTGATGGGCTTGCTGTACATGATTTTCTTAATATAGCCCCAATAAAAAATCAAGTTGATTTAGGTCAGGTGAACGGGGTGGCCATAAAATTGGTGCCAGACCTCATATCCATCTGCCTGTATATCTGTCATATTTGTAATGCAGCGGTTTGCAGACGATTCCCATACCTCCTCTGAGAAGCTGATCGGCTTATTGTATTCGATTTATTTAATGCACCTCTTATAAGAAAATTAATTTGGTAATAACCACTACCAAAATATTTGATGGTTTTGTAAAAGGCCAATTAAAGAGGTATAATTCAAAACAAGATCGAAGATGTAGCAGTTTTTTTGCACTTTGTTGACATTTTTGGAAATGTTACATTCGGCCCTAGAAGTTTAAAGTTTGGATTTATAATTAGGACAACATTTTTAAAACAGGTAATCACTTAAAAATCTACCATGTACAACGCATGGTATTATTTTCACATTTACTGTGCTAATTTTGAAAACTTTTGTGTTTGCTAAATTGGCTCTAGTATTGCAGATTTTTACAAATAACTTGCTATTGGTTCCAGATACAATAATAAATTATACCATTTTGAAATCCGCATTCAACACGCATATTTTAAAAATAGTTGGCCACTTAGGTATTCATGCATTTTTTAAAAACAGGGATGATTTAACTTTTTCAAAAATTATTTTCTTTCACATTTTGCATCGAAAATCAAAGTTAAATAATTTTTGTCTCTAAGAATTCCAACAGTTATTGTACTTTTTGTCTTCTTATGTTTTGACACAAACAATGTTAAATATTGCAACAAAAAAAAACGGTGGAATTCATTCACTTGTAGTCGTGGTATTCAAAAACGTAAAGTAACGCAAGCAAATATGCAAATTTCTTGTCTTGTGGTTGGGATAGAACTTTTTTAATTAGTTTTCAGGACGGTCATAAAGTCTACTATGAGGTATTCCAAGGTTATCCATTCTTTACTGGACACCCTGTATGCACCAACAAACCCAAATACTCATATTTTGGTTATCAATCCACTCCCAAAATTTGCTGTTGGCTCTTGGTCTTTAACATTGTGATAAAATTAAAAAATTATAATTGAAAAAATAAAAGGCAAAAATATAAAAGCATTTGTTGTATTTATTGTGTTTTAAACTGTGAACTATGAAGAACCTGAATGAATAACATCTAACTTGTGTGTGGCTTGTAAAAATGCTAGTTGTCCAAATGCAATTGTAAAATTAGAAAAAACCTTT
This sequence comes from Melangyna quadrimaculata, assembly GCA_949320155.1. NCBI lineage: Eukaryota > Metazoa > Arthropoda > Insecta > Diptera > Syrphidae > Melangyna > Melangyna quadrimaculata. The sequence continues at coordinate 369,481,644 of OX439483.1, forward strand.
ATTTGGATGGGCACGATCAGGTGACCTCGGTGGTGCAATGCGTAGTGCAGCGGCCTCTGAGGTAGCTTGGTCTAGGTTCAAATCCAGTTGACGTCAAAATAATTTATAAATTAAAATTGGAACTATAGACTAAGCACCACTAAAGGAATCTGATGATTGGTGTGGCAGCCAAGAAATTGCAATAATTCCAGCCTATATAATACTGGGTGGTAGCCAACACAAGTGGTTGTTGTTCATTCAAAACCTTCAAAACTAAATTTCCTTTAAAATTTTCAGTTTAGCATGACAATAGATTTGTTTTTTTTTTGCCTGGAAACGAACAACTGTGTATTTATTAGTTATTAAACTTTATTAGTTCGCTGAAAACAAGGATGAACATTTTCAACTTTTCATTCCTCACACTTCAACTCCCTCGCCTACAAACATTAATTTCCCCAGTTTAGTCCACTTCGAAATTGAAATAATATTATCACAGATATGTTGCTTAGCCAAACATTTGAAATTATGTAAATTTTATCTCTGTAGTTACATACATTCCTCTTAAATGAACTATTTTTGTCAATTTAGTTCTAATTAGTAACTTTTCGTTACTTCTTGAAGCAGTATAAAAATACAAACAAATTCAATATAACTGGATACAAACACTTCTTGACGAAGAACAAAACCGACACGATAGACAGGGTAACCACAAACATAACTTACAAATATTTTCTATTTTAAATACATAAATTATATCCAAAACTAAAACGTAGAAAAATAACTCTGCACTAAGGGCGCTCAACGGTTTTGAGCGCCTTGCCATTTCCCACAAAAACTAATCCGTCACTGTAAAAAATATCTCATTTGACAGGTCAGTTTTAGAAAATTACATGATGAAAGTATATTTTTATTTTCAACAATTTTGATTTTTTTATGGAAAAATACCATGAAATATCAATTAAAAAGTATTTCAAGATAATGTATTTACCTAACAAACATAACTTCGAATTACTTTTTGTCTTAAATGAACTAAAACTTACTTGTGAAATGAAAACTTTTTGTTCTCCTTATTATAGGTGTTTTTACAGGATTTAACGCAGCACCGCATGTTTTTTTTATATTATTTTAATAAAATATATCAATTGTTTTTAATAATCACTTTTATTTCACTTTTTTATTTAGTTTTAAAGTCTATTTTTCGTTAATTTACAACCTCAAAATATTAACACACTTTTTTTCAGCTAGGCAAAATGACAGGTGAGTTTCAGATTTTTTTTAATTTTATTTTAATGCTTCACTCACGTACACTGTATATGTGAGAAAAGCCTCTTTCCTCTGTTTCTTATTCAATGGTGTTGGTGATTTTCTTTTAAGAATTCAAGAAGCCGGCGTTACCATCCTGCCATCTTCCAACGAAGAAAATCCACTGATCTCTATAATCACTGATCTCTATAATACACTGGATAGTGGATTCATATAAAAATCTTGAAGCAAATTGAAGGAAAATTATAACAGTGCAAGGATACAACTGTTGACAGTTGTCAATTTTTTTTTTAGTTTATAACAGTTTAAATTGTATTAAAATGGTGTTTTTTTTTACATTTTTTTATTAGCTGATGTTTTTCGCGAGTGAGTAAGTAAGTTATTTATAATAGATCATAAAAAAAAAGATTTTAATTGATTTTTTCATAGTTTTCTTCGATATAAAACACAAAACATTATAGAGATCATCAGTGATAGTGTCCCATTATCCTTACATGGTGAGATTGCTCTGGTGAAATGGACAGAACAGTTTGGCTTAACACTAATCGCAAGAGATATGAATTCCAGGACTCTGCAACTGAAGGCACCCAAATTGCTGGGGAAGAATATTCCATATCTGCGAAGAGAACAGTATTCGTATCCATCAACCAGCAGTGCAAGTACTGCGTCTGTTGATGTTGCAAAATAAATAGGAATAATCAAATGTCTGTGGTTTTTGAAATTCATAATTTTAGTTTAAATAAAGATATCGCGACGCCAAGATCGCTTGCCACTCGAGTCTTGAAACAGAATTAATAAATCTTGAAATCGTCCTTTGAAATCAAATCACCCTTGTCAATATCTTCTGAGAGACCATCCCAACAATGAGTGTTCTGCAGATTCTTCAATGATACATTGTACCATAGGATCCGTTTTTTTTTTTTTGCCAAACGCTTAACACCTTCAACAAGTTTTGGATAATCTTGTTGGTGCAGTTCTTCAGCCTCCAATTTAGAGCACAATCCATCTTTCATGAACAAGACTGGCTAAGATAGTTTCAGTTTGTAAACACACGCATACAATATTTCGAGATACTTTTAATTTAATTAACAATTTTAATTTTATAACATTTTATAAGACGCGTACTACGGAAAACGAGCGCTTGGTATATATTTTATCTGTTAAATACGCAGAAACAATTCTTAAACTGAATTTCTTCAACATTTATTTAAGTTTGAGAGAAATATTACAATTTTTAATGGACACTTATTAAAATTAATGGAAAACAATAGCAAATTAAACAATTTTATTTATGTTTTGTTTTCGTTTGCGTTTGTACTACAAACAAACCAAACCAGTGCTGTCAAACAAACAGCTGATATCAATGCACGATTTTTTGTGATGATAAAAAACTATCTCATTCTTTCTTTCGGTAAAAAAAGAGACAAAAGTGTGCAAGGATACAATTGTCAGATTCAAATTTCAATTTCAATTTGCTTCAAAAAAAAACTGTTATACGTATAGGGAATCCACTATCCAGTGTATTATAGACACTGATCTCTATAATACACTGGATTTTAAACTAAAATTATGAATTTCAAAAACCACAGACATTTGATTATTCCTATTTATTTTGCAACATCAACAGACGCAGTACTTGCACTGCTGGTTGATGGATACGAATACTGTTCTCTTCGCAGATATGGAATATTCTTCCCCAGAATTCATATCTCTTGCGATTAGTATTAAGCCAACCTGTTCTGTCCATTTCACCAGAGCAATCTCACCATGTAAGGATAATGGGACACTATCACTGATGATCTCTATAATGTTTTGTGTTTTATATCGAAGAAAACTATGAAAAAAATCAATTAAAATTGAAGACAACAAATCTCCCCTCACACCCTTCTCGCCTACAAACTAGCCAGTTTCTGGCAACTCAGTTTCCTTGTGTGAAAGCCGTCTATGCATCATGAATGACAGAAACTATGCACGTGTTTCGTGTGCAGCTCTGCATGCATAGATGCGTGCAGACTTGTTGCACATCTGTTTTAGCCATTAATATATCCAAAATCAATCTTATTTCTAGGGCAATAAAACCACTGTAGACCAGTGTTATTTAACTGATGACTTGGAACAGTAAAAAAATGGAACACAGAAAATTGGAATGAAATGTTCCACTTTTTGTAAATTGAATTCAGTAAAACGAATTTTCATCAGTAAAATAAATCAATGTTTTTTTTACAAAAGCTATTCTGTTCTGGAACTATTTTTTGTCAGAAAAAAATATTTCAAAGATTTTCCATCGATTCGTAACATTTTAATGTCTCAAATCTATTTATAAAACATGAAATCATCCAAAAGAATATTTTTACGGATGTTTTTTACTGATAGCTATGGCGCCAGTTATAGCGATCAGTAAAAACCATCAATAAAAGTTGAAACAAGTGAAAACTGGAATTTATTACGTACGGCGGAGGTTATAGCAATCAGTAAAGTTATATCAGTAATGTAATGTCAAACCTCAAGCTACTACCTTTTATTTTTTTTAATGATGCAAAATGCTTCAGTAATTTTTTTACTGATGAGTTGGAACAGTATAAAAATGGAACACAGAAAACTGAATAGAAAACAGGAAAAAATATTTCAATAGATTTGCCATCGATTCGTATCATTTTAATGTCTCAATTCTTTTTATAACATATGATACTATCAAAAAAAAAAAAATTCCTGATGCGTTTTCCTGATCGCTATAACCGGCCCCTATAACTGGCGCCTTAACTAACTAAGCAATATTTGAGTTCAAAGTTATAGCCCTGGAAAAGCGGCTTCCAAGCCTATAACTTTGAACTCAAATTTCGCATAATCTTCAAAAATATATCAAAATGTTGGAAATCTTGTGCTCTTCAATTTAATTTTTGTTATTATTTAAATAAGGTTCTAAAAATACAAAAATAAAAAGACATAACCTCAAAAACAAGTGAAAGATAATTATGCATATGTATGTATATCCAACAACTTATGTCTTAACATTTTCTTCAGTAAGGACCATTAGTTTTGGATATATAGACTAATTCAAGTTTTGCACTACGTAGGACTTCCCAGTAGTATAAATGGTATCCCGAAAACATGAATTTAAGCCTTTCCAATAGCCCTTTTTCAGTTATGAAAGAAACAGCTGTATTTTATTTCATTCTACGACACAGTACCTATATAAATATTGTTTTTTAATTAAATTATATTCAATAACTCCACTTAAAACAGAATTTATTTTATTTTCTAAACTTCTTCATTTTCGTTAATTCAAAAAAATTCAATGTTTGAATTGTTAATCAAGGAAATCGCTAATAAGCCAATTTTGGTTAATTAGAGTAACCTACCTAATTAAAACTTGTTAAAGGCACAATGGGCGTCACCAAATTCGGTTTAACTTTAATCCCGCACTGAAGAACTGGCTCTAGTATCTTGTTAATAACTTTTAAATGCCTAGAGCAGTTCCTAATTACCAAGGGCCTAATAGTCCTGTGGTGCGTTCTTTTTTTTAACCATAGTTAGCTATAGTTAACAATTATCGTTCCTTTATTACAAAATAGTTACGATTTGTAACTTTATGACGACATCACATCGTTCCTAAATTCAGTTTATTATGCCGTTTTTGATTGGATTTCGGTACATTACTACTCCTTTTTGATTCCAATCGAATTATTTTCTATTTAGTACAGGCAATGGGGAAAAATCTGAAAAAAGTTTTGACGTCTGAAAAGTTTGAATGCAGTTTTGAAGAGGGGTTGCTTTTTAGGATAAATCTGGATTTGCGGGATTTTTAGTCTTCTGGGGCGTCCGCCATCTTGGAAAAACGACTTCTTTTGATAATTTGCGTTTGTCTCACTTCCTGTGCTTTTAAAAAAAAAAAAAATTTGTATACTTTTTTGTTTTAATTTAAATTTCCTACAAATCAGTATCTAAATTATTTTTCTGGTGTAGATAATTCAAAAGTTATTAATGAAAAACGAGTACAAAATTAGGCCTTACGGGCTTAGACTTAAATATTTTTTGAAGATAATACACTGTGATTTGCATAAGGTGTACCAAAAGGCTAGGGCGTGTAGATTGAGTTAAGATAAGAAAAAAATCGTATCGGGAGGTGGTTATATATCCCCCATTTAGGCAGAAGGGGCAATTTTCTAAAAAAAATGACTTTAAATATAAAAAAAATTATTACAAATCAACGGCAATACTCAAAATATCATGCTATAGCTTTTTTGAAAGCCAAAAACCTATTCTTAAACTAACATTTTAAATCAAGTTGTTTGAGCAAACAGTTTTTGAGAAAATAATTTTTAAAACTAAAATTAAAAAAAAAAAATTTTTTTTTCTTCTTTCCATGATGGCGGACGCCCACAAGACAAAAAATCCCGCAAATCGAGATTTATTCTAAGAAGCAACCCCTCTTCAAAACTGCATACAAACTTTTCGGACGTCAAAACTTTTTTCAGATTGCCCTTACTTGACTCCCCGTTGCCTGTACTAGTTGCTCCAAATTATATGTATATACTCAAAGTTGTTCCGAGACTAAGGCCCCAGTTATAGCTTTCATTGAAAACCATCATTGAAAAAGTTAACTGTTGATTTTGAGACCTTTCGAAAGTTTAATCATTGAATATTTTAAGCAGAAATATAGCTTGCGACTTTTAAATTATTTCACCTTATGACTCATATCTTCCCCATAAGGCGCCAGTTATAGCTATCATTGAAAACCATCATTGAAAAAGTTGTCTGTTGATTTTGAGACCCTTCGAAAGTTTAATCATTCAATATTTTAATGCAGAAATATAACTTACGACTTCAAAATTATTTGTCCTCCAAATAAAATTCATTTTGACCCATATCTTCCCCAGAACGTAACATTTAATTTTTTCAATGACCATGGGTAAGGTAGTTCATCATTGAAAAATTAAAAGTCATTTTATGAGAAAAGTTGTGCAAAATTGAATTTCGTTTTACCTATAAATAATTATTAAGTCAATTAGCTTTACTTTGGCATCAAAATAATCATATATTTTTTCTTCGAAACCTCTCAAAATTGACAATCAATATTTTCAATGATGGTTTTCAATGATAGCTATAACTGGGGCCTTAGGTGCCCTAAGGGGCCAGTTATAGCTATCATTGAAATTCATCATTGAAAAAGTTAGCTGTTGATTTTGAGACCCTTGGAAAGTTTAATCATTTAATATTTTAATGCATAAATATAGCTTACGACTTCAAAATTATTTCTCTTCCAAAAAAAAATCATTTTCACCGATATCTTCACCATAAAAAAACTTTTAATTTTTCAATGATCATTGGTAAGGTAGTTCATCATTGAAAAATTAAAAGTTACGTTATGGGGAAGATATGGGTCAAAATGAATTTTTGTTTGGAGGAGAAATAATTTTGAAGACGTAAACTATCTTTCTTCATTAAAATATTTAATGATTAACTTTTCGAAGGGTCTCAAAATCAACGGCTAACTTTTTCAATGATGGTTTCCAATGATAGCTATAACTGGCACCTAATTTGTGAAAAATTTATAGGGTTATTCACGATCCGATGCAACTGGTCTATTATCATTGCAAAAGTGTAAAATTCAAAAATGTTCTTGCTCTATAACAACAACACTGCCTTAAATCTTGCAACAGTTTTGCATTTTTGCTATACCTTAACGCCATTGCAACATGGAGTGTAAAATTTGCCCGGTGTCGTTGTCAGTTTGGAAGAAAATTTTTCAAATTTACACTTTTGCAATGATACTAGACCAGTTGCATCGGATCGTGAATACCCCTTACGTGTGTGGACGTAAATTGTCTGATATTTATGTGTATTTTGCACGTTCAGTCGAGTAAAATTAATTTGACAAATAATCCGATGAAAAAGTTTACCTATATGTATTTGTGTGTCCTAGGTCTACCGACTCGCGTACACATAGCGCGTTATCGGCCGAAATATGCTTGTCTGTCGTCGGCCGCACTCGGCCATTTGAATCAAACGTATGTAAAAGGAAGAGAGCGCGTACACCACTACAACCGACATCGTCCGAAAACGGGCATCGGATGAGAACGGTAGGAGAGTACGTAGACAAACGCCCGACACATTCGTCCGAATTGCTCCGACCCGAAATCGGAAGATAAATCGGTTTCAGTGTACACGAACCGTATTCCTTTATTAATTCCGGAACAGAAAAATACTCCGAAAACATTACTCGCAACAGCCAATCGAATTAGTTTGGAGTAAGCGGAGTCAAAAAGGAGTAACTCCGAACCTCCAACAGAAAACGATATTAGTGTCAAATAGTTACAATTGAAAGTTTTGATTTGTCAAAGCACATGTGAGGTTTGTTTACAAAAAATAAAAAATTGAAATCGTTCCTAAATGAAATGTAACTAAATCTAACAATATGTCACTTCAACAACTTTTCTTGACATGACACTGGTCATAATAAGCGAGTCCCACTGATCTCTATATATAACTGGATAGCGTATCCATAGAAAACGTTTGACTTTATTTGAAGAATTTGTCATGTACCTTACAACTGTTATAAATTATAACAGTGGGCAGTATAACAACATATAAACGTCAAAACAAAATCATATCATTACCTCAAAATGAACTTGTTGTGTTGTGGGAGTTGTGCAGTGCAATATTTTTATTTTGTTTGCTTATAATTTTCGTTTTTTTTGTTTCTTTATTATTTCGTAGATATAAATAAATAAATTTCAAAAATACGAATAGAAAAAAAACATAATTTTCGACAATACAAATCTAAAAAAAGGAATTCAGAGTCCAACAAAAATTGTTTTCTTGCCGGTTTTCGAAAATTATTATTTGTTTTTTTTTTCTTTTACGGCAAAAATACATCAAATTAAAAACCTAAATTTTCAAAATAAATTCTCTTTTACTAGGAATGATTGTCTCTTCAAATTTTGGCTGAAGCAGAAAAGAAGTACAATGCATTTAATTTTGTTTCCATTGAAATAAAGTGAGTTAGACCCCTTACACACAAGGAAACTGAGTTGCATGCGATTTTTAGTTTCTAGGCGAGAAGGGCGTAAAGGGAAGACAAACAATTTCCCCTCACCCCTCATTTGCATTTGTATATAAGCAAAGTCTTGAGGAATACGTTGCTGCAAAGCACAGTAGTACGTTTAATGAAATTTTGATAACTAAAATTAACATAGGTAGGTAGAGATAGCGGTCACAAGCATCCTTGCTCGATGACCCAATTAACGCTGTAATGCGCCGTTTTGATACCAGAACTTGTTTGACCTGTGGGTTAAAAGAACATTTTTAAAGAAAAAGAGGGTATTTGGTGATAGATCTCCCAACGGATCATCGCCTACGCCCGAGTTCAGCTGCAGTATGCTACGCTAAGCAATTTGCTGATTTGCCCGGGACGCATACGATCTGATCCCTTAGGGTGATCATCTAGTCGCACACTCGGATATGGTAATCTCTGTACACCTCCGTCTGTTTGCACAACATGACTTGTGGTTACCAGATAAAGTACCACCCGCCTGTATGACCAGACGCTTTTATTGGATTTAGACATGAGATGAAACTTATTAAGGATTTGGACATAGGAAAAACACCCGATAGGACCAAAGTTCGCAACTAAAAACCATCTACACTGTGCCAACTAGGCAACTTGTTGACTGGTACTGAAGCGAAGGTTGGCACAACCGTGTGATCCTCCGGTCCTCGTGCACCATGAGCCACCTTCAAAAACCAGTAGTCTGCTAGCTCACAGTCATACGAGTTTGGGGAAGAAAATGGTGCCAAAGGGAACCGAAGTTAATTCTAGATCCATTGAAACATTCTTGAACTTGAAAATAGGAAAACACTCAAAAGAGTCGAAGTCCGCAACTAAGACCCATCTACACTGTGCCACGTAGGCACTTGTTGGCTGGTATTGAAGCGGAGATCGGCCCAATTGTGTGATCGTCCGGTCCTCGTGCACCATGAGCCACCTTTAAAAACCGTTAGTCTGCTAGCTCGCAGTTTCGATAAACAAAAGACCGACAAGATCATCCACCTGGGAAAAAAGTCTCTATCTATTCTCGTAAGCGTTACCACTGGGCACAACCAACTGGGTTACCATAAGAAAAAGATGAGCCTCAGTATGGACGACTTATGTAGGGGATGTGGTGACGAAGAGATACATGAGGATACTCCACACTACCTTTGTCACTGCCCTCCACTATGTCATCTAAGAAAAAGGCTCCTCGGGAGACATTTCTTCAATGACTTAGAGGAACTATCTGACATTACAAGCAATATCATGTTAAAATTTATTAACGCTACAAAATGGCTTGACAATTCTTAAATATAGCTGAACAAATTAGTCACATACACCAACCCACTGATCTATCAAACTCAACCGCCAGACGTTGCATGGAGCCATTGCTCCTACGGGCCTGGTGGTGGTGATGATTAAAACAGTGGAGGTAAAGAGAAGGGACCACGTCCTTGAAAAGACGATGGTGCGTTGACCTCTCCTCAACCTGTGCTTACGGACACTTCTTCAGTAACCTGAAGACTAATCTGACAGAACGGGGCAGACGCATGCACCAACCACTGATCTATCAAGCTCACCCAGCGGACGTTGCATGGAGCCACTGCTCCTACGGGCCCGGTGGAGAGATGATCTTTCCGGTGGGGGTAAATGAGGGGAACACGCCCTAAGAAGACAATGGTGCGTTTAACTCTCCTCAACTCGGTGTTAATATGCCGTCAGACAATTCTTCAATACCTGGATAGCTTCACCAAGTTAATTAGGCAGACACATACACCAACCACTGATCTTTCAAACTCATCCAAAAGACGTTGCATGGAGCCACTGCTCCTACGGGCCTATTGGGGGGATGATTTAACCAGTGGGGGTAAGGGGGATCACGCCCTTAAAGGACAGTGATACGTTGGTCTCTCCTAAGCCCGGTGATTGTGCCGACGACGTAGGTTTACATGACAGAACGGGGTAGACGCAGACACCAACCACTAATCTATCAAACTCACTCACCAGACTTTGAATGGAGCCACTGCTCCTACGGGCCTGGTGAGTGGATGATCTATTTAGAGGGGGTAGAGGTAGAGATCATGCCCTTAAAAGACAACGGTGCGTTAACCTCTCCACAACCCTGTGATTATGCGCAAACAAACACTTCTCCAACACCTTAATGGGACCAACTTAACAAAGCTACCACATACACCAACCACTGATTTATCAAACTTACCCGCCAGACGTTGCATGGAGCCACTGCTCCTACGGGCCTGGCGGAGGAAGATTTACCTGTTGGGGGTAAGGGAGAGGTTCACGCTCTAAAAACACTATGGTGAGCTGGCCTCTCCTTTGCCCGGTGATTGTGTCGACGGACTCTCCTTATCTGACCTAACTGGGCAGTCGCTGGCACCAACCACTGATTTATCGAACCCAGCGCCAGACGTTGCATGGAGCCACTGCTCCTACGGGTCTGGTGTGGGGTTGATCAATCCAGTGAGGGTAAAGGAAAGGGACACGCCCTTAAAAGACAATGGTGTGTCAACCTATCCTCAACCCGGTATTTACGCAGCGACTGACACTCCTTCAATCAATTTGTAAACGACTTTTCCAAGCTTTAGCTTGTAAGAACTGTATTGACGCCCTCTATGGACTATGTCATTGGATTTATCATAGGTTTCTTTTATGGGGATTAATCCCCAGGGTATCACAATGGATCTACACTGATCTAAGTGTGACGGTAACAAGATCAACTGTCAGCCCACTAACCTAACCTAACCTAGCTCGCAGTCATAGGAGTTTGGGGAAGAAGACGACGGTGCCAGAGGAACCGAAGTAAATCCTAGATCCATTGTGGAAAGAAGTCAAATCTTTGATCTTCGTTCCGGTGAGTTCGTTAAGGTCGTCAAAAAAGAGCTCCCCAAAAGATTGTTGACTCATTCTGGCCAAAGCGGGACATTTACAGAGGAAATGAAAGACTGTTTCTTTTTCCTGCTGGTCCCCACAACTACGACAGTGAGTATTGTAGGGGGTGCCAAGCTTCGCCGCATGTTCTCCTAATGGCCAGTGTCCAGTGCATGTTGCAACAATCCTTGCTATGTCTCGCCTGGGTCTGCACATTAGGTTAATAGTTCGGGATTTATTATAGGTAGGCCAGATTTTTCTGGCAATAATGCAGTTAGTTAAACTATTCCACCTACGATTAGATTCTGAGACAAAAAATGAGAATATATTGCCCTTCATAACTCCGAGAGCAATACTGACTCTTTCCGCAAGTGAGTGAGTTATGAAGGGCTGAACCTTGCCTGGCCAGCTCGTCAGCCCGCTCATTCCCCTCAATGCCACTGTGACCCGGAACCCAGATAAGAGTGACCCTGAGGTTAGTGTTCAGACTCAGAAGCTCTTCCTGGCATTGTCGTTCTAATTTTGAGGATGATGTAGCCGAATTAATGGTTTTGACAGCCGCTTGACTGTCTGAGAAAATAGCTGTATTTCGGTTCTGGTTTGGATTTTGTTTAAGTAGCTTGCATGATTCTCTGATCACCAGTACTTCAGCCTGAAAGACACTAGCAAAGTCAGGTAGCCGAAAAGACCTGGATATATTTAGGGACTCTGAGAAAATACCCACACCAACACCGCACTCCATCTTTGACCTATCAGTAAAGATAGTTGTGTCGAAGTTTTTCGTCACGACGTCATCATTCCAATCCTTTCTGGATGGGAATATAACTTTAAAATCTTTACCGAGGTTCATTGAAGGGGTGCAGTAATCAGTGGGAGTCGAAAGCATTTCGGTTGGAATTAAACCCGTGATGTTGCTGTGCCCATAGGGTTTGGCAAACCAGGAGTTCGATTCTTTTAGTCTTATCGCGCCGCAAGATACTAGGTATTTAATGTGTAAATCTAGTGGTAAAAGGTGTAGAAAAACTCCTAAAGCATCTGTTGGACAAGATCGAATAGCCCCTGTGGTGCCAATGCTAGCTGTTCTTTGAACCTTCCTTAGTTTGTTGATATTATACAAATTCTTTAATGTTGGCCTCCACACAATCGAACCATACGTGAGAATAGGTCGCACCACGGCTATGTATGTCCATAAAATCATTTTTGACTGGAGGCCCCACCTCTTACCAAAAGTTTTGCTACAGGCATAGAAAGCTATACAGGCCTTCTTAACCCGCTCTTCAATGTTTAATTTCCAGTTTAATTTAGGGTCGAGAATTACACCCAGATATTTTGCACTGGAGGAGAGCGAAAGTGTTTGACCGTTGAGTCGAGGTAAATTGAAGGGGTCTATCTTTGTTTTGGTACTAAAAAGTATAAGTTCAGTTTTGATTTGATTGATACCCAGTCCGCAGCTCGCAGCCCAGTTACTAACCTTCCTTAAAGCCACCTCCGTGATCTCACTTATCACAGGGGTAAACTTACCCGACACTAGTAGCACCAAATCATCGGCATACGCGACCGCCTTCACTCCACCCCTCTCTAACTTAGGGCCCAGTTATAGCTATCATTGAAAACCATCATTGAAAAAGTTAACTGTTGATTTTGAGACCTTTCGAAAGTTTAATCATTGAATATTTTAATGCAGAAATATAGCTTACGACTTTTAAAATTTTTCACCTTCAAAAAAAATTCATTTTGACCCATATCTTCCCTATAACGTAACTTTTAATTTTTTCAATGATCATTGGTAAGGTAGTTCATCATTGAAAAATTAAAAGTTACGTTATGGGGAAGATGTGGGTCAAAATGAATTTTTTTTGAAGGAGAAATAATTTTGAAGTCGTAAGCTATATTTCTGCTTTAAAATATTCAATGATTAAACTTTCGAAAGGTCTCAAAATCAACATTTAACTTTTTCAATGATGGTTTTCAATGATAGCTATAACTGGCACCTTAGGGTCTCAAAATTAACAGCTAACTTTTTCAATGATGAATTTCAATGATAGCTATAACTGGCCCCTTAGCGAGAATTTTATTCATGACTAAAAGCCAAAGAAGAGGAGACAGAACACCACCCTGGGGTGTTCCTCTACTGACGTATTTGGTTGACATTGTACTTCCTAACGTAGATTGAATCCTTCTATCCCTGAACATGGAAACTATCCACTCCCGGATGTAGAACTCTACACCAAAGTCAATAAGGGCTTCTAGAATGGACTCAGTTAGGACGTTGTTGAAAGCCCCTTCTACATCTAAGAAGGTGGCGAGTGTATATTCTTTGAAGTTAATAGTTTTCTCAATTGTACGAACTACCTCGTGAAAGGCCATCTCCGTGGACTTACCCTTTAGGTATGCGTGTTGAGAGTTTTCAAGAGGGCATCCAACTAGGATGTCCCTTATGTGTTTGTCTTGGATGCGCTCCATCGTTTTAAGCACGAACGAGGTCAGACTAATTGGTCGAAAATCCTTCGCGGATTCATGGCCCCTTCTACCGACCTTCGGGATGAAAACTACTCTGACATGTCTCCATGTCTCGGATACATGGTTAAGATAGAGGCAACCTTTGAAAATTATTTCCAGTCAAGGAACAAGCACATCTTGCAGTTTTTGAAGCATAATGGGCAGTATGCCATCCAGGCCTGGACCCATGTTCTGTAACTTGCGAAGCGATAAAACTTGTCGAGAAACGGTGAGAATTGAAACAAAACTCATTTTATCGCATCATCGGGTTTCTATAACTTTTACAGGCGATAATTTTATCGACTGGAACAAACGGAATAGAAATACTGGAAAAATGCGATAAAATGGGTTTCTGTATCTCTGAAGGTCGATAAGTTTATCATTTTAAACGCCAAATCTTATCGCTGACCTAAGAGATGGCGAGTAAACATAAATATAGAGAAAAATGGTAAGAAATTAAATTATTTTACAAAAAAAGGCCTTTTAAACTAAATTTAAACTTACTTTTATTTTATTGTAGCTTATTGACGATGAAGAAGACGCTGATAACGTTAAATACTCTTAAATGAAATCGGTTCATAAGAAAAGAGTAACAATTGTTGCGAAACTTTCAAAATAACATTAATTTATTCTTGGATGTGCAAGACGAGGGCTAAAGGAACCTTAAAGGTTAGACTGCACTAGGCGGAACTGCACTGCAGCGGAACTGCGATTCACAATAATTTATATGAAATTTTATGAAGTTCAGTTGCCGCTTAGTGCGATATAGCTCATACTATTTCAAACAAATAATATTTTGCCGCGTCGTGAAGTGCAGTTCCGCTGCAGTTATGTGCGGTCTTACCTTAACATCTTGATTTAATAAACTGTTTTGCTATTGAAGCTCCCAAGGATACTATTGGCGTTCGAGTTAATACTACTCTTTGTTACTTTGCTATGAATCGAAAGGTACATTTTTAACTTTTGCTAAGAAACCTAAGATAATATATGAAATATATTTCCAGCTTCCTTCAGTATGGACAGAACTCTTCAAAGACATCAATACCTTTTCACTTATCTTCCCAACGGCTGTAGTCAATTTAACACAAACAAGACATCGCCGATTGTGATAATGCTAAACTATGAGAGAAAACCTCACTCAATTCAAGTGTTTTTGGTCGTAACTGCGTTATTTATCCAAAAAATATTGTAACCAATAAGGTTATTACGGCAAAAAAGAAAAATCTTTAAATTCTTTTTTTCTTTTTCGTGAATTTGATGAAAAAAGCTCTTAAAATATAACTGAACTATCATAAGAAACATCCACAAAAATATGAATCAATAATGTATCTTTAACAGTACATAAATGAATAAATATTTACTTTGTATCTATGATATATATAATATCTGATTATAAGCAATTAAAAATGTAATCATTAAAAACTTTCGTTTGATTTTTATTTTAATTCAATTTCCTAAATAAAAGCCAATAATGACGGTGGTTTGCATGTAACACTTAAAAGAATTTCGAGCTAAATTCTTGTGTTACATACAAACCACTTCATTTCAAAAATACGTGCATCATTTGGATTATTGAAATGGTGGTGAGTTTCAATTTATGTCACCTAAGTGTTTTTTACAACAATTTTCAATTTAAGGAATGTCTCAAAAAATTCCGATGTAAAAGTATTTTCTTCATTTTTTTCAAAAAAAAAATGTTGACACGTTTTTTAGATGGAATTTTTTTGAAATAATTTTTTGAATTAAACCATTTTTAATTTTAATTAATTAATAATTAATTTAATTTTAATTCCAGCATTAGAAAACATAAATTAGAACTCAGAATGGTTTCAATCATCCCAATGAAGCACGTTGTTTTGAGATGACAGTGGTTTGTATGTATCACTTACAAGAATTTCGTATGATTTTCTCTCGAAAGTGGTACACACAAACCACTGTCATTTCAAAACTACGTGCTCCATTGGGATGATTGAAACTGCTCTGAGTTTTAATTTGTGTCTTCTAACTAGTTCCGGAAAGCACTTTTAATTCAAAAAATTATCTCAAAAAATTTCCATATAAAAAACGTTTCAACATTTTTTTTTTGGAAATTAAAAATGTTGAAAATACTTTTACATGGTAATTTTTTTTTTAAATTCCTTAAATTGAAAGAGGTTGTAAGGAACACTTAGGTGACATAAATTAGAACTCAGAGCAGTTTCAACCACCCAAATGAAGAACATATTTTTGAAATGATGGTGGTTTGTATGTAACTCAAAAATTTCGAGCGAAATAGAAACACTTCAATCATGAACCACAAATATCAATAAAGCTTAAAGAAAACCGTTCCAATAAAATAAAGACGCAAATTATTTTGATTATATTCTTTATTGGCAAATTGTTGACCTAAGCCGGTCACGTATGGTGGTTGCCACCCGAAGATAACTTGTTGATTGTTCCGTTTCCGGGTAAGGAATCTCTTCATTTTCTTGGACTGGATCGATTATATCATCTAAAAGTCCGTGTCTTTTTCTAAAGTTGTGAAGAATCTGGGGAATAAAATAGCCCAACTCGAAGGAACCGAAACACGGACTTCAGAACACCTTTTAATCTTTCTACACAATTCCTTGTGCGCGCATGTATAGTGTTGAAACATCTATCGACTGTATTTGATGTAGCACGGTATGGCGTCATTAGCCAAGGACGTAGAGGGTATCCCGAATCTCCTTTAAAGAAATTAAGATAAAAACTGCTTAAAAGTTTAAGTTTTAAATAGAAACTATAATTACCTAAGAGCCATGAACTATGCTCTCCGGGTCCACATGCTTCATAACGCCTTTCTAGCAGCACATTTATTTGAGAAGCCTCCCAAATGTAGGCGTCATGGGCAGCACCTCCATATCTTGCGAAACCTCCGAGGATTTTTAGATCGAAATCACATATCTGAAAGTTCATAATTTTTGTTGAATATAGACGATAATTAGGTAAAGGTTTTTTACCAATTGTACATTTTTCGAATGGAAACCTTTTCGGTTAAGGTAGCAGGCTTCAATGTCACGGCTTCCGGTTTACTGTTTTCACGACCCGGAAAGTGTGTCGTCATCAGTAGTTCCAAGGATTCAGCTGGAGAGACTGCCCACTCCCCATCGTTCTTTTTCAAAAAAGACGGGTTGCAATGCTCTTTTGACAGAACTCTACCAAGTCTTGCGGAGTCTTTGATGTTTTCTATTGACTCGCAGTACTCCCTTCAGCCTTGTTTCTTGGCTGATGCAACAGCTCGCTTGTATACTCTAAGGCTATCTTTATACAGTTGATAAAATTTGGTTTTGTGGCAGATGTTGAAAATTTTCCTTGTCGATTTTCTGAGTTCAGACAGATTTTCATTCCACCATGGAGGGAGAGTTTTTCGGCTATATTTAACTGGGCAAGAGATCTTGAACGCCGTGTTCATAGATGCTTCAAAGGTTTTCACCTTTGACTCTAGATCTGCAACCGATTCTGGACTCAGATTGGGTATATTGCGCAGTTTAGAATTAAAATTTTTACTGAACTTCTTCCAGTCAATTCGTTTAGGATTTCTATAAGGAGGAGGGATTTCAGACTCAAAACCTATGCTGAAGAGTATCCACCTGTGATCCGAAAACGAATTCAGAAGAGATACCCTCCAATTTTCGACTAATAGATTAAAGTTATTGTTGACAATAGTAACATCGAGCACATCCTCCCAACCTTCAAAATTTTCAGAGCTCGGAAAGACGAAAGTGGGAGTATTACCTCTGTTACAAACAGTTAAATTATTATCAATGATAAAATTAGAAAGAGACTCACCTCGTTCATTTATCTCGGAACTTCCCCAAAGGGTGTGTCTTGCGTTTGCATCACATCCAATCAGGAGGTTTGTTTTTTGCGCTTTCGCCTCGGCTATGAGTGCGCACACTTCTTCTGCTGGTGACTGCTGGCCATGCCCGAAGTAAGCAGATGCCAAGATTAAGCCGTCTGCATTTTTTGCTTCCAACCTGACGACTGTCAGATCAGGAGTGCTAAGATTAGGACACAGAAAAGCTTTTAAGTGTTTTTTTTAGCTAAAATACAAGTTCTAGGCTTACCATCGTTTGTGTTTGCAATCTTGTAGATCAGGTCGTATTGTTTATCTTGGAGGCCTCTCACTCTAGAGCGATTGACCCATGGTTCTTGGACGATGCCTACATCTATATTTTCCTCACTCAGGAAAACTCTCAGATTATCCGAGGCACATTTTGAGTGCTTCAGGTTAATCTGAATGACTTTTAGCAGCGCGTTTTTTAATTTTCCTCCGAGGATTTTTAGATCGAAATCACATATCTGAAAGTTCATAATTTTTGTTGAATATAGACGATAATTAGGTAAAGGTTTTTTACCAATTGTACATTTTTCGAATGGAAACCTTTTCGGTTAAGGTAGCAGGCTTCAATGTCACGGCTTGGTATTTGTATCCGTACATGGGTGCAGTCAATTGCACCAATCACCCCAGGAAAGCCGGTTTGTTCAAAAAACCTTAGATATGTATATTTAGTAAGTTTAGCGAACAAATATTTTTTATTCAATCAAAATCTTACCTCCGTTTAATGGCTTCGTAGTCTTCTATACTTGGAAACTTAATCCATTTGTTCATCAAATTATTTTGGAGAACTTTTGACACATCAGCTATACACCGTGAGATCATGGATCTGCACATTGCTACGAAAAATCATGGCCAATGTCTCTCTGGTAGGATCCCGTTGCAACAAAGTGGATTGCCGAGCAAACGCGGAGGGGGATAGGGATAAAAGTTCTTCTCTGTCCCTGTGGCAAATATGGACGTATTTCCTCCACCAAAATCAGCGCTGCATCACGGCTCAGCCGGAATACCTCACGGAAACGTTCCTCGGGCATTTCAAAGGGGTTCGTACTGTCTCGAAGCATGCGGCGTTCTATACGCATTTTGTTGCGGCATTGGTAAGCTTCTTCAATGAAAACAGCGAACATTTTCAATAAAAATACACTATTTAAATAATTTAACAAAATCAAGAATAATAAATACAATTTGAATTTCACTTTCTGTTTTTTTTCTTGTTTCGAAATGTCAATTTGACAGTTCTACTTATCGCCTTCCAATGGAATTTCCAGCCCAAACAAATCGAAAATCGAAGTTATCGCATTGAGTTACAGAAACTCAATTTTTTCCAGAGGCGATAAGTGGGGAACGAATCGTTTCATTTTTTAACGATGCGATAACTTATCGCCTGAGTTACAGAACATGGGTCCTGGAGATTTATATGGAGATAAGGAATTAATTGCCCAGGCAATATTTTCTCTTATTATGACGGTATTGATATGCTCTACATGAGCTAACGGTGTGATTTGAGTTTCAAGTGGTTCCGGTTTACTGTTTTCACGACCCGGAAAGTGTGTCGTCATCAGTAGTTCCAAGGATTCAGCTGGAGAGACTGCCCACTCCCCATCGTTCTTTTTCAAAAAAGCCGGGTTGCAATGCTCTTTTGACAGAACTCTACCAAGTCTTGCGGAGTCTTTGATGTTTTCTATTGACTCGCAGTACTCCCTTCAGCCTTGTTTTTTGGCTGATGCAACAGCTCGCTTGTATACTCTAAGGCTATCTTTATACAGTTGATAAAATTTGGTTTTGTGGCAGATGTTGAAAATTTTCGTTGTCGATTTTCTGAGTTCAGACAGATTTTCATTCCACCATGGAGGGAGAGTTTTTCGGCTATATTTAACTGGGCAAGAGATCTTGAACGCCGTGTTCATAGATGCTTCAAAGGTTTTCACCTTTGACTCTAGATCTGCAACCGATTCTGGACTCAGATTGGGTATATTGCGCAGTTTAGAATTAAAATTTTTACTGAACTTCTTCCAGTCAATTCGTTTAGGATTTCTATAAGGAGGAGGGGTTTCAGACTCAAAACCTATGCTGAAGAGTATCCACCTGTGATCCGAAAACGAATTCAGAAGAGATACCCTCCAATTTTCGACTAATAGATTAAAGTTATTGTTGACAATAGTAACATCGAGCACATCCTCCCAACCTTCAAAATTTTCATAGCTCGGAAAGACGAAAGTGGGAGTATTACCTCTGTTACAAACAGTTAAATTATTATCAATGACAAAATTAGAAAGAGACTCACCTCGTTCATTTATCTCGGAACTTCCCCAAAGGGTGTGTCTTGCGTTTGCATCACATCCAATCAGGAGGTTTGTTTTTTGCGCTTTCGCCTCGGCTATGAGTGCGCACACTTCTTCTGGTGGTGACTGCTGGCCATGCCCGAAGTAAGCAGATGCCAAGATTAAGCCGTCTGCATTTTTTGCTTCCAACCTGACGACTGTCAGATCAGGAGTGCTAATATTAGGACACAGAAAAGCTTTTAAGTGATTTTTTTAGCTAAAATACAAGTTCTAGGCTTACCATCGTTTGTGTTTGCAATCTTGTAGATCAGGTCGTATTGTTTATCTTGGAGGCCTCTCACTCTAGAGCGATTGACCCATGGTTCTTGGAAGATGCCTACATCTATATTTTCCTCACTCAGGAAAACTCTCAGATTATCCGAGGCACATTTTGAGTGCTTCAGGTTAATCTGAATGACTTTTAGCAGCGCGTTTTTTAATTTTCCTCCGAGGATTTTTAGATCGAAATCACATATCTGAAAGTTCATAATTTTTGTTGAATATAGACGATAATTAGGTAAAGGTTTTTTACCAATTGTACATTTTTCGAATGGAAACCTTTTCGGTTAAGGTAGCAGGCTTCAATGTCACGGCTTGGTATTTGTATCCGTACATGGGTGCAGTCAATTGCACCAATCACCCCAGGAAAGCCGGTTTGTTCAAAAAACCTTAGATATGTATATTTAGTAAGTTTAGCGAACAAATATTTTTTATTCAATCAAAATCTTACCTCCGTTTAATGGCTTCGTAGTCTTCTATACTTGGAAACTTAATCCATTTGTTCATCAAATTATTTTGGAGAACTTTTGACACATCAGCTATACACCGTGAGATCATGGATCTGCACATTGCTACGAAAAATCATGGCCAATGTCTCTCTGGTAGGATCCCGTTGCAAAAAAGTGGATTGCCGAGCAAACGCGGAGGGGGATAGGGATAAAAGTTCTTCTCTGTCCCTGTGGCAAATATGGACGTATTTCCTCCACCAAAATCAGCGCTGCATCACGGCTCAGCCGGAATACCTCACGGAAACGTTCCTCGGGCATTTCAAAGGGGTTCGTACTGTCTCGAAGCATGCGGCGTTCTATACGCATTTTGTTGCGGCATTGGTAAGCTTCTTCAATGATAACAGCGAACATTTTCAATAAAAATACACTATTTAAATAATTTAACAAAATCAAGAATAATAAATACAATTTGAATTTCACTTTCTGTTTTTTTTCTTGTTTCGAAATGTCAATTTGACAGTTCTACTTATCGCCTTCCAATGGAATTTCCAGCCCAAACAAATCGAAAATCGAAGTTATCGCATTGAGTTACAGAAACTCAATTTTTTCCAGAGGCGATAAGTGGGGAACGAATCGTTTCATTTTTTAACGATGCGATAACTTATCGCCTGAGTTACAGAACATGGGTCCTGGAGATTTATATGGAGATAAGGAATTAATTTCCCAGGCAATATTTTCTCTTATTATGACGGTATTGATATGCTCTACATGAGCTAACGGTGTGATTTGAGTTTCAAGTGGTTCCGGTTTACTGTTTTCACGACCCGGAAAGTGTGTCGTCATCAGTAGTTCCAAGGATTCAGCTGGAGAGACTGCCCACTCCCCATCGTTCTTTTTCAAAAAAGACGGGTTGCAATGCTCTTTTGACAGAACTCTACCAAGTCTTGCGGAGTCTTTGATGTTTTCTATTGACTCGCAGTACTCCCTTCAGCCTTGTTTTTTGGCTGATGCAACAGCTCGCTTGTATACTCTAAGGCTATCTTTATACAGTTGATAAAATTTGGTTTTGTGGCAGATGTTGAAAATTTTCCTTGTCGATTTTCTGAGCTCAGACAGATTTTCATTCCACCATGGAGGGAGAGTTTTTCGGCTATATTTAACTGGGCAAGAGATCTTGAACGCCGTGTTCATAGATGCTTCAAAGGTTTTCACCTTTGACTCTAGATCTGCAACCGATTCTGGACTCAGATTGGGTATATTGCGCAGTTTAGAATTAAAATTTTTACTGAACTTCTTCCAGTCAATTCGTTTAGGATTTCTATAAGGAGGAGGGGTTTCAGACTCAAAACCTATGCTGAAGAGTATCCACCTGTGATCCGAAAACGAATTCAGAAGAGATACCCTCCAATTTTCGACTAATAGATTAAAGTTATTGTTGACAATAGTAACATCGAGCACATCCTCCCAACCTTCAAAATTTTCAGAGCTCGGAAAGACGAAAGTGGGAGTATTACCTCTGTTACAAACAGTTAAATTATTATCAATGACAAAATTAGAAAGAGACTCACCTCGTTCATTTATCTCGGAACTTCCCCAAAGGGTGTGTCTTTGCATCACATCCAATCAGGAGGTTTGTTTTTTGCGCTTTCGCCTCGGCTATGAGTGCGCACACTTCTTCTGGTGGTGACTGCTGGCCATGCCCGAAGTAAGCAGATGCCAAGATTAAGCCGTCTGCATTTTTTGCTTCCAACCTGACGACTGTCAGATCAGGAGTGCTAAGATTAGGACACAGAAAAGCTTTTAAGTGTTTTTTTTAGCTAAAATACAAGTTCTAGGCTTACCATCGTTTGTGTTTGCAATCTTGTAGATCAGGTCGTATTGTTTATCTTGGAGGCCTCTCACTCTAGAGCGATTGACCCATGGTTCTTGGACGATGCCTACATCTATATTTTCCTCACTCAGGAAAACTCTCAGATTATCCGAGGCACATTTTGAGTGCTTCAGGTTAATCTGAATGACTTTTAGCAGCGCGTTTTTTAATTTTCTTTCGATTCTGCAAAGCCAGGGCCCGGCGACTCGCTAGGGACATCGACTCCATCAGTGACATCGTCTAGCTCAACGTTGTCACTAACTTTGCCGGGGTCTGCTCCCTGGTTCTGCAGAATCTTAATTTTCACACATCTTATGCCAAAAAGCAGCCTGAATTCGGCCTTCTCGAGAGCCCCAATGCTTTCCTCGCTGTTACAGAAGGTAAGATTGCAATTTTGTCAAGAATAAAGGTGGCCTTCTTGAACTCCAACCTGCGAAGAACACCCGCTGATTGCTTTTTACCCCGGGCAGCACCGCTATGGCTAGCGTTGCTACCTGAGGGTACGTTGGGTTTGGTCGGTCGAAACACAGGGGTACTGTGGCTGGTATGCCTGTGCTTCCAGTTTCTGTAGGCTGCCCTTCAATGGTCTCCTGACTGGTGGCCAAAAGTTCATCCTCTGTGTCGGTGGATGGTAAAACGTCTGTCATGTCTAAATCGTCCATAGTATGAAAAAATAAAATAAGAGTCCCACGAGTAGGTCGGAAAGGAAAGGTCAGCCCCGGCAGAGCCGATATACCGGGGTAAAGCAAAGAGTATGACGGACCCTGCCAAGGCGTCCGAAAGAGCTCGTTAGCGACTGGTTTACCCCCCAGCCTACCATTTCTTCGGCACGGATTATGAAAATCGCTCACACCACCACGCAAAATCGCAATTAGAGACCACGTATCTATGGTCAAATCGCATTGTTGAGCGTTAAACTATTGAGAAGTAGAGGAACGTCTCAGCAATTCGGCCTGACCTTAGCTGATCACCATCTTGACATCGCACAAGATAAAAATTGTGGTGACCATTAACCACCCGGCACCCACTAGGAGGGTTTGATACGAGGATTTTTGCCGAGCAATTAACATATACACCTCTATTATGATTGTCAGTAACACTTAATATAAGTTAACAAAATGTTTGTTTGGTTTCTTAAAAAATAATTTTTTAGTGTGTTTTTAGAGTTATATTTCAAAAACGCTTCTTTGAGAAAAAATAATCATGTTGATTACAGAATCCTCAAAAATCGATCCGTAGTGATTCACAGTGCAGCCTTCTGTTTTCCTTCCACGATAAATTGGAAGAAAGGAACGAAAGGGCTACATGAAATTTGGCCCCAATAAAATGTGGCCCCAAACGAAAAATGAAAAAATGGCCCCAAATGTTGGGCCTTTTTTTCAAAATCAGCACTATTGTGAGTTTCACCCGGAAAACATTTCGACCGAAAATGTTTTGTTCACCCGGATTTTTAAAAGCTATTGTGAGTTTCACCCTCCATTTTACAACAAGTGTGGCCTTGTTCACCACCAAAAACTAAATGGAAATCTTTTCGCCCGAAACTCACAATAAGGGAAGAGTAAAATGTAATTTTTCCGGGTGGAATTTCTTTCACGCGGAACTCACAATATGGCTGAATGATAAATGGCCCATTTTCAAAATGGAAAAGTGGCCACAAATTGATGAAAAATGGGCCCAAACAAAAAATGAAAAATTGGCCCCAAAATCAATATAAAAAACAACAACAACAGAAAAATTACAATCGTATAAAAACATTTTTTGCGTTGTTTTGAGAGAGCCTCAAAAGTATGCTCAGTCGCCTAGCAGGCGCCTATGTTGTCAGCCGGTCTGCTATCAAAGTTTTTGTTGCAAAAGAATTTTGGTTTACGAATAAAAGTTTGCGCCACTTTTCATAATGAAATTTCACCCCAAAATTAGAAATGAAAAAATCCCCCAAAACCATGAAAAATGGCCCCAATTTACAAATGTTAAACTTTTTTTTTGTTGTTGTTGTTTCCCATATACATTTTTCATTTGATGTTTGGGGCCATATTTCATTCGGGCCAAATTTCATGTAGCGAAACCAAAGTACTGAACTGCGGATCGAGTTTTGCGGATTTTGTAATTGGCATGAATGTCGTTTTCGCTTTAAGCGACTCAATATTTGTTTTGTTCGCCCGGATTTTTAAAAGATTTTAAAAAGATTGATAAATATTTAAATTCGACATTAATGAAACCAGTTGATTATTAAAAATAAAAGATGAATATTTAATAATTTTTTAATTAATTCAGCTTTAAAACAAGCTAATGTTTCAATAGTCGCTTCATCAGAGAGTACTTGTTCTTCAAGTAAGCGAAAATTTGTTCTTATTTATTTCTCTGGCACTTTTTACTTATGATTGAAAAATCGGTTCTATGTTTAATAATTTATCTATTGATAATCTTAACAGGGGTAATAATCAAGCTCATTATGTATCTATTTCTATAATTCATGAATCTAATGCATTTAACAGACACGAAAGACTTTAAATGCGACGTTTGTGAAAAAGCATTTGCATTTGAGAAAGCATTGAAGAATCATATGCTAAGACATAAAGAAACGGATTGCAGCAAACAACTTCGACAATCAACTGTTCTTAAAGGTACTTCTTAGAGAAAAATATTTGTTCATAATTTAAAATCTATTT
The DNA here is from genome assembly GCA_949320155.1 of Melangyna quadrimaculata. Lineage (NCBI taxonomy): Eukaryota > Metazoa > Arthropoda > Insecta > Diptera > Syrphidae > Melangyna > Melangyna quadrimaculata. The sequence goes on from OX439483.1 coordinate 369,506,742, forward strand.
AAATTTGTTTTGTATTTCAGCCCACGTAAACTCACATCAAAAGAAACAAATCAAAGTCTCTTAAAACCATGGTCTTGACCCAAATGACGAATTTAAAATAGAAGAGATGGAGTAGTATCCCATTAAAATCATCAATAATTCAAAATTATCATAATTCATAAATGAATATGAATAAATATAAATAGTCGTTTTATTATTGAATGCCACAAACAAATATTTTTGACATCCTCGAAGAACATTTTCCTCCGCTCAGGAAAGTTCTTTACATCTACATCTTTTTTAATTTTTTCCTTTTATTTTTATCTTAAGTATTTGTTAAAGGTAATAACGTATTTATTTTTTTTAATTCAACCAAAATTTATTTACATTTTAAAGTATTTTTACAATATTTTTTTTTAATTTTTTTTCAAATTTTGTTTTTGAAGTTTTCTTTTAAGGCAAAAAGATTTTTCTTTTATTTTACCACACTTTCTTTGATTTTAAAATTATTTTTTTAAGTTAAAATTATTTTTTCTTTAATTTATCTTTAATGTAAAATACTTTGTTTTTTAATTTTATCAAAATTTGTTTGCCCGTAGAAGTATTTTTTTAGTGCTTAAAGAATTGTATTTTTGTTTAAGGAAAAATATTTTATTTTTTAATTTATTTAAAATTTGTTTACCTTAAAAAACATTATTCAACGGTAAAACCAAGTTTTTTTAAAGTTAAAATAATTTTGTTTTTTTAAATTTTATCAAAATGTTCTTACCTATAGTTTTTTTTTCAATTTCATTAAAATTTCTTTACCTCTAAAAATACCTACCTATTTTGTTAAAAAAAATAGCTGATTTTTTAAATTTATCAAAATTTCTTAACTTTTAAAAGTATTTTTTTTTTAAAGGTAAAATAGATTTTTTTAATTTGTTTTCAATTTTTTACAATTAAATACTTTTTTTTAATTTTTTCCATTTTTATTTATTAATTTATTTTTTAAATTTCTCTACTCTTAAAAATATTTTTTTTAGGTAATAGTTTTTTTTAATTTTTATCTTAAATAGGTATTTTTTAAAGGTAAAAAAATATTTATTTTTTTAAACTTTTGAATAAATGTACCTGTACAAAAATTACTTTTAAAGTGTTTTTTTTTCTAGTTTTTTTTTCCAAAAAAATAAACCTCAAAAAAATGTTTCTTGATTTTTTTTTTTTTCGAAAAAAATGTTTGTTCTTAAAAGCATCATAAAGAAATATAGCATCGTTGTAAGACTATGTTTGCCTAGGAATTGTGAAAATTAGCAACGGTGTAGTCTTGATAATATGATTTTCAGCTGAAATTGAAAATTTTCAACAAATTCGAAGCAAATCAAATCATAATCAACCTATCTATAGACATATGTATGTATATTGTGTACTATCATAGACTTTGATAGAAAACAACAACAAAAATCTGTTTGCAAATTCAAATTTAAACAAAAAACGATACTGTTGTACAATGCACCATGACAACGAGAACATTTTTTTTCATTTTGTGCGAATAATCCCCTTCGTTGCCATGACGAAAAACTATCTCACTCACACCAGGTAATTGTTGTCAGCAACTGTCAGAATCAACAAAATATACTCCTCCCCTTCTTACTACCAGCTTTTATTCCTCTTCCTATCCTCATTCACATCTCTCCAAACCAACGTGGCACGATGTTTGCGCCCTCACGAGAACACTCCCAGTAACAGACAAATCGATTCCATAATAGTACTATAGTTTTTATATACAAAGGTAAGTATTAATAAAAAAAAAACTATAAATTGCATGTTAAATACTACCTTTATCTAATAAAATAAATAACTTACAGATAATGGAACCAAATTAAACAAAAAAAAATGGAAAACGTGGGCACCGTTGGACCATTCTCCCGCAGCGTTGAGATGCTCGAGAAATTGATGGCCACCGGCATGAACGTTGCCTGCATGAACTTCTCACATGGATCTCACGAATACCATGCCGAAACGATCGCCAATGTTCGTCAGCCTGGCAAGAACTACTCAGCCTGATTGAAGGCAGTGGCTCCGGTGAAGTTGAATTGAAGAAAAACGAAACAATCAAATTGTCGACCAACAAAGACTTTGGAAAAGGGCAACAAGCCAACAAGGACTGCATCTTTGTGGACTATCCTAATATTGTGAATGTTCAGTGTTGAAGTTGTGAATTTTGCATTTATTTATATTAAATGAGATTTCATAAAAATGTTCAGTTGCACAAATAAATTTATATCAAAAAATATTTAGGCCTATTCGGCGCAATCTTTTATTCTGTTATTCTTTTATCAATTTCCATACAAATTTTCGAACTGTCAAAAAATATTTTATTCTTTTTTTAATTGGTATTCTGCAGTTCGAATTCTGTTATGAAATCTGTTATAAACCATTACAAAATAAAGTCAACTATATAGACCTACTTTTGTACAAAAATACAAAGTGAGAAATTGAAATGCTCGATAAAGAAACATGCTTGCAAGAAACCATACGAAAATTGTTTTAACACACAAATTAAACCACCATGCACAATTTTCCATTGGTTTTTTGCAAGCAAGTGTCTTCAGAAAAGATATTTATTTCTCACTTTTGTACAAAAGTAGGCCTATGTAGTTAAGGCTTAAAAGACAGATTTTGTTGACTTTTATCATAAAAGATTTCAATTTATGAGGTAAAAACTTTTATTTTGTTAATAAATTGTTATTAAAAGGAGACGAATATACTAAAATAATATAAAAATACATAACTACAAATACATATACGTAATTGCAAGCAAAATTAATTTTACACAGAAATGCACAGAACACTTATGCTGCATTTACACGAATGGCAAAATGCCATTATATCTGGCAAATTATAGCCATTTTTCTTTTCATCGTGTAAACGCTCTCAATACTGGCAATATTTTTGCCAAAATAAAATGGTAGAGATAATTTGGCATAAAATGCTGCCATTAATATGACTACATGTAAACACTTTACTGATGCCATTTTCCGAAATTATGCCATTCTAGATAAGAATGAACTTGCTCATTATTTAATGGCATGTTGCCAGTATTTTGAAACCTGCCATTATTTGAACTCGTGTAAATGCATGTCATAAAAAAATTACTTTTGCCATTATTTTACCATTTTTTTGGCAGAAATATTGGCATCTTTGCCATTCGTGTAAATCCGGCATTATGATTGATGAAAGGTTAAAAAGAAGTCGCCTTAATATTGCCAGTGTGTGTTTCGTACAGCTTTTTAAATTGGATATTAAATCCAGGAACGATAATAGACAAATTACATAGAATACCAATTTATCTACACGAAACAAAACACGAAAATTCCGCAAGTTAATTTTATTTTGGTCACTCGTCAGTGCCGAGTTTTTTTTTTTATTTACTACAGCTGATAATTTGATAGTAGATTTTAGGTCTGTTCATTTCAATGCTTCTATTTCGAAGTTCCGTAACAGTTTTTTTTATAAAAGATCGAACTCCTGAATACCAGTTAAAAAATATCTTTTATGGTGGAGATCTGTTATGCATCATAACAGAAAATTCATAGCAGAATAACAGATATGACAGAATAGGCCTAATTAATACAGAACTGAGGATCACTAGGATTAACTTTATTTTCAATAAAATCTTGAATCTTTTTGCGGTCTTCAATCAATGGCGGTAGATCATTTTTGCTAGGCTCGTACATATTGGCGCAATGGGCAGTTCCTTTAAGAATAAATTTAGATTTTTTTAACGATAACATGAACTCTATTTATAATCATTACCTTCCATGATATGGTTGTAGTTTTTCGGGAAATTCTAAAATTTTCCTTACAAAAATTGTCATTTATTACAACATCCTTTTCCCAAAAAGTGCTTGTACGTCTCTGTGGAATTGTAAGTTTAATAAAAGTAATGAATCTGGGTAGTTGTACTTACCCTAATCCAGACCGTTCTTATAAATTATTTTTTTATACATTTTGTTTTGTAACAAAAGTTTTTTTTTCCTTGCTACCAAAATCTTCGTCAGGCATTGCTGCTGTTTTTTTCTGTAAATACGTATTCTATCCAACGATCCAATTATCACATTCAAATTATTTTGAAGGATAAAATATTGAGATCACAATATTTTTAAGTTATTACTCATTTGTTTTTATTGAAATTAAATTTCTTCACTGCACCGAAATTATATTCCTTGTTTGCAATAATTTTGTTTTCTCTTGTCATATTGACTTTTGAATGACAATTCAGAGTGAAAACGTCAAACTAATCTTTTTTTCTCTGGTGAAAATACTTCCCGCCACATTAATAAACGAAGATAGCGGCGAGTTATCTTTAACTCGCGGATTAGGAGTAAGATTTCTGCCACTTACCCCCATATTAATAAACGAAGCTTTCTTTAACACGTGGATTAGGAGTAAGATTTCTGCCACTTACGAGATAGCTAAACCACCAAGGAAGGTATATTTATTTGTCCTAGTTAATCCTTCGCTAAACTACCTTCCTTGGTGGTTTAGCTAGCTCGTAAGTGGCAGAAATCTCGCCGCTGGCTTCGTTTATTAATAGCTAGCTAAAGCACCAAGGAAGGTAGTTTAGCGAAGGATTAACTAGGACAAATAAATATACCTTCCTTGGTGGTTTAGCTAGCTCGTAAGTGGCAGAAATCTTACTCCTAATCCACGAGTTAAAGATAGCTTCGTTTATTAATATGGGGGTTCAAGATTAATTTTTAATCTACTCTTTTTAATCCGGATTATCTTTAGGTGAAAACGTAGTATAATTTCCATACTAATTTGATCCGATTTGGAATCGTTTTGGATCCGGTTTTGGGTCCGCTTGGTCCCGGTCTACATTGAACGATTTTTGCCGTGCTGAATGGAAAAATCGGCCGAAACTGAAAAGAACTTGTCGGTTGTACCCATGAATGTCCCGATCTACATTGCCCGATTTTTCCACGAAGATTTTTCCAGAAATCGTGTGAAATGTACACACAGAACGATTTTTTCCATAAGATTTTTTCCTTTTCTTCTTCATTTTTGTATTGCTGTGCTCTTCATGTTTCATTGATATGCACTCACACCATCAAACGAACGGCACACTGACACCGAACACACACAAAAAAATGGAAAGAAGACGAGAGAGAACATAAACTGACTGGAAAAATCGTTCGAGTTTTGTGGTACAAACGATTTGATCCCTACCCCTCACTTTTCACTCCCTTCACCAACGAACAAAAGATCGGCACTGGAAAAATCGTTAAATGTAGACCGGGACAATGAAAGAATACAAGATTACGACACTTCCTACGTTTTTTGAGACAAAACGTAACAACAGATGTGACAGCCAAGAAAATTTGTACAGAGATGATTTTTTGTTCGCGAATTATTATATGGTTAATATAGTTTTTCATTCTAAAAACACAAAAAATATTACCGAAAAATGTTTTTAATTGCTATTCAATTGTTTTAAATTATGTTAATAGTCAAAATATGAAGCAAAAATAGAGAGTGCGATGAAAAAATTTAGATATCAGATATATTCCATTCTTGAATTATTATTTTTATTGTTGTTTTTATATCATCAAAATATAGCCCACAACATTAAAAAAAAATAATAGTAAAAAATCACTTTAATAACAAGTTCAAGTAACTTAAAGTTTTCGCACCCCTATATCTCATACAAATTATACCAAAGTTTAGTCTTTTTTGTCTCCACTTGAGTCACGAAGCGTGTTGAAAATTACAATAACAAAGCGAAAAATCCGAAGTGTCGTAATCTTGTATTCTTTCATTCATGGGTTGTACCTCTCAATCGCTCACGATTACAACAACAATTTTTTGTCGGCACTGGAAAAATGGTTCAATGTAGACCCAACTTGCTTGAAGGGTAGTTTTTGGGAATTCCCTTCAAGCAAAATCTCGGACCCAAATTTCTCGGTTCACTTGGGACTCCAAAAAAAATGAGTGTCTCAAACACAATAACAAATTTTCTGTGTACGCGTGTAAAAAGAACGAGAATCGAGAGTATTTTTTTCAAGCATCGAGAAATAGAGAGAGTATAGGCGAAGTATACAATCATTTTGACTTAATTTCCACCACTTTTTTTTTTAGTTCCGTTTTGTAGGTAGCGTGGTGAAGACGGTTGCTTTTTTATCTCTTTTTTCTTGTTAACACTTTTAAACATTTCCAATCAGATTTGCAAGTTTCTATTTATTAAATGTAAATTTATATTTGTGGAAATATGTCATGTTTATTAGTGCGAAATAGTCTTTAGAAAACCATTTATGAATGATAAATAAAAAAAACTCTTGAAATGGAAAAATTCAGTTTGTTTTATTTTTGTAGGCAATGGAGAAACTGGACTAGATGGGAAGTTTTTTTTAATACTTTTGGGTTGGGTATGCCTCAATTCATTCATTTTTTTTTGGAACCGTTTTAGATTCCATTTGGTTTCGGTTCTCCGAGTATGGTGAATTGAAAAACTCTCTCTCTCACACTACATTCACATAATGGCTCCGTGGTGATTCTAATTTCCATACTAATTTGAGCCGCAAAACGCAGTTTTTCGATCCGTTTTTGGATCCGAATGCGAAGTCGTCCATACGTTGTTTGATACGTTTGCGGACCAAAAACGAGCTCGCTTGCTTGAAGGGTTTCGGCAAGTTCCCTTTAAGCAAAATCACTGACCCAAATTTCTCGGTTCACTTGGGACTCCAAACAAAATGAGTGTCTCACACACAATAACAAATTTTCTGTGAACGCATGTAAAAAGAAAGAGAATCGAGAGTATTTTTTTTAAGCAACGAGAAATGGAGAGAGTAAAGGCGAAGTATACAATCATTTTGCCTTAATTTCCACCACTTTTTTTTAGTTCAGTTTTGTAGGTAGCGTGGCGAAGACGGTTGCTTTTTTATCTCTTTTTTCTTGTTAAAACTTTGAAAAATTTTCAATCAGAAATGCAAGTTTCTATTTATTAAATGTTAATTTATATTTGTGGAAATATGTCATGTTTATTAGTGCGAAATAGTCTTTAGAAAACCTTTTATGAATGATAAATAAAAAAAACTCTTGAAATGAAAAAAATCAGTTTGTTTTATTTTTTTAGGCAATGGAGAAACTGGACTAGATGGGAAGTTTTTTTTTAATACATTTGGGTTGGGTATGCCTCAATTCATTCATTTTTTTTTGGAACCGTTTTAGATTCCATTTGGTTTCGGTTCTCCGAGTATGGTGAATTGAAAAACTCTCTCTCACAATACATTCACATAATGGCTCCGTGGTGATTCTAATTTCCATACTAATTTGAGCCGCAAAACGCAGTTTTTCGATCCGTATTTGGATCCGAATGCGAAGCCGTCTATACGTTGTTTGATACGTTTGCGGACCGAAAACGAGCTCGCTTGCTTGGAGGGTTACCAAACTACCCCTTCAAGCAAAATCACTGACCCAAATTTCTCGGTTCACTTGGGACTCCAAGAAAAAATGAGTGTCTCACACACAATAACAAATTTTCTGTGAACGCATGTAAAAAGAAAGAGAATCGAGAGTATTTTTTTAAGCAAAGAGAAATAGAGAGAGTATAGGCGAAGTATACAATCATTTTGTCTTGATTTCCACCACTTTTTTTTTAGTTCAGTTTTGTAGGTAGCGTGGCGAAGACGGTTGCTATTTTATCTCTTTTTTCTTGTTAAAACTTTGAAAAATTTTCAATCAGAAATGCAAGTTTCTATTTATTAAATGTTAATTTATATTTTTGGAAATATGTCATGTTTATTAGTGCGAAATAGTCTTTAGAAAACCTTTTATGAATTGGCGTTTTTCTTTTTTAACTCTGAGCAGATCACGAAACTGTCTATGTTTTTTTTTTTAGCTCAGACATATCAGAGCTCAAAAAGTGCGTTTCTTTTTTCCATCTGAGCTAGCTCAGAGCTTAATCGATTAGCTCAGAATAAAATGACCGAGCAAATCGAGCGAAACGCTCAGCGAAGCCAACTTCACTTTTTTTCAGTGATTTGACAGACGAAAGAAATACAAAAAATTAGAAATGGATTCCCAGGACTGTCGCCCGTCTAAATCAGGTAAACAAAAATGTATTTTAGTAACACACCTATGAAACGACAGTTCAGTGCTCAAATGTGTTTCATAAATAAGTCTGAGGGATCTGATCATAATCTGCTCAGAGCTCTGCTCTGATCGCTCAGCCTCTGCTCAGAGGTTTATTTAGAGCCAAAAAAGAAAAACGCCAAATGATAAATAAAAAAAACTCTTGAAATGAAAAAAATCTATTTGTTTTATTTTTGTAGGCAATGGAGAAACTGGGCTAGATGGGAAGTTTTTTTTAATACATTTGGGTTGGGTATGCCTCAATTCATTCATTTTTTTTGGAACCGTTTTAGATTCCATTTGGTTTCGGTTCTCCGAGTATGGTGAATTGAAAAACTCTCTCTCTCACAATACATTCACACAATGGCTCCGTGATGATTCTAATTTCCATACTAATTTGAGCCGCAAAACGCAGTTTTTCGATCCGTATTTGGATCCGAATCCGAAGTCGTCCATACCACAGATAAGCAATACCTAGATGGGAATCTACGGCTGTCAATTCGGTTTGCCTACAAGCTCAAACGTCAAATGGCCGTGGTGAACATCGGATTTTTGCACTAGTGTACGTGCAGACGACCGTGGTGAAAATCGGATTTTTGCACTAGTGTACGTGAAAAAAAAAACCGAGTTTCACCTCGGTTCGTGAACAAAATGGCGGATAATTTAAGAATCCAAGGGTTTGTTTAAATGTGCTAGGTTCTTGTATGCCGATTTCCTTTCGACGATTGCAGATTAATTTTTTTTGTTGTAAGGAAGTCGCAAAAAAATCGTGTAGCCGGTGTAAATTTTCTATATGAAAGATTTGATTTTTGATCTTTTTTTCTAAACAAATCAAATTTTGCTATCACAGATTTGATTTTTTTGTTGAAATGAAAGTTACATTTAGGTTTAACTACATATACCTACCTACTTTTGCAAAAAAGTACAAAAGTGAGAATTTAAAATGTTCGCTAAAGAAACCTTCTTGCAAGAAAACATACAAAAATTGTTTTGACAGAAAACGTAGTATAACATCTTATTGGCTGTAGAGCTACTAGCGATGTTGTATTTGTAATGCCTGTAAAATCGTACTGTACTATGGATGGCTTTTGTGATAAAACACGCCTATTGTGTTTTTTCCTCAATCAGAATTGACTTTATTGCAGTTTTTGCAATTAAGAACAGATGAGATTCACACCATTGTGGGTGCTTTCTTTTATCCCCATACAAATTAATTCTGGCAGATGAAGGTTTTGTTGGTATTCCAAATGTTTCGCATCGGCTTAGGAGACCATTTTTGTTGCAACACAATTTAAATTGTGTAAAGGATCTTTCAAATCAACGTTAAAGGCTCTTCCAAACCAATGTGAAACATTCGTTGCGGCGAAGAAACATTCGCATGTCAAAATTTATTTACATGGTGATAAATGAGAGTGCCCACACCAACGCGGCGGAGAAACATATGAATTATTTTTGACTGACGAATGTTTCTTCGCCGCAACGAATGTTTCGCATTGGTTTGGGTGAGCCTTAAATCGGAGCGAAACACTCACGACAACAAAACATTCACTTTTTAAAATTAAGTTACATGAAAATAATTGAGAGTAGGTACCCACAATGAAAGCGGTGCGATTTTCCATATGAACCCGATGACTGACAAAAATGTTGTCCACGCATCGGTTTGGGGGACCTTAAATTAATTTCTAAAAATTAACGTCGGAATTTGACCATGATGCAATCCAACCCCTTACGTATAAATTAAAATAATTTCATATATTTAGTGTGTCTGTACCCTAAAACTAAGAATATAGTAGCTGTCAAATTTGCCATGGTGAATTTAATTTTTGTTGATTTCTCGAACCTTATTATTGGTTGGCGAGATTTTTTTTATAATTATTGTGCTGTAGAGCTGAAAAAAATTTAAATTATGTTTTTAAATTTCATAAACATAATTAGGTCTTTTGCCCTTTGCTATACTCTGCTCAAACAGGGCCCCTTCGGAGGCGACAGAGTTCTACAAAAAGTTCTCATCGCGCATCGTTTGCCCAAGTAGCTTTTTGGCGAATTGGAAGAAAGAAACATGAAAGCACCAAAAGATTTTTCATTGAAATTCAAGGACTCGTTCAAGTTCCGCTTGCCATGCGGGCATTGTGCTTGGTGAAACAATTATTTTTTTGTTAATTTATTTTTTAATGAAAATCACAAACACCGGAATACAAATCTTCGCACAGCACATTTATGAAAAAAAAAAAATGAACTGTCAAACAAATCAAATTCACCGCGTTAAATTGTTGTTGCAGTTCACATCTATTCATCGACACGAAATGAAATTACAAAAACAACAATGTAAACAAATGGGTTTTGGGGGGTGATACGAACGAAAGATTCCTATCTAGGTATTGCTTAGTCCCGGTCTACATTGAACGATATTTTTAGTGCCGACAAAAAATTGTTGTTGTAAGTCCCGGTCTACATTGAACGATTTTTCCACTGCCGACAAAATATTGTTGTTGTAATCATGTGCGATTGAGAGGTACAACCGACAAGTTCCTTCCAGTTTCGGCCGATTTTTCCATTCAGCACGGGAAAAATCGTTCAATGTAGACCGGGACTAATCGTGTGCGATTGAGAGGTACAGCCGACATGATCCTTCCAGTTTCGGCCGATTTTTCCATTCAGCACGGGAAAAATCGTTCAATGTAGACCGGGACTTATCTGTGGTCCATACGTTGTTTGATACGTTACAGCTGTCAAGTGGAAACTTGAAAGCCATTGGAAAGTGCCAAGTGAAACACTTGTCGTTGTCATTTGTGCTTACTTGATACTTGGAAAAGATAAAACAAATTCAAATAATAATAAAAGGAAATTCACTTATTATTATTAAAACAAACTAAGTTTAAAATGAGAGAGGTAGAAAATGAAAACACAAACCAGCTTCGAAACTATATACTACGTCCAAATATTTCTATACACGACCCCTTGCCCGAAATAATCCCACGAAAACTCGACGAGAGCCGGCTCTTTAACTTGCCTCCGTGCCCAGCTAGTACAAAACTTACACAAAAGAGAAATTTCATAACAGGTAAAATTAGAGATTTTGTAGAAATCGAAGTGGAGCATGTCGGTGCTATGGCCAACAATTCAATGTCAATGCGACGTGAACCGGGTTTGCTGGAAGAAGTCACGCGTGGTTCGGCAATGAACTTTCCATTCTGGCCTGGTGGATTAGATGAACCACAAAAAGAGATCAAGCAAATGAAATGTTATGACTTTAACTTCGACATGGAGTTATTGACAATCCCTCCGGGCTTTACTCGTGGCTTTGAATTCAAAGAAACATCATGTGTAAAGAAGTCCAATCTAAACAATGTCAATCTTTTGAACAATTTGGAACAAGAAATTGATGTTCAAGAATGGTTAAAGCTGACCAAAGAAGAAGAAGAAAACAATGCATCAGAATCAAATGAAGGCGGACTATGTCCCGGTAAATTTAAACATTCTCTCAACGACGATCAACTTCTTGAGGTCGACAAAGGCCCAGTTTTAGACATATCGTCGACGGTTATGACAAATCGCAATTTAAAGATTGAGTGGGCTGAAATGGTTGATATCTCTCAACCGATCTCAGATTTTAATAAAAAAATTCCCATGCCTGCACTCGAGTATCCATTCGACTTAGATGTATTCCAAAAGCAAGCCATTCTTAAGCTCGAGGAAGGGAAGGATGTTTTTGTTGCCGCTCATACTTCAGCAGGTAAGATTTCTATTGCTCTTTAAGATTGGTGACAGGAAAGCATTTTTTATTTTGAAAAGAAGGGAAATTGCTTCTGATCTGATTTGTTTTATTTAATCACAACACATCTTATGAACGAATTCATATTTTTGTATCTAGGCAAGACTGTAGTTGCAGAATATGCAATTGCATTGTCCCAACGTGATATGACTAGAACTATTTACACTTCGCCCATCAAAGCGCTCTCCAATCAGAAATACCGTGACTTTAAGAACACTTTTAAAGACGTAGGACTGATAACAGGTGATCTGCAAATTGATCCAACAGCAACATGCCTTATCATGACCACAGAAATCCTACGATCCATGTTATACTGCGGCAGTGATATAACACGAGATTTAGAATACGTTATATTCGATGAAGTTCATTACATAAATAATCCGGAACGCGGACACGTGTGGGAAGAAGTTATCATCCTGCTGCCCGAGCATGTGCGCATAATAATGTTGAGTGCAACTGTTCCAAATACAATGGAACTAGCAAATTGGGTTGGAAGCACGAAAAAGAGAATGGTGTATGTGATTAGTACACTGAAAAGACCCGTTCCATTGATGCACTATCTTTACACAGGTTCTGGCGGGAAAAGTAAAAATGATATTTTCCTTATTGTGGATGCTAATGGAAATTTCCTTGAGGATAGCTACTCCAAGGCAGTCATGAAGAAAAAAGAAACTACCAGTATTAAATCAAAAGGCGGTGCTGGTGGAGGCAAAATGCTTGGATCTAAGCAAGATCAAAACCTCTGGGTAGGATTGATCGATTTTTTGAAAAGAAATAATAAAATGCCTGTGGTCGCGTTCACTTTGTCACGAAAGCGATGTGACACCAATGCATTTGCTCTGCAATCTTGCGATCTGAATACAGCACGAGAAAAAGGTGCTGTACAGAAATTCTTCCAGCAATGTTTGATGAAGTTGAAGCCTCCAGACCGTATGCTTCCTCAAGTTCTCACAATGAAAGACTCTTTAGAACGTGGAATTGGTGTCCATCACAGTGGTATATTGCCCATTCTCAAAGAGATTGTCGAATTGTTGTTCCAATCGGGGTTGGTGAAGCTATTGTTTGCAACAGAGACATTCGCTATGGGCGTGAATATGCCTGCTAGGACAGTCATTTTTGATTCCCATAAAAAATTCGATGGAATGGAAGTAAGAAATCTTAGACCAGGGGAATACATTCAAATGGCCGGACGTGCTGGCCGCCGTGGTCACGATGAGAATGGAACTGTGATTTTATTGTGTAAGCAAGATGTTCCCGCAGCATTGGAGTTACGTCCGATGATTTTGGGACTTCCCGAAAAGTTGCAATCACAATTCTTGTTGCGTTATTCGGTTATATTGACGTGTTTGAGGATAGAAAGTATCAAAGTCGAAGATATAATGAAGTTTAGTTTTAAAGAGTTCAATATGAAACAACTAATCCCTGCGCAGGCAAAGCAACTTCAACTGGCTGAGGATAAATTCGCCATGATGCCCGAACTAGGTGAACACTTGAAGCCATTAGTAAGATTTTATGTTCTTGCTTCGGAATATCTAAACGAGAAATCACGCTTGATGGTAATATGAAATTCAAAACGAATTTAAAATACGCTTTACATACTTTTTTATTTATATTACAAAGAAATCTCTCCTAAGTCAACCGAAAGTAATGAAGGAAATGAAAATCGGTCGGGTTTTAGTGGTCACACAAGGGCGCCACTATAATAAATTGGGAATTTTGCTATCAATCAAATCAGTTGTTGGAAAAGCAACAGTATATAAAGTTCTCGTACTTGACCATAATCAAGTATCTAAATCAAGGGTAAGTTCATTGTAGTTTATAATTTCATGATTTTTTGTTTACTAAAGAAAAATTCTGATTATTATATTTTGATGACCCAACTAATGAACTTTACTGAGTGCCCAATTTTTGGACTTATCTCAAGGAGACATAACATCGAACATTGCGTGATCGTAACTTTTGTTTACTTAGAATGAAAGTGGAAAAATAAACCCATCTCCGCTTTTCCTATAAATAACAGTTATGTTTTTATATCCGTTCAGTTCATAAGCTCGTGAAGAACCAGGGCCTAGTGACTAACAACTCACAACCACTGTTTGCGCGTGTCGACAGAACTGAAATGGACCTACAATTTTATGACGAATCCGAACCGCTAGACGAGAAGCACTTATTCATGACAAGTGGTATCCTTGGTGGATTTGTCAATTCCTCGCAAGTAGCCCTGACAAAAAAACATTTTAGTTTTTAGGCGGAAGAGGCTGGGAAGTGAACCCAGACCTCCAGCGTGACAGTCCATCGCACTAACAATTTTGCTACGGGCTACTACATTTTAAGTTAAAAGTCTGGATAAAAAAAAAACGGAGAAGAAGTAATATTCTAACAGAGGCAGAACCAATGAACAATACACTGCTTGGAAATTTTAAGGATAGAAAATATTCGCTCTACAAATTTCAGTTAATTTTTTTGTATCAGTAAATAATCCTTGAGTTATTGAACCTTTTAAAACTTACTTATGCCCGTTAATGGTACAGCCAAAACTCATTTAATTTATCAAAGTAGAAGATTCGTAATTATTACATCAAAGTAATCAAAATCCATCGTTGCGTCTGCCAAGAATATATGTTATTTTTTCGGCTGTCATATTTCCTTAGGAACTCTAAAACTATAATTATAGCTTTAAAACATTATTTCTAAATGTAACTTATTAGTATTTAATTTGTATTCAAGGACGTCCTCAATCGCGGAGAAACCTTTAACAAATTGATCTCCCTAACTCCACAAAATAAATTCTTTCAAGCTGATGGTATTGGAGGTCATACAATTCTAGATATCGAAGCAGGTGATATTACTGAAATAACCAAATCCAATATAAAAATCGATCCGGACATCATAATTCGTAATTGGGAGCAACGTCAAATTGAACGTTTTAGAGATTCACCACCGAGTACATCGGTCGTAAAAGCAGTTTCTGAACTTCAAATACTAAATAATAACTATATCGCACAACCAGATTCGGTTAAGTTTATTAATCTTACATCAGAAATAAATGTTTCAGCTGGTAGTGAAATGGCAGAAATTCGTCATCTTGAGCATTTAATAAAACAACTAGTCGAAGTTTTACCACATTCGAATATTGCCGGCTTTGAACAAGAATTTAGCGCAGTTTATGACAAGAAAATTCTGGAAAGACGCATTGAGGAGTTAAAATTCAAGAATTCAACCAAGAACTTATTACTTTATCCAGATTATTGTAATAAATTGGAAGTTCTAAGGGCTCTTAAGTATATTGATGAGTCAGATGAAGGTATGTTGTCAAAGAATATTAGCAAAACTTAACCATGTGTGTCATCATTTAACATTATAACAATGTGTAGGTAAGACGGAGACAAAAAAGAAACAAATGTGGTATAGAGCAAATGAAGGGTCCAGGGGAAAAACGGCGTAAGCCCAACTAAGTTGATTCCGATAAATACGATATATAAGTTACTTTCTAAAGCCTCTTGAGATATTATTTGAAAGATCAAAATAATTTGCCTCATACAATCTAATACAATGATAGGCGTTAATATGTTCTTCCTTTTACGGTCTACGTCTAAGCCGAAAAAAATGTGTTTTTTGAACATTTCTTGCAAAGGAACTAAATATGATAATTAGAAAAGGTTTTTACTTTTTGTTCATACACTATGTACATCCTTCAATTTTCAAAATCTAAGTTTGAAATCAAATAGTTTGAAGAAAGCAACCTTGGACCGTGCTGACCGCCTAACATCGAATAGTCCTTGCAGAAAACTACAAGATGCAACTTTATTTTTTTATAAAAATGGAGCTCAGCCGTTTTTTCCATTGACTCTTTAAATGTTCTACAAGTGAGCGAGGAACGGTTTTAAAATAAACATTTTAGGCGCAAGTTAAAGCTGTAATTCAAAATCTTCGAAATAAATTGGGACATAATGTCCTTCATACAATCACTTAAAACTCTTGTTTCACCAATTAAACTACATAATTAATGATCATTGAAATATTTAAATTCACTTTATAGTCTGAGTGCTGGTAAAAATTTTCTCAAAGTGTTTCATACCGCTCCATATTTTGTGGGCATGTCATTTGTAGCAGTGCAAACTACATGCCATCGGTATAGCAGTGATATCGCGGCCCTAACACTACTAAAATGCAATTTCAAAATGCAATAAACAAAAAATAACCCCTGCAAAAGAGCATTATCCAAATTTACATCACTATCGCTGCCAGATCGATAGAATCTAGTTCATATAGGTACAAGGCTTTAGTAATGTAAATTTGGAGCCGTGTTAAGCTTTTTTGGAGGGGTTATTTTGTTTGTTGCATTTTGAAAGTGCATTTTAGTGGTGTTAGGGCCGCGTTGTCGCTGCCAGACCGATGGCATGTAGTTTGCATTTGCACTGATACAAATAACAAGTCCACAAATTTTAGAGCGGTATAAAACACTTTGAGTAATTGTTTACCAGCTCTCAGACTTTAACATTATCGTTAGAATACATTTCTTCAAATAAAATTATTCTCATCACCATTATCATCAGATTTACCTTACAAAAAGTCTTAAAACTAACCCCCCTATTGTGATTGTCAATTATTGATTGATAGTTGATAAATATTGATATTTTGCATTGGGTAGGTTCAGAGAACTTAGGGGACTTGCAAGTAAGGCAAAATTATAGACTGTGATTGGCCAACTGTCGAAAGTTCCCTACAATTTTTCGACAGCTGACAAATCACAGTCTAGAAATTTGCCTTACTTGCAAGTCCCCTAAGTTCTCTGAACCTACCCATTTTTAAACTCAATTTACTGAAAATCTGATCAACTATTCTTTGATATCTGTCAATTTTCTTATAATTCACAAAGGTCTGCATCATTCTCAATGACCAAAGATTTTGTCGGTTGGGTGGTTTAATATCGAATTTCTGTATTTGTCCAACTATCAATCAACGATTGACAATCGCAATAGGGGTGTAAGTCTATAAAGCAAGTTTAATTTGATAGCTACGTTCGCCTTCTTTTTGAGTTTTAAAATAAAAATTCACATTGCTGTGGTTCTTATAATGTTACACTCTATAGGTAGTTAAATTATTTATTCATAATTTCTCTCATTTTCCTTTCATCTAAGACTTACATATATTAAATTTTATACTTCAGTGACTCTGAAAGGAAAAGTAGCATGTGAAATGGGACAAAATGAATTGTTGATAACAGAATTGATTCTATGTAATATGTTCAATGATTTGGAACCAGCTGAAATTGCTGCATTACTATCAGGATTGGTATTTCAGGCGAAGATTCAAGTAGAACCAGTTATTCCAGAAAAATTGAAAAAGGTTCATTTTATTCTTTATCATTTTTGATATTAATACAATAAATTTGTGATTTTCTTTTAGTGTGTTAAAGAATTCGAAGAAATCAACGATATTATTCTATCAGAAGAACTAAGACATCAAGTTGTAATGGAGACTGAGAATCGTTTAAATTTCGGTTTAATTGAAGTTGTATATGAGTGGGCAAGAAATAAGGTATGAATAATTTATCATTAGCAATGAAAGTAAAGTTTAAAATCTTGTTTGATTTTTTGTATTGTAATAGCCTTTTGCTGAAATTATGAAATTAACAGAAGTACAAGAAGGCATTATTGTGAGATGCATTCAGCAGTTAGATGAAACACTGCGTGATGTTAAGACTGCAGCCATTCGAATTGGTAATCCAGCATTACAAAGTAAAATGGAAGAAGCTTCGAATTCTATCAAAAGAGATATTGTTTTTACCGCAAGTTTATATACCGCCTTGTAATATAAATAATTATAAAGTAGCGAACCCATAAATTTATATACATACTTTTTGAATAATTAACAATAAAACTAATAAAAACTTATATTTAATTAAAAAAAAATCTATATTCAACAAACAAGATTTGGCCTCATTAACAGGGGGGTCATTCCGTAATTTTCAAAACGATAATCGCGAACGTGATCGTCGCTGATTTGCTCTACGTAACTCTCTCGCTATCGTGTCGTCCATTGACTTAGGAATATCTGGACTGCTAACTGATTGTCACTCCTATACAAAATTCAAATATAAATGGTTCCCCCATTGACTTAGGAATATCTAATATATAAGGAGTCAATGGTCACGAATGACAATTTGAATTAGGCGTGTCCCACAAAGTGAATTCTCTGAGACCTTGGAGACTTTCAGAGAAACGGAGGCAAACAATTTTAAGATACATTTCTCAATCTTCATTTAAAATAGCATTTCATTTGACATTCAATGTTTTGATGGTAATGATCAAAAAGCGGTAAGTAAAAAAAAAATATTTGTACGAAAGTAAAATATCCTAATCATGAAAATAAAATCGACAATCACTTTCGGATTCTGCAATTGAACACACCTTGTGATTCTGAAATTGAACAAACCTTGTGTCCGTATACATTTAAACGCGCTTATTATTTTCTTGAGGGAGTTCGCAAATAAAATAGAAGATTTGCAAAATGTAAGTAAATAAACAATTGTAAATTTATTAAAATTACGTAAATTTAAACAACCATTTCATAGGTCGCTTACCCCAGCCCAAATGAGTATTTTAATAAACTTCATGGAGGACCATCGGGATTTGGCCAAAGACTACAAGCCAAATTCCGTCCAAGGAAAGCAATACATAAATGAAATGTGGAAGGACTTGGCAGAGCTTTTAAACGCGGATGGAGTTCATACAAAAACAGTCACTGCTTGGAGAAAAGGAAGTTAAAAATTGGTTTAAATTCAATAGAGAATTTATGTTTTATTAAAGGTGTGGGCCGACCACAAGTACCGTGCTAAAGAGGTTCCTATATCCCAAAACGAAGAAAAAATAATTGAGCTGACTTCCCTCCGGGAAGCGGTTTCGGGAAGCTCATCTAGAGTATTTGGAGCCCCAGCAGCAGGTCCATCTAAAATAGACGATGAGTTGGAGGACTTCACGGCAATCATAGCTGATAGTCCAAATCAGTCACATGAGGGGGAATATGAAGAAAATCTTCTAAAAACTCGACAGAGGTAATTTCAAAAATTTTCTTTGAATGCTGTAAGTATCGTTTACTAAATTTTGTTTAAAATTTAGAAAATCATCTACCTCGTCGGCTCGCGGCAATGCTAAACAAGCAAAAGAGCCCCCCTCGAACGTCCAGCAGCTGCTGAAGACGCAAATTCAAAAAGATTCAGAATATCAAAACAGCGTCATCAATATCCTGAAAGAAAGAAATCGGCAGGATGCGGAATTTCAATCAAAATTGATAGATTTGTTGGAAAAAAGAAACAGCATTGCCGAACAACAGCTCCGTAGAGGATATTTTTAATCAAACTGAGACATGTCTGCCAATTTATGATAAGAAATCGTTCCTTTTTTTAAGTACCTATTTATCAAAAGTTGTTGTTATTCTTAAGTATTTATGAAGTCATTTTTAAGTTTGTTTTTTATTTATGAATTTATTTTTTGTTGTTTACATTCTAAGTTTATTTACAGCTCTATTCTGCTATTCCGTGAACAGTAGATCCGATTCACCAATGAATTTTGTATGTCATCCCTCATTTTTTCAGCGAGTACTCTCATTTGGTTGTTTCCAATTTGTACCTGTGAACTTGACAAACTATATGTTGGGATTTCTTCTATCGCAATGCTATGATGAATTTTGCTTTAATCAGTCACAAAACATATGCTTAATTACAGTGAGTTACTAATATTCAATTTACAGTCGCTCACAAATTTGTATTTTGATCTTTAAACTTCAAAATAATGACAGACGATACCTATTTAGGTATCGCACAAATACAATCGTTTTGACGATATCGTCTTGATGATAATCGGGTTACGGAATGACCTCCCAGATAAAATCCTAATCACATTTCGAGAAGTAAGCCTAAACACTTTGAAGCGTTCTTAGCAACGTCGAATATGTTGTAGTTTTACTGAAGGTGATTGCTTAACACACAACGATAATCTTTAAATATTCTGGGGGGTCATTCCGTAATTTTCAAAACGATAATCGTGAAAACGGTGATCGCCGACGATATCGTCCATAATTTGCTTCACGTAACTCTTCCACTATCGTTTCGTCCATCGATTACAGTTTGAGAGCGTTTGGTATACTCAAACTGTATTTTAATTTTAAAACTGACTGTCTAATGTCAATGAAATGTTTTTTTTATGTGTTTTGTATAAAAGTGAAATAATTGCAACAAAATATATGATATTTGATCGTAATTTTTATACAGATATAAATCCTATATGGGGTCGAAATACTGTGTGTGGCAAAATACTGTATTCAAATTACTGTATGCCAAAATACTGTATGTCAAAATTCTGTATGTGCAAAATGCTGTATGAGCAAAATACTGTATATCAAAACTCTGTATAGTTAAATTCTGGTTGGTCAAAATACTTTATTCCAAAATTCTGTACATCAAAATTCTGTACAAATGCTGTAATGCTGTCTTTTACAGCATTTTTACAGAACTTTAAGATACAGATTATTCAATAGAGGTTTTATAATGCCGGCCACCACCTGAGATAATGCAAGAAATTGATAAAGAAGCAAGCTTCAACTGTTGAGTAATATAGGTACCTAGTTAGGAGCTAAGGGAAAGGAGAGATAAAATAAAATTCTACTCTTATTTACTTCTATTTCGTTCACTTAATTTTTCCTCTTAAACTATTTACTGAGTTTTCTCTTTTTTTTTTGGTAAATGTCAATTTGAATATCAATTTGTTATAGTAAATTTTTGTTTACTCTTTCTTACTTTCTCTATTTAATTTCTTTTCTTCTCTTTTGTTTGTGAAAACACAATTTGACTTCTAGAATGAATTATATTAATGTATATGTACAAGTCATCATTATTTAATAATGGTTTTGGGTAATATTTTACATGTTGTACTTAAAAAAAAATCATCACTCCATTAAAAAGGGCTTTAACTTTCTACAGGAAAGGATAAAATTCTGCGTCGATACGAGCAGTAAAATTTCATGAGTTAATTTGTTCCGGTCAGATCCTATCTTTTTTAGACTATAGTATTATGTGTTTTTTTTTTAAGGAAATTTCTTAAAAAAAAAAACAGTATTGCAAATACAGTAGGGGTTTTCACGATCCGATGCAACTGGTCTAGTATCATTGCAAAAGAGTAAAATTGAAAAATTTTCTTCCAAACTGACAACGACACCAGGCAAATTTTATACTCCATGTTGCAATGGGGTTAAGGTATAGCAAAAAGCAAAACTGTTGCAAGATTAAAGGCAGTGTTGTTGTTAAAGAGCAAGTTCATACAGTGTTTTGACGAACAGAATTTTGAATTTACAGTATAATGACATACAGAATTATGGTTTTACAGTATTTTGAACACACAGAATTTTGTCATAAAGAATTTTGAAAAACAGTTTTATGACCCGCTCCCACATACAAACATACATATATACCAGTGATGGCCCAAAGTTAATCTGATTAACGATTAAAAATTAATGATTAAAAATCATAATCAAAAAATTTGATTAAGATTAATTAATCATAATCAAATTTAAAATGATTATGATTATTAATCATAATCATTAATTTGATTACTTGATTAAGTATTAACTATTTCCAAATGATGGTAGATTGAGCTTAGAAAAAGTGTTAAATTCGGATTTTTCGGGCTAGATTTTGAAAAAGTTATTATTATCAGATTTTATTTAGTTGGTTATCGTATATACAAAAGCTTACAAAAAAAACAGAGATCGAAAGTAAATCTCAACCTTTTTAAAGGTCTTCAAATATCACAACCATGTAATTCAAAAATAATTTTGTTTGGTTTCGCTCAGTGATAAACTTTTATTTACATTTTTTTAGGAGAGAAAGTAATAAAAATCGTTTAGGGATTTTTATTTTGTATTGAAAAAGAAAAAACATTTAGTGAGTATATAAATATTGCACATGATTTTGGTGTATTTTGTAATGCTTGTTTTTATAAGACTTAAACCAAAACGCGAAATGATAGAATCAGGAAGCAAAAAAATATTTTCGCATCAGGGTGGTGCAAGAAAATGTTTTTTTGGTCTATTTCAATGAAATTGACACAGTTTCAACCTGTGTATGATAGAATTATCGAAGAAAAAGATATCCTTGTCTTGGACACCAATTCATCAGCAAATTATGACACCATATAAAATTTAAGGGCATTTTTGAAATCTTTTTATTTTTTTACTCTTTACAGTTAGTTTCAAAAAAGAGCAAAGAGTATGAGATTTTTTAGACAAACAGGCTAACAATATTCTTGTAAATTTTCGAATTCATTCATCAAACTGTTTAGCAACAAATTCTGTAAACTAAGCATTATGAAATCATCACCAAAATGAACATAAATACCACAATTTTCGTTGACTTTTTCTCAGATTTGCATTCTTTACAGACTTCAAATGAAAAAAAAATTGAAAAAAATCTTATATTTTTATTTTTAAATAAGATTTTTTTTTTGCAAGTATAGTTTTTAATCAAGTTAATCAATTAATGATTATTGATTAATGATTAACGCCATTAATCATGATTAAGATTTATTTTCCAATCATGATTATTTTAATCATGATTAATTTAATCTGATTAAAATTAATCAAATTAATTAATTGATTACAAAATTAATCATTTAATGCCAACACTGATATACACATATGTAGCACATTCACAGAATCTAAAATTGCGATTTTAACTCATTTTATCGGACAACATTAGCTACCTTTGGTATTTTATATTCAGTTTTGTTGGTCATTTTGCATTCACCTACGACTGAAAACCGCTTTTTAACTATGGACAGATCTATTTCCAGAGTTAACTAACCCTGGTTTAACTCATTACTAAAAAACTCGGCCTAAGTTAGTCTCATATACATATTTTTGCTATGGGTGTCCAGGGGTTGCAGGGAAATAATTCACTTTTATTGGGAATCTGCTCCACTTTCCAAAGTGGAATTGATTTCCACCGAGAGATAGAATATATTTCACCTTACATTTTGTGGAATTGTTTCTCACCTTAAATTAGGAAAAATTTTAATATGTTTTGCAATACATTCCGTTGCTCTGCTTAGGGTATGCTAAGCCGCCAGGCAGGCGCCTATGTTGTCAGTTGGTGTGCTTTAAGCTTATGTGTAATAAGAAGTACCTTGGGTGGCCGACTTCGCGATTTCAAGGATTTTAACTCCCTTTTTGGGTCCTCTGTCCCGCTCATGCTACTCCGTCGCTCCGCTTAGGGTATGTTCAGTCGCCTGGCAAGCGCCTATGTTGTCAGTTGGTGTGGTTTATGTTAATGTATAGTTAACAGTACCTTGGGTGTGTTGAGTTTTCTTGGGCGATATTTCGGAATCTATTTCGGTGTTTTTTCCTTAGGCGTTATTGCCTAATGCCATTCTCAAAATCTCAAACCTTAAACCTGATTCATAAATATGGCAAGCAGTTCTTATATTTTAAGAACACAATTTTGAAAATTGTTGCATAATGCAAGACATCATTATAATAAATCACGGGATTTTTTAATTTTCTTACATAACTACAAAATAACTAATCAAAAATCATAGAAGAGTAATTATTTCTCAGGGTCAGTTTTACAGTGTGGGGTTAAAGTTAAACCCGAATTAACTCATCAAAGTTGGTGAGTTAACTCTGGATTAACTCAACAATTATTGGTTTTGATATTTAACCTTCCCTCTTTTTAAGTCTTTCTGCATTCATACCCCACTTAGGAACTGTTTCTTAACATAACTGTAGACAAATCTATTTCCAGAGTTAGCTCTGGTTTAACTCACAACTGAAAACTGGAACTAAGTGAACAGTTAACTCCACCTTTCAAAGTGAAATTCATTCTCAGTAAAAATAATAAATTATCTCTCTCGGTAGGAATCAACTCTTCTTTGAAAAGTGGAGCAGATTTCCACTAAAAGTTAAATAAATGCTTATTAGTCCAGTCAAATTATGATAAAATTGGAGCATATGTGGATGTAACATATAGCTCTTCTTTGAAAAGTGAAACAGATTCCCACTTAAAGTGAAATAAATGCTTATTAGTCCAGCCAAATTAGGATAAAATTGAAGCATATGTGGATGTAACATATATGTATAGATTTTTGTGGGATTCGATCAGAAATAATAGACCTGTTTAATAAATCTGTTCGGAACAGAAAAGTACAGAAAAGAACGAAAGGTTGCTCCCGCTCAAAAAAGCGATTTTAAAAGAACAAAAATCGTATGAATAAATGCTTTTTTAAATAAATTAAAATAATCGATTTTTCAATCATCAGTTAAACTATTAGAGGAATAAATGCTGTAGCAACAGGAACATAATTTTATTTTATACGAAGAATAAGTACTATCTGAGGTTTAACTGACAATTGAAAAATTGGCCCTAAAAAAACATTTTTCATACGCTTTTTGTTATTTTAAGCCGTTCGGATTCGGCATAAAATTGTAGGTCCCTTCCATTCCTGTCGAAAGGCGCACACAGGAATGGTTGCGAGTTGTTAGTCACAAGGCCCTGGTTCTTCATGAGCCGTTCTGCCACCCGATTTATTTTATTTATTTTTTGTTATTTTAAAATCGCTTGCAAAGTCACTAAAAAAATAACAAAAATATTGTTACGATACTTTCCAAGTTCCAAGTATGTGTTCAAAAATTTGGGCGGCCAGCTTAAATGTCTAACTTTGACCACTGCATTGAAGCAAAAATTTCGCGGTGCACTAATGAACTTTGTCTCTCATGCCGAACAGACCGATTTGAATGGGGTGTCAATATTTCATTTTGTAATTCCCTAGAGTACTTTAGTACATATGTATTTATAGTAGAATTTGACCATTTTTTTTCAGATTTCAACGATTTATAGCGACAAAAATATAACACCAGAAAGTTTTATAGAAATGTCATCTTGTGGAAAATTTTATTACAAAAAAAATTTGTTTCGATAAGCCGCCAGGCAGGCGCCTATGTTGTCAGTTGGTGTGCTTTAAGCTTATGTGTAATAAGAAGTACCTTGGGTGGCCGACTTCGCGATTTCAAGGATTTTAACTCCCTTTTTGGGTCCTCTGTCCCGCTCATGCTACTCCGTCGCTCCGCTTAGTGTATGTTCAGTCGCCTGGCAAGCGCCTATGTTGTCAGTTGGTGTGGTTTATGTTAATGTATAGTTAACAGTACCTTGGGTGTTTTGAGTTTTCTTGGGCGATATTTCCGAATCTATTTCGGTGTTTTTTCCTTAGGCGTTATTGCCTAACGCCATTCTCAAAATCTCAAACCTTAAACCTGATTCATAAATATGGCAAGCAGTTCTTATATTTTAAGAACACGATTTTGAAAATTGTTGCATAATGCAAGACATCATTATAATAAATCACGGGATTTTTTAATTTTCTTACATAACTACAAAATAACTAATCAAAAATCATAGAAGAGTAATTATTTCTCAGGGTCAGTTTTACAGTGTGGGGTTAAAGTTAAACCCGAATTAACTCATCAAAGTTGGGTAGTTAACTCTGCATTAACTCAACAATTATTGGTTTTGATATTTAACCTTCCCTCTTTTTAAGTCTTTCTGCATTCATACCCCACTTAGGAACTGTTTCTTAACATAACTGTAGACAAATCTATTTCCAGAGTTAGCTCTGGTTTAACTCACAACTGAAAACTGGAACTAAGTGAACAGTTAACTCCACCTTTCAAAGTGAAATTCATTCTCAGTAAAAATAATAAATTCTCTCTCTCGGTAGGAATCAACTCTTCTTTGAAAAGTGGAGCAGATTTCCAATAAAAGTTAAATAAATGCTTATTAGTCCAGTCAAATTATGATAAAATTGGAGCATATGTGGAAGTAACATATAGCTCTTCTTTGAAAAGTGAAACAGATTCCCACTTAAAGTGAAATAAATGCTTATTAGTCCAGCCAAATTAGGATAAAATTGAAGCATATGTGGATGTAACATATTTGTATAGATTTTTGTGGGATTCGATCAGAAATAATAGACCTGTTTAATAAATCTGTTCGGAACAGAAAAGTACAGAAAAGAACGAAAGGTTGCTCCCGCTCAAAAAAGCGATTTTAAAAGAACAAAAATCGTATGAATAAATGCTTTTTTAAATAAATTAAAATAATCGATTTTTCAATCATCAGTTAAACTATTAGAGGAATAAATGCTGTAGCAACAGGAACATAATTTTATTTTATACGAAGAATAAGTACTATATGAGGTTTAACTGACAATTGAAAAATTGGCCCTAAAAAAACATTTTTCATACGCTTTTTGTTATTTTAAGCCGTTCGGATTCGGCATAAAATTGTAGGTCCCTTCCATTCCTGTCGAAAGGCGCACACAGGAATGGTTGCGAGTTGTTAGTCACAAGGCCCTGGTTCTTCATGAGCCGTTCTGCCACCCGATTTATTTTATTTATTTTTTGTTATTTTAAAATCGCTTGCAAAGTCACTAAAAAAATAACAAAAATATTGTTACGATACTTTCCAAGTTCCAAGTATGTGTTCAAAAATTTGGGCGGCCAGCTTAAATGTCTAACTTTGACCACTGCATTGAAGCAAAAATTTCGCGGTGCACTAATGAACTTTGTCTCTCATGCCGAACAGACCGATTTGAATGGGGTTTCAATATTTCATTTTGTAATTCCCTAGAGTACTTTAGTACATATGTATTTATAGTAGAATTTGACCATTTTTTTCAGATTTCAACGATTTATAGCGACAAAAATATAACACCAGAAAGTTTTATAGAAATGTCATCTTGTGGAAAATTTTATACAAAAAAAATTTGTTTGGATATTTTTTTTCCAAAGATGCATACTTCCAAAGTTATATAGGAAAATAACAAAAAACAGGGAGTGAATAATGCACTTTCATGCACTTTTTCATTTTTCCTGCAAATAGTACACCTTTTTGAGCGGGAGAAAACTACTACAAGCTATAGCTTTTGCATTTTGTTCTTGTGCAAATGTGCATGTTTTTGCGGTTTTTATATAGCCAACAAATATAAATCATGCCAAGTGGATTTGTATATAGCAAACTACTACAATCTATACCTTTTGCATTTTGTTCTTATGCATATGTGCTGTTTTTGATGGCTTGTATATAGCCAACTAGTACAAATCATGCCACGTGGATTTGTATATAGTAAATTACTACAAGCTTTAGCCTTTGCATTTTGTTCTTATGCAAATGTGCAGGTCTTTGCGGTTTGTATATAGCCAACTAATACAAATCATGCCACGTGGATTTGTATATAGCAAACTACTACAAGCTGTAGCTTTTGCATTTTGTTCTTATAAAAATCAAACCACGTGGTTTTGTATATAGCAAACTTACTAAAAGCTATAGCTTTTGCATTTTGTTCTTATGCAAATGTGCAGGTCTTTGCGGTTTGTATATAGCCAACCAATACTAATCATGCCACGTGGATTTGTATATAGCAAATTACTACAAGCTATAGCTTTTGTATTTTGTTCTTATGCAAATAAGCAGGTCTTTGCGGTTTGTATATAGCCAACTTATACAAATCAAGCCACGTGGATTTGTATATATGTAGCAAGTTACTACAAGCTATTTTTTTTGCATTTTTGTTTAAAGCCGTCTTATATAAATTTATGGAACTACTTGCTGAACAAAATATACACAGTTTGTATGTATATGTATATATATGTTCATATAATGTACCTATCATACTTTTTGTGCGTTGTAAATTAATTTGTATTTCATGGAAGTTCAGCGATGAGTAGTGAATAAGTATTGATGTTAATATTCATTTTGTTTTTACTTCATTGTTAACAAAACAAAAAAAAAAATTGGTTACCAGCAGGATATGAACCCCGGAGCACGAAATTTCGATCAAAAATCACAATCACAATATGAAAAACAAACACTGTATGTGTTATCAATTTTTTTTTCGATTTTGCATTCAAAGTTTCCCATAAGAAAAAACGAAGAAGGGCCTAAATTAAATAGCAGTACTTTTCCTAAATACTTTTGTATGAACAGGTATTCGTAATACGAGTACAATTGCAATAGAATAATTGAACATGTGATTTTGTAAATCAAGCGTAAAATATATGGAAACTGATAAATAAAATGCTTTTCTTTTTGGGTGTAAAATAATGTTTGATCTCTGCACTGATGTCATTCTGCGATGTAATAGTGGAGCCCAGGTAGACAAAGTCCTTGACAACTTCGAAGTTATATCTGTCCATCGTGATATTTTGCCCGAGTCGACGATGTTGAGATTCCTCTCTCGATGACAGCATATACTTCGTCTTGTCCTCATTAACCACCAATCCCATTTTAGCCGCCTCCAATTTGATGCTCGCAAATGCCCCTGCCACAGCTCGCTTCGTTCTGCCGACAATGTCTATGTCATCCGCATACGCAAGCAATTGAACGGACTTTTGATAGATTGTACCGCTGGTGTTGACATGTGCGTTGCGTACAATGGCTTCAAGAACGATGTTGAATAGGTTGCATGATAACGCGTCGCCTTGCCTCAATCCTTTCTCAACATCAAAGGAATCGGTGGTGTTCTTACCCATTTTGACGGAGCAGCGAGCTTTCTCCATCGTCATCCTGCACAGGCAGGGATGCCGAGACTTGACATGGCTCTGTATAATTCGTCCCTATTCACGCTATCATACGCGACTTTAAAATCGATAAAAAGGAGGTGTGTATCGATCTGGAATTCCCGGGATTTTTCTAAAATCTGTCGGAGTGTGAACATTTGATCGACGGTTGACTTGCCTGGCCTAAGACCACACTGATGACGGCCGATCAGATCGTTGACAAAAGGTTTTAAGCGGGCACACAGAGTAGCCGACAAGATTTTATAAGCGACGTTTAGGAGACTAATTCCTCTGTAGTTGGTACATTTCAGAACATCTCCTTTTTTATGGATGGGGCACACTATACCGAGGTTCCATTCATCGGGCATATGAGCTGGTGTATGCTCCTAGCCAATTCATCTCCCGATGATTTAAATAGTTCGGCTCGTAAGCCATCCGCACCAGCAGCCTTGTACGACTTAAGTTTGGATATCGCCAGCCACACTTCGGTTAGGTCGGGTGGACGGAACTCTTGGCCATCATCGTCCAAGTTGAATGGAGCGGTCTGCCTATTTGCGGCATCTTGGCTGTCTTCGCCATTAAGCAGTCTAGAGAAGTGTTCTTTCCAGATCCTCAGCACTAACTGTGTGTCTACTACCATATTCCCACTCTCATCTCGGCAGGCTTCCGTTCTAGCCTTGAATCCTTGGGTGGATCGCTTCACCCTCTGATAAAATCTTCGAACATCTCCCCTACCGCTACAACCCTCAATAGACTCTACCGCCCGCTTCTCGTGCTCTCTCTTTTTCCTCCTGAGAAGTCGGCGTTCCTCTTTTCGTTTCAGCCCGTAGAGCTCCTGGGCCACTCTCTCAGCAGATCTTGTTCGAGTCTGCAGCATTGCTTGGTAGGCCTCGTCCTTAGCTGCATGCGCTAGCCGGCACTCTTCATCGAACCATGGGTTTCGTTGTATTCGCCATCAGAGGCGGCACTTCTGATGGCTTGTTGACAGTGTTCCCACTGGTCCTCTGCACTTGATGCTGGTGGCGGACCTCCTGAGAGATTAAGAGTAACGTGGTCTGCCAAAGTTCTGGCGGTCTCTTGCGATTTAAGCTTCTCGACATCGAATCTTTTCACAGCATCTGCTCTGCGTTTTCGCGTCATGGATATCCGCATACGTAGTCTAGCTACCACCAGGTAGTGATCCGAGTCAATGTTGGCCCCTCGGAACGTTCGGACGTCCAAGATACTGGAAGCATGTCTCGCGTCTAGCGCAACGTGGTCGATTTGGTTGACGGTTACTTGATCACGCGAGCGCCAAGTCCCCTTGTGTATATTGAGGTGTGGGAAGTAGGTGTTTGAGATGATAACATTTCGCCCCGCCGGAAAGTCTGCCAGCCTGTGTCCGTTGCCGGAAGTTTCGTCGTGTAGGCTGTGTCCTCCGACTATCGAACCAAAGATGCCCTCCTTACCGAATCTTGCGTTGAAGTCACCAAGAATGATCTTCACGTCGTACTTCGGGCACATATCATACGTTGTCTCCAGGAGATCGTAGAATGCTTTGGTTGAGTCCTCTCTCCCCTCATGGGGGGCATGAACACAGATCAGCGAAATGTTCTTAAATTTGCCCTTGATGCGGATTGTGACCAGGCGCTCGCTTACACTTCGGAAGCCCAAGACTTCTTGCCTAAGTCTTCCCATCATCACAAAACCTCAACCAAGGAGCCACTGACCCTGTTCCTTCAAGCACCCGCCGTAGTAGATGTCACACGTTTTCAGTCTCCGTATGCCCTCTCCATCCCATCGCACTTCCTGGATGGCTGTTACGTCAGCCTTTAGCCTGTCCAGGTTCTCCACTTATTGTTCGGCTGCACGTTTTCTGTATAAGGACAGGACGTTCCACGTGCAGATCTGAAATTCATTGTCCTTGTTTCGTTTGCTGGGGTCTTCAACTTTAAAATCATCCATATCCGAGGCTTGTTGTTGTTTCGGAACAACTTTTTTTTACGTGGTAGGGAAGTTACTCCGACGCACAACCCCTGACCCGGAGGACCAGACCCTTCGTATAACTCCAAGGGTAGGGAGCCGGATAAACCGCTCCATATAGGCCTGAGCTACAAATATGTCGTAGTAGCCCATATAAGGTGTTCACTAAGTAGTTGAACCTAACTGGAACTGTAGACGCCATCGTTGATTCCATCTAGAGAATTCGTCCACTGCCGCCTCGATGAAAGGAGAAGTGCCTTAGTGGGAACACTCCTTCCCCCCTCTCTTGTTGGCTGTCCCCAACAGCTTTCCACGGGGATTTAAACCCCGTCTCCAGCTGAGGTACTAGACACCCGATGTTCACCACTAGGAGGTGAGAGTAGGAGCTGAAACAGAATGCCTTACCGAAAGGGCAAGACAAAACGCGCTTCGAGTGTTTGTTACTGGGCTTAACCAGCCCACAAGTAATATAGTGTTCTTTCTTAACCCTGGGGATTTACCTAATGCTCTAGCGAGAGCATAGGAAATAGAGTCTAATCAGACAAGGATTAGAAACATAGGTTACAGTAACTGTTCAGACTCGTTTGTCTGAAGTTGTAATTATCAAGCACATTAACTTGATAATTGTAAACTTTTGAACCAAGCACTTGAACTTGTTCAAACGGAGGTAATCCAACTGAGTAAAATAATCAACAGTAACGACTTCTGGCACTTAATGAATTTTATACCTTCAATCATGAGTCTTTTATACCTTAAAGCTACAATTATTATAATCAAAAGTAGGTTACAATGTTTTAATATCTAGAACAATATTATAACATTACAATATTACAACATAAAATACTTAAATTATAACAAAAAGAAAACACAAAACGAAATACAAATATATAAAACAATAGTCAGCGGTTGGCGTCAGCAATACATATTGGTTGACCCAGTGACTTTGATATTCCGTAATTATATCATATCAACTGCACCGTCAGCTTTTCTGAATCATTCAATGAAATTGGTGTTGTATGATTTGTATTGAACTAAACATTCTCCCCCGCGTTGAACGATGGTTCAACTATTTAGATAACTGTGACAGTGAAATCTGACTCAGCTTTTGTTTGTCGAGGCTTAGGATTTGGTTTCATTGAGATCCCGGATGATCTCGATTTTCGTGTCCAGATTAGATGGATGATGAGTGTGATTGTTAATAGCAGAGCTACATATCCAATTGTAGCGTTGTGGTAAGTGTGAATTTGGAGCTTATGGGGTAGTTCCAGAATTCCTTGCTCAGCGATTATGTTGTGTAGGTCAGTGAGGGTTTTTGAGTTGGCTTGCTGACATTAACAGTGAACTTACTTTACCATGAGTCCAACACTCCAAATAGAGAGTTTGCTATGTTTCCGATGAAATTAGCTGCTCCTCTTTTTCGTCTCTTAGTTGGTATCTTATGTACTGGTTCTGATGAATTATTGTTATTTTCTGTTTGTTCGCCTTCATCTCTTGATGTTATATTATCGGTCGCTTCCTTTTCAATTGGTAATGGTGCTAATCGATGAATCGGGCGTTTCCAGACCCCAGATGCTGTTTTTACTTCTACTACTCTTATTGCACCATCATTACCCTTGATTGTCTTGAAGATTCTACCGAGAGGCCATTGAAGTGATGGAACGTTGTCTTCTTTTATGATGACCATATCACCTTCTTTAATGTTCTTAGAGCTCTTCTTCCACTTGTAACGGTATTGAAGTTCTTGAAGATATTCCTGTCACCATCGTTTCCAAAATTCATGCTTTAGGTGTGACACATGATTCCATCTCGTCAATAGTGTCTACTTCAGAGGAGTTGCGTTAACATCAGTTTTTGCGGTGAGTGGTTCGCCGATAAGAAAATGTCCTGGAGTTAATTATTTATACAAATTTCAAATGCAATATTTATTGAATAACTTGAAAGTAGGGCTGGCCACGAGACGAGAAAAGTCTCGGTCTCGCATGACGAGACTGGCTTTTAAGCAACCGAGACGAGACTGAGATGAGGCTGTATATTTGGACCGAAATTTACAGAGAGTTTGGGTCACTTGAAAGTGGTGTTAGTGGTCTTGAGTTAAGAATGGCTTCAATTCCAATTAATACAGTTTCCAGTTCTTCATATGTTAGCGAGGCTGTGGCTACACTCCTCTTTAACAAATGTTTTGCTGATTTTACTGCTGCTTCCCAAAGTCCTCCGAAATGAGGGGCCCTTGGTGATATGAAGTTGAATTGTATTGAATGACCACTGCACTCTTTAGTTATGGTTTCACGTGCACCTTCTGAGTAGATTGTGTCATATAATTCAGTTAGTTGATTATTTTCTCCCACAAAATTAGTCGCATTATCACAGTATATGTTTTGACAATGTCCTCTGCGACCGATGAAACGTTTCAATGCTCCAAGAAACGATTCGGTAGTTAAATCGCTAACTAGTTCAATATGTATCGCCTTTGTGGCGAAACAACAGAAGATTGCAACATATGCCTTGTGAGGTCGCTTGCCACGGATTTTGTAATGAATCCAAAATGGGCCACAGTAGTCCACTCCTGAGTTGATAAAAGGTCTTGCCGGTGTGGTGTGATTCTTGGTGAAGGTAGATTTCCCATTACTTGTTGAAGTAATTGTGGTCTAGCTCTGGTGCATTTAATACAGTGGTGTACAATTGATCGTGCCATTATTTTTCCCTTTATAGGCCAAAACCTTTGCCTCATTTAAGCAAGCAATGTCTGAGGTCCACAGTGTTTGTGCTGCTCATGAATTTCTTTCATCAATAGTTTTGTCAATGGATTGTTGTATGGTAGAAGCATCGGATGTTTTGTATCAAAAGGAAGTAATCCGGAGTCTAGTCGACCTCCAACTCGCATAATTCCCTTGTCATCCAAAAATGGAGACAAGCTAGCAAACTGGCTGTTTCCCTTCAGTTCCTTGTATTTTTGCAGGTCACTGATTTCTTCCTTGAAATCAAATGCCTGCATTGCTCGTATTATCACTGTCAGTGATTCTTCTAGCTCTCGTGTGGTTAAGTGGATTTCTCTTATACCCTCTTTGTTTCTAGCTTGATTACAGAACCGTCGGATATACGAGATTATCCGTTGAAGCGTATTAAAAGATTCTCTATGATTTATCTTGTAAATCATATTCTGATCAATATCCTGGATCACTGTTGCTACAGTGATGGGTCCCTTTCTTTCACTGTTGTCTGGGGTTCCCAGACTTTTGGGATAACTTGCTGGCCAACTATCTTCCTGACCATGTAGAAATAGTGGGCCGTAAAACCACAGTGTGCATAATGTAAACTTTTCTGGTTGAAGACCTCTTGATATCACATCTGCTGGATTATAATTTGAAGAAACATGTCGCCATTGCTCGGAAAGTGTTAGTCTTTGAATACTGGAAACTCGATTAGCAACAAATGTTTGAAATGATGCTGATGGTGAATTTATCCATGCAAGGACGATTTCAGAGTCTGTCCATAAGAATGTAGGGACGTCTTTAAGGTTCAAGTCGTTCTTAACTCTAGCTGTTAGTTGAGCCCCTAAGACTGCAGCGCATAGTTCTAGTCGTGGTAATGTTTGTCTTTTTAGTGGAGCCACTCGGGATTTTGAACAAAGTAGCCTAACTATTATTGTTTCATTTTTCAGAATTGCTCGCAGGTACACAACTGTACCATATGCCTTTTCAGATGCATCAGAAAAGGTGTGAATCTGTATCTTTGCTGGTACCTCATTGTTAAACATATGACGTGAGAACTGAAAATTGTTTAAGCCTTTCAGGTTTTCACGAAACTGCATCCATCTTGTATGTAGCTCAACTGGTAATGATTCGTCCCATGAAAGTTTTAGTGACCATAGCTCCTGTACGAATATTTTAGCTGTAACGACTACTGGAGCCATTATACCCAATGGATCAAATAATTTTGCAAGATCTGATGTTACAATCCGCTTCGTTATTCGATTTGTTGAATTTAAGCTTGTTTTAACACAAAATCTGTCGTTCTTTGATTGCCGTGTTAAACCAAGTGCCTTGATTGATTCGATACTTTCATTTCCGAAATCAAGATCGATTTCCTGGTCCTCTTTAGCAATGCCTTGAAGTAATCGGGGATGATTTGCACACCATTTCCTTAGTTTGAATCCTGCTCCCTTTAATATTTGTGTGACTTGGTTTTGCATTTCCAGGGTTGTTACCAAGCTGTTATCGACGGTCAAACAGTCATCGACATAGAAATCATTGTGTAGAGTTTTAGATCCTAGTGGAAATCTTTTGCTGTTCTCCTTGGCGAGCTTCTGCAGACTCTGCCAAATATGGAGCTGCTCTTGTTCCATAGGTCAGTGTGTTGAGGTCATAATAATTCAGAGGTGCTTTTTCATCAATTCTCCATACAATGGTTTGGTATCTTCTGTCCTCTGGATGTATGATTATTTGACGATACATTTTTTGGATATCAGTGCAGAATACGTATCTTGGAAGTCGAAAACGAAGTAATAATAAAATAGTTCACCTTGTACTGTAGGTCCTGTGTACATGATATCATTTAATGAAATTCCTGAAGACGTTTTTGATGATGCATCGAAAACGACTTGAAGTTTGGTGGTGCTACTATCTTCTTTAAAAACACAGTGATGTGGTATGAAGTAACTAGGCGATGCTATGTCATTGATGTCGATTTTGGTCATGTGGCCTAAATCTTCGTACTCTTCCATAAATTGAATGTAATGGTCTTTTACTTCTCTATTCTTGGCTAATCTTCGTTCAAGTGCTAAAAATCTGTTGACTGCTATTTCCTTAGATTTTCCGAGAGCAGATGTATCTCCATGAAATGGTACCTTGACAATGAATCTTCCTTCAGTGCTTATTTTTGTATTTTGTGCAAAATGAGCTTCACACATCTCTTCATCCCTTGACAAGTTGCTACCTTGTGTTTCTACTTCTTCGAGGCTCCATAGTCGTTCAACCATTTGATGGAGGTCGTTGTCATCGTAAGTAGAGATGCCACATGTTGCTGTATTTGTCTTTGATTCTGTTAACTTTCCTGCTATAACCCATCCAACTGTGTTTTGTAGTATAGGTAGAGCATCTGATAAACGTATCTGCCCAATGGAAAGTAATTGATGATAGAACTCTGCTCCAAGAAGAATATCAATTTTATTTGGTCAATTGAAGAATGGGTCGGCCAATGGTACATTCTTTGGAATTGCCCACGATGAAGTGTGGAAGTGTTGAGATGGTTGTGGAGATATGATGTTTGGTAGAACAAAAGCTTCTAGTTGAGTATTAAAACCACTTGTTCTTGATTGCAATTTAATGTTTACACGTTGGTGGGATTCTCTTTTTCCGTTGCCAATACCTTGGATGCTAATTGATGTCGGCTTTAAATGAAGACCTAGTTTCCTTACCAGGCGTTCTGTTATGAGATTCACTTGTGAACCGGAATCCAATACAGCTCTGCACTCAAACCTTTGTCCATTGTTTGTTATGAGTTCTACGATGGCTGTACTCAGGAATATGTACTGATGCCCTTCTGGGTTCTTCGATGCTGATAGTGTCACTGATGAACTTGAATTTGCTTGAGACTTTGTATTATTGTCCGCTTCTATGTTAGTAGCATGCTTCATACTTTGATATCCCTTGTTGTGACTCTCAAGATGTAGAAGCGAGTTGTGTTTTTGGTTGCATTTCAAGCAACCTCTTGATATGCAATTTTTGGCAGCATGGCCAATCTTTAGGCAATTAATGCAATTTTTAAATTTTTGCACCATTTGAATACGTTCTTGAGTCTGTAATTGTAGGAATTGCTTGCAGGCAAATATAGGATGAGTTCCAGATTGACAAACCTTACAAGTTCCTTTACGATTTGATATTAAAGATGCACATGCTCGAGGAGTTGAATCCTTTCTTTTCTGTCCAATTGATTACAACAACTGAAACTGGCTTTCCAAGAACGTCAAAAATTCTTTTATTGATTGTAATTCCTTTGGTTTAGTAAGGGATTGCTCGTAAAGAATTCTTGTGCTTTGATCAAGTTTGCTCACAAGCAAATGTAGTAAAATGGGATCCCAAGTTGCCGTATCCACACCAATGTTGCCTAACGCCATCAAACACTCTTGCGTGGTGTCTTGTAGATTCTTGATGGCCGATGCTGATGGCTGTGGTTGTGTACTGCTGGGTTGCCCAATTATCTTTTGTAAGAGGGTGGAAGTGAGAACCCTGATATTATTGTATCTTTCTTGAAGGCTAGCCCATGCTGTTCGGTAGTTGTCTTCAGTCAGCGATTGATGACGAATTAAATTCTCAGCTTCTCCACTTAGATGTGTTTTGAGGTACCACATCTTCTGAATGTTGGGTATAGATTGCTTGTCTACCATTTGTGAAAATAGATCAAAAAACTGTCGCCATTTCAGGTAATCACCATCAAATTTAGGAATGGTAACCTTCGGTAGATGTAGCGAGTTGTTTTTGACGATGCCCATTTCAGAATTGCTACTGCCTTGTGGATGTGTTTTTATGGATAACTTTACAAATGTTTGTTGAACCCTCTGCTCCATATTGATGAAGTCTATATGTTTATAGCCTTCAGCTGCTTTGGGCGACCTGCATCGTGCCTGATCGGGAAACTATTGATTGCTCAGAACTTGGTCTGGGCCAGTAGCGCAACAATCAGTCACGATGAAGTGCTTGTTTTCCTCCTCGTGGTGGTCCCCGGGCAACTATTTGTGTATCCCAATATACATAAATAGGCCAAAATTACAAGTGCGAAAAGGCCTAGCTTTCTAGGATTGGTTACGGAGGTTAGCATTCTCCGTAACTGAAATCAACCCGCTACCGAAACCAACACTACGCCTCGGATAATAAATGATAACTCGTTGACGACTTTTGGCTATTGTACCCAGACAAAGATAGGTTTCTGGAATTTGAAGACGCTTCTTGACAATGGAAAAGAAGGTCCTCAGAATGCCAGATTCCTGCAACTAGAGAAGGAATTCATGCGGTATAGGATGGACATCTTAGGGATAAGTGAAGTTAGATGGCTGGGCTCGGGGCAGTTTAAGTCACCAACCCGTAACACTGTACTATTCTATTCCGGAAAAACACCTGGAAGCGCTCGGGAATCTGGCGTTGGATTGCTGCTTTCCAAAACAGCTCTCAAAAGCTTTATTTCCTGGGAGCCTTTAGGTGACAGAATCCTGAAAGCCAGGTTCCGGACTAGAGTACGTCGCGTCACCATCATACAGTGTTACGCCCCAACTTTGCTCTCTTCTGACGAGGAGAAGGAGGCCTTTTATAACCGGCTGAGTGCTGCTTATGATAGCGTTCCACGAGGTGATATAATTATGGTGATGGGACACTTAAATGCCAAGGTTGGCAATGACAACACTGGGCTAAGGCATGTCATGGGAAAACATGGTGTTGGTAACCGAAACGACAATGGCGAACGATTTGTCGATTTCTGCAATGCCAACGGCCTTGTTATTGGAGGGACCATGTTCGAGCATAAGACGTGCCACAAAGTCAGTTGGGTGTCGACTGACAGACAAGCAACTTCCAACCAAATTGACCACTTCGCGATCAGCCGGCGTTTTAGAAGCAGTCTCCAGGACGTCCGTAACAGAAGAGGTGCCGACATGGGAATGGCCCGGGACCACCATCTGATGGTTGCTACCGTTAGATTGCGTACAGCTGCAGTTCGGAGATCCCAAGGAAACACTCGAATGCCCAAGTTTAATACAGATAGACTAAAGGATCCCGCAGTGCGCCAACAACTAGGGGACCACCTTTCACAAGGATTGAACGCAATCAGCAGCACGGAAACCACATCCATCGAAAATCATTGGTGTGCTGTGAAAAATGTGTTCATATCCGGTGCTGAAAGTATAGTCGGCCGGGCGCAAGGGAGAAATAGTGCTTGGCTTTCCGACGAAACTTGGGCAAGGATCGAAGTAAGGAAACACCTTAAAGCTCGCATCGCAGCTACCCCAGCAGCAGGGAGAAACGAGCTTGAGGCTACGTACCGCATGAAGATGAGGGAAGTTCACCGTAGTGTGCGATGTGATAAGCGTAACTACATCAACGCATTGGCTACAGAAGCAGAAGAAGCCGCTAGTAGGTGTGACAGTAGGACCGTCTACAGAATTACCAAAGAGCTCACTGGTGTCTAGAGCTCTAAACAACACCTGGTTAAAGACAAAGAAGTAGAGATGGTAGAGGATTTCCAATATCTTGGGAGTATTGTCTCTACGGGTGGCGGAACTGAACTGGACGTAAACAGCCGAATCAGAAAAGCAAAGGCTGCGTTCGGAATGCTGTCCAAAATATGGAGAAACAACTCTTTTAGCTTAAAGACCAAGTTACGACTGTTCCCCTCCAATGTTGAATCCGTTCTGCTTTACGGCTGCAGCACTTAGAAAGTCACTGACACTGTCACTAGAATGCTGCAAACCTCCGTTAATAGATGTCTACGAAACATCTTGAGGATTTTCTGGCCCAACCGTATCTCCAATGCCGAACTTCATGCGAGAACGGGTCAGGAGCCCATAGACTCCATTATACGGAGAAGAAAGTGGCAGTGGATTGGCCATACGCTTCGAAAAGGCGATCGGTGCATTGCATCTGAAGCAATGCAGTGGAACCCGCTCACACAGGAGGGAAGACAAGTGGGCCGGCCTAGAAGTACATGGCGTAGAACGGTCGAACAGGAATCGGCACGACTGGGGAAAAGTTGGAGAGAGCTGAAATATATTTCAAGAAATCGTACACGATGGCGCGCAGGTGTTGTGGAGGCCCTATGTCCCGTAAGGGAAACATCACGGACGTAATAGGTCCGAGGACCTAAGTAAGTAAGTAAGTATTATTATCCATTGATAGTCCATCCAATAATCTCTCAAGAGAGCACATGAGTGCTCTCTGTCTTCGAATGATACTCGTTATTTTGGATGGTTCTGGTGTTTCTATGCTTCTCGATGATGGTGCGGGCAGGCCTTGTTGGTGCAATTTACCGGTTTCATCTAAGGAACTTATTGCCTCTTCAAAATGTTTGGTGTATTGTTGCACTAATGCTGAAACTTCCTTGAAGTACCTTTTCGTAAAGTATTCATGGTTGAAGTCAACATTCGGAAGTCCCTTGATTTTCTGGTCACCTTGCTCAAAATTCTTCCATTGCTCTTGAAGCCGTAGAAGCCTTTCTTCAAAGTAAATCTTCGTAGCTTTGCGATCAGATGAATCCTTTTTGAAGTTGGAGATGATCCGCTGAATCTCTTTACCACTAGCTACTTGGGTCACTACACATTCCTCGAATGATGTCATCTTTGTTGTTTTTTAGATAAGTATATATAGGTATGCAAAGTCTGTAGCTGGATAACGCTTGGAATATATATATTTTGACTTTTACTCCTTACCAATTTAGACGTGGTACGGCGAGTAGCCTAGTAAACCTTGACCCAAAAGCGAGTAGCTCTTTAGGGCGTCTATATTACTATAATTATATCAAAAATTGGTTTGACTCCAACGAGTTGCTTAATTAAGTGAAACACAATCTTTGAATGTAGAATAAGAAGTGAGTGTTTTAATTTTATTCTTCTCTTTTTATACAAAATTCGTCAATAAAATAATGCCTGTATTGGTATTCAACAATACTTCGATATTCAATAAGAATTCCCATAAAATGCAGCATCAGCATAATAGCCATGCACTTCAAGTGTTTTGGGCTAGCTTGCTTATGATGCATATTTTACTACCATAAGTCAGAGACCCTTAATTATGTTTGTTTTTCTTCAATCACTGAAAGTGTTGTTGTATATTTGGTGTCATATTATATAGCTTGTGCACTGAAGGTGCCAGTTGAACTATATGAGCATTTATTTATAGTTATATGCACAATGCACTGAGTGTGCCAACGGAAATATGAATGTTGTATTGTTTGTGCTTTGGCTTTGCTATAGCTGATCATGAAATGTAATGCGATGGGAATATGGATATTAAACATCGAAGCAGGTTGAACGTTCTATTAATTGTTTTGAGGTTTGAGGCAATTAATTAAGTGATCGCTGGTGCGATCCCTTCACACCACCCTTCCTGGGATAAAAAGGAGAAATCATAACATGGAATGATTTCTTCTTTTTTATGCGATACTTGTACATCAAGGGATCTAGCTAAGTTTGTTATTTGATATTTTTTTTGTTGGTACAATTTTCTGTCTTACAATATTTTTTTTTAAATATATAGATTTTAATTTATTAACAGTTTTTATCTAGTTAACCCGGGTTAATAAAAATTATGTATAAAACTAAATGATAGTTAAGTACTTATATATTTAATTATTCTTATATAACTTTTTTTTTTTTTTTTTTTAATCATGTACATATATTTAGTATTTAATCTCTTAATTCTAACGATCCTACAATAATAACATATATATATAAAAAGGTTTTAATCTATTTTTATGAACTGTCATTGTTTTGTTTTCATATTTAATATCGCAGTTCACCCCATTTTGAGATAGTATTTCGTATGGACCAATATAGATTGGGTCTAACTTTTTTCTATTTTCATTTCTTAACAAAACTAGACTTCCTACGTTAAAATCTGAAGCCTTTGCTTTTACATCTGTATCGTACCTCGTCTTTCTATTAATTTTCTTGCTTATCAAAGTATCCCTAGCGTCTTTATGAGCTATTTGTAGTTTGTGTTTTAAGTCTATCACGTAGTCTTCGTAGTTGTATACTGGATCTACTTTATTTGTGAGATTGGAAGGTAAATTACATTGTCTTCCAAATACTAATTCAAAAGGTGTGTACCCTGTTTCTGAATGTACTGAAGTGTTGTAACAGAAAACATAATAGGGTAGCCAGTTGCTCCAATCTGTATGTTTTTCCGATACATAACTCCTAAGATAAGCTCCTTAAACTTTATGGGAATTCTCTAACGCTCCAATGCTTTCATGATGGTAAGCAGTGGACTGTAGTTGTTCTATCTTTAACAAACTACACATATCTTTAAAAACTTTATTTATAAACTCGGTACCTTGATCAGATGCTATAGTTCCAGGGGCTCCATATCTAAGAATAAAAGATTCGACGAGCCCTTTAGCTTATTTGGTAAAGCTATTGCTTCAGTGAATTTAGTTAATTCGTCTTGAAGAGTAAGAATATATTTTGACCCATTTTCTGATTCGTCAAGGGGTCCTACTAAATCAAGAAAAATTTTATCGAAGCCTGATTCTGCTGTTG
This sequence comes from Melangyna quadrimaculata, assembly GCA_949320155.1. NCBI lineage: Eukaryota > Metazoa > Arthropoda > Insecta > Diptera > Syrphidae > Melangyna > Melangyna quadrimaculata. The sequence goes on from OX439483.1 coordinate 369,548,414, forward strand.
ACGTTATAGTCATAGGTTGCTTCTTTGGTTGTATATGTTTGTTACGTTGACATATTGGGCAGTGCTTAACGTATGTCGTCACATCGTTTTGCATGCCTGTCCAATAATATCTTTTTTTTAATGTTTCGCATTATGCGATTTATACCAGCATGTCCACTCGTTGGTAACATATGATAATCATTTAGTATTAATTTAATTTTGCAAGGGTCTGTTATTTTAATTTTTTCATCTATTATGTGCACTTTTATTTTACTTTCTTTAAATATTCCTTCTATCATTTTCTTTATATTTATTTTTTCTTTATGACGTCCGTTTGTTATTTTTTTAATTCTTCTTTAGTAATATAAATATTTTTAATTGATAAAGGTCCGCAAATTGAACGCACGTCCCTCAACAATATTTTGTCAAATGATGCTGATCGGTCAATAGTGCCATTCTTGGATTCCTTTTCATTATTCATTTGCGGTTCACAATTTTTCTGTACGTCCCTCAACAACATTTTGTCAAATGACTTAGCATTAGTACTTATCTTGGACCGGTTTAAAATTAAACAATTACTTCCTGGAATATATCCCAATATAAGATTTGGATTTAATACTCTAGTACCCTTTATTTTTGCAAAATCTTCATCTTCTTCTTTAAAACTGCTAATTATTTTTAACTCAACTACTTTCAAACCCGTTTCCGGAGCTTTTAAAAGTTCATTGATGATCTTTTCTTTTTCTACTTTTTCTTTTGGGGGATTTTCATTGTTTATATCGGATTTCTTTGATTGTGCTCTTGTTGTGACACAAACGTAAAGTTTTTGGAAGTCTTCTGAATGAATTTGTATTCTACTTAGAGCATCTGCAGTGCAGTTGTTTTTCCCTGGTGTATACTCTACATAAAAAGTATATTCTTCTATTAATAGTCTAAATTTGGTTAATCGACTGGAAGGTTCTTTAAGTGAAAATAGATATACTAAAGGCATATGATCGGTTAATATTTTAAAACGTCTTCCGAAAAGATACGGTCTGAAATGCTTTACTGCCCAAACTATAGCAAGTAATTCTTTTTCTATAGTACTATAATTCTTTTCTGCTTTGTTAAGAGATTTACTTGCGTAAGCAATTGGTTTATCATCATAATTGGATAACACAGAACCTAAAGCAAATCCAGATGCGTCTGTTCGGAGTATGAATTCTTTTTCAAAATTTGGGAACTGTAAAACATTTGGACTTATTAGCACTTCTTTAAGCAAATTAAAAGATGTTTTGCAATCTTCAGAGAATTTAAAATCTACGTTCTTTCTTAATAACCGATTTAAAGGTATTGCCAGTGTAGCAAAGTTTGGTATGAATTTTCGGTAATAGTTAGCAAATGCTACGAATCTTCTTACTTCATCTGCGTTTTTGGGAGTTGGGTAATTTTTCATTACATTCGACTTAGATTAATCTGGTATAATACCATTACTGGATATTATGTGTCCTAAATATAAAACTTCTTTTCTTAGAAAAGCACATTTTCTAGGATGGATTTTAAGATTCGATTCCCTAAATCTTTCAAAAACTTCCATTACATTCTTATTATGGTCTTCTAAATTTCTACCGAAGACTATTAAATCGTCAAGATATACCTACAAAACAACGTGAGTAAGTTAGACCTGACATAGCTACAGACATCATTCTTGAAAAAGTGCTGGGTGATATTTTTAAACCCATGGGAAGTCGTTTCATTTGATAATGTCCGTTTTCTGTTGAAAAGGCCGTGCAAGGTCTGCTATTTTTCTCTAATTCCATTTGATAATAACCTTGGCTTAAATCTATGCATGAAAAATATGTTGCACCTCCAACCATATCAAATATGTCAGTTATATTGGGTAATGGAAATTTATCATCCTCAATAACATCGTTTACTTTTCTATAATCAATTACCAATCTGATTTTTTGTATTCCCGTTATGGGATCTTTTTTCTTGGGAACTACAAGAATAGGTGAGTTTCAGGCGGATATTGAAGGTTCTATTATATCATCTTTGAGCATCTTTTCTAATTCTATTTGAATATCTTTTTTCTGAGAATGATGTAATCTATATGGTTTGGTATATTTTGCAGTAGCTCCTTCCTTGAGTGATATGTGGGCCTGACCTATATGTGTGTGTGTTAATTTGTCGCTTTCTAGGTGAAAAATATCTTGAAATTTAGAACATATAGCTTTGAGTTCGTATTTTTCCTCCTCATTAAGAGTTTCGAAATTTATTTCTTTAAGTAACTGTTTTGTTCGTAAATTTGAAGGTTTTATAGTTTGTTCGTATGCTATAGTATGGTATTCTGATATTGGTGTGGACTTGGGTTCTATCCATTTGATTCTTACTTCGGATTCTCGGGTATTTAAAATTTTAATTGGAATTTTACCGTTTCTCGACTGAGAAATAGAATTTGCCATAAAAACTCCTTCACAAAGTTCTTGTGAATCGAATATTCTTGTATCTAAATGTTTACTATTAAGCCAATAGGTGGCTTCGGATCTGGGTGCGATGGTAAGTGAAATAAGTTGTTCTGAGTTTAATATTGGAAGTGAAATTTGGAAAGCTTCTGAAGATTATTTTAATACAAAGTGTTCTAGATCTATTACTGGCCCAAAATCTTTAAGAAAATCAGCACCAATGATTCCATCTACAGGTACTGGAAATGAGTCTTGTACTACATGAAAAGTATAGGATGTTTCGTGTTGTCCTATTGTAACGCTATTTATGCTAGTGCCTACTGTTCTTAAATTACCGGAAATACCCTGTGTTGTTATTTCATTATTTTCATTTATTTTTGTATTTTTATCCAGAACTCCTTGTTTAATTGTGCAAATTGATGCTCCTGTATCTAATAAAAATCTTATACCTGATTTATTGTTAATCTTAAATTTTACATATAGGCCGTTTGTTATGCCCCCTGCACATATAGCTATGTGTTGTTTTGGGCTTACAGATTTCCCCCCGATAGGTCGGCTTCCCCCTCGGTGGGTATTTCGTTTCCCTCATTTATAATATAAGTTGTTTCCCTTTCCCTATTATTATTTCGGTTATTCTTCACCGCGTTTCTTTCATTGCCTCTTATGTTGGAATTATTTTGATAAGTATTGTCCCTTCTATAAAAATTAGATTAGTTATTATTTTGTCTATTTATGTTATTTGTATTGGTTCTATTAGTGTTATTATATTGAATAGAATTGTTATTCTGTCGCGAATTAAAACGTGGTTGGTAATATGATCGTTGGTAATTGTTATTATTGTTAAAATTATTTTGCCTTGGAAAATTTTGAAAGTAATTGCTACGAAAATTTGTTTGTCGTGGAAAATTTCTATCCATGTTACTAGAATTATTAGCATTATTTCGGTAGTTATTGTGATAACTCCGAGGTGAAAAACCCTGGTTTGTTTGGTTTTGGGCATTAGAATAACTAAAATTGTTGGCATATCTGATATTTTCTGTAACTTGGGCTGTACTTGGAGCTAACTCTAAGAGATGTGTTATAGCATCTTGCATTTTTGTATGCCTTGCACTATCCAAAATTATCTTGTATCTATCATTAACTCCTTGTTTTAAAAACGCTAAACCTCTACGTTCATTTGCTGCTGTTAATGTTTCTCTAGACTGCTCCCCTTGTATGGTTATTTCTAATTCTGTCATTTTTGATACTAAGTGTTCTATCTCTGACACGAATTCTCGCATAGGTCGATTTTTTTGACGTGATCTATCTAGCTTAGCTTGAATACTCTCTATTGTGTCCTTATCTCCGCATTTCGCAATTAAATTTTGTTTTAATTGTTCAATTGTTATAATTTTTGCGGTTCCCTCGCAATTAAGTACAGGCAACTTTTGTGCCTTACTAAAATCAAATTCTGCCATTTTGTCTGTATTTTTTGTTGTTACTAAAATTGGTTCTTTTTCTATGTCTTCTTGCTTTATACTAGCTGTAATTCTTTCTAAGGCCTCTTTATGATATCTATATAAATTATCCTAAATTGGCCGAAGGTCGTTTTTCCCTTGTTCGGATAATGTTTGTTCTAAGAGTATAGCCTGAATACGCGCTCTTTTAAAAATTTCTTCAACTTGTTCTTTTTTTTGTTTTCCTGACTCTTTTGACCTTTTTCTATTCGGTCCGTCTTTACTCAGGTTTCTCAAGATGTGGTGAAGTTCTTCGATAATATTAGTCAGATTTTCCATAAGTTTTTTGATACATAATAATTTTAAAGAATACATATGTATATTAAAAAAAAATGTTTTTTTTTTTTTTTTTTTTACACAGATATTCGTCTGCCTATAATATTATTTTGTATGATTTCTTTTATTTACGATATTATTTAATTTTCTCTTAATTGTCCTGTGGACGTATTTTAAGAAGAATATTATTATTATAACTAATAAAATTGATAAAAAGTCTATTTCATAGTTAGATTTTTCATTAAGTTTATTCAATTGAGGTCCGTTGTTGTTCACAACTACCTCTTCTATTTTCGATTGTCCTTTACCCATTATTTAGAGACGCTTTTTTGTTGTTCTCTACCAGGAACTCCTTTTCGTCTTGTTGTCTTTGTCTTCTTTTCTTCTGCCTGGAGGAGCGGATAGCTCCCTTTAGATTTCTTACCTCTTTTAGATATTTTTGTCTTCCTTCTGTAGATAGGCCAGGTATGTTCGCCAGGTTTTCCCCCTCTTTTGCTTACTGGTGGAATGTTTGCTTCAGGTGTCCGTTTTATGCTGTTTCTTCTTTTATAATCCTCCATACTGATAGGTTTTGGTCCTGCCTCCACTGTTTTCGGTTGGTTAATTAGAGCTTGTGCCTGCTCTATTAGATTGGCTGCCAAAGCCAGGCGAATTTTCTCTGACATCTAAGTGGATGTGTCCTATGCAACGTCTTGTTTCTTCTTGTTGGTTGTAGATATCGTCGACGATGTCAATGGTGTAAATGCCTCTGACCGGTTGAAAGTTATCAAATCTGCAGCACAGGTTGTCTTGTCGGAGCTCAAGCAGATCTTCTTGTCAGCTTCGCTCAAAGTCTTCTTCTTAGTCCTTTAGTCTGGCAAGATCGCCATGCAAAGTCTGTAGCTGGATAACGCTTGGAATATATATATTTTGACTTTTACTCCTTACCAATTTAGACGTGGTACGGCGAGTAGCCTAGTAAACCTTGACCCAAAAGCGAGTAGCTCTTTAGGGCGTCTATATTACTATAATTATATCAAAAATTGGTTTGACTCCAGCGAGTTGCTTAATTAAGTGAAACACAATCTTTGAATGTAGAATAAGAAGTGAGTGTTTTAATTTTATTCTTCTCTTTTTATACAAAATTCGTCAATAAAATAATGCCTGTATTGGTATTCAACAATACTTCGATATTCAATAAGAATTCCCATAAAATGCAGCATCAGCATAATAGCCATGCACTTCAAGTGTTTTGGGCTAGCTTGCTTATGATGCATATTTTACTACCATAAGTCAGAGACCCTTAATTATGTTTGTTTTTCTTCAATCACTGAAAGTGTTGTTGTATATTTGGTGTCATATTATATAGCTTGTGCACTGAAGGTGCCAGTTGAACTATATGAGCATTTATTTATAGTTATATGCACAATGCACTGAGTGTGCCAACGGAAATATGAATGTTGTATTGTTTGTGCTTTGGCTTTGCTATAGCTGATCATGAAATGTAATGCGATGGGAATATGGATATTAAACATCGAAGCAGGTTGAACGTTCTATTAATTGTTTTGAGGTTTGAGGCAATTAATTAAGTGATCGCTGGTGCGATCCCTTCACAGGTATACGTCAGCCACAGATAATTAAGTAGATGAAGGTATGTACGTTCTATAGATATGTATATCTATTTGCGATCAGCCACTTGATGTTAATGATACTAGGTTTTAGATATGTATATCTAACGATGATGAATAAGATGATACGTCAATCACTGGTTCTTATGATCAGTTGAATCACGTCGGGGTCACCAAAATGTTCAGACTCGTTTGTCTGAAGTTGTAATTATCAAGCACATTAAGTTGATAATTGTAAACTTTTGAACCAAGCACTTGAACTTGTTCAAACGGAGGTAATCCAACTGAGTAAAATAATCAACAGTAACGACTTCTGGTACTTAATGAATTTTATACCATCAATCATGAGTCTTTTATACCTTAAAGCTACAATTATTATAATCAAAAGTAGGTTACAATGTTTTAATATCTAGAACAATATTATAACATAACAATATTACAACATAAAATACTTAAATTATAACAAAAAGAAAACCCAAAACGAAATACAAATAAATAAAACAATAGTCAGCGGTTGGCGTCAGCAATACATATTGGTTGACCCAGTGACGTTGATATTCCGTAATTATATCATATCAACTGCATCGTCAGCTTTTCTGATTCATTGGCTTCAATGAAATTGGTGTTGTATGATTTGTATTGAACTAAACAGTAACGATCGACATCAGTCTCGACAACATGGACCGAATCCATTGTCCAACCAGTCGACAACCAGGCCATTCCGCCAAAATAGAGCAACGAACCACAATGACTTGCCCCACCAAAATAGACAGTTTACGGAACCCTTCCAACAACGGAATAAACCATTCCAACAGAATCGCCATCTTAGCAATTCTGGTAACGGTTATAACCGACCCGAGAGGATGGACACATCGAGTGGGAATTTAGTGCCCGCGAGACAAGCTACGCCTCATAACTTTAGTAATTATAGGCCACAATGGTCTAATGATACTTACAATAACAACCCGGTCAAGAGAGAGCGAACAATAAGCGATCAGATTGCTACAAATAAAATTCCACGCCTCAATAACTTAAATGAGAGCGGTAATTTTTCAGAATAAGGCACGACTTACCATATATAAAAAGAACGGATGGTAGGTCGGGCGCATATTTTATATTTTGATAGATACAGGAGCAACTGATAATTATGTAAAACCAGGTCTGTTCCCAAGTATGGAGCTTGAAACTCCATCGCGAGTTAATAGCGTCCACGGAACCACCATCATCCACACTTATCAAGACATACATATCTTGGGAGTAAGGGATAAATTTTATGAGCTTAACGAACTCAAGGATTTCGATGCGATTATTGGCATCAAATTATTAAGAAAAGTAAATGGAAATATTAATATCAGGGACTCGACGTTGAAATATGATCAGGGCATGATACCCTTAATGTTCAACGATAATTTAATAAACACTCTTACTATAAATAACGAAATCTCTACGAAAGCAAAACTAACTTTAATCTTAAACAAAATATCAGGGTGTCTTCACCGAGAACCCAAATTACCTTCCATACAACACTCGTGTGCAATGTAGCATAGATACTACTATTGACACAGCTATTTGGACCAAAGGTTATCCATATCCACAATCAGTGGCAAATTTTGTTAACAAAGAAATCGAGAACTTACTCGAAAATAAAATAATACAACCTAGAAGAAGCGCATACAACTCTCCTGTATGGGTTGTAGACAAAAAGGGTTTTAACGAAGATGGTACGAAGAAGCATAGACTAGTCATAGACTATAAAAAGCTTAATTCTTTCACCAAAACTGAAAAGTACCCGATGGCGGAAACATCCGTGATCCTAGCTAATCTAGGCAAAGCTAGATATTTCACCACTCTCGATTTGCAGAGCGGTTTCCATCAGATTAAACTGAAGAAAAGCGATAGGAAGAAAACGGCTTTTAGCGTTAACAACGGCAAATACGAATTCCTTCGAATGCCGTTTGGATTAAAAAACGCACCGTCCATTTTTCAAAGAACTATGGATGATATTCTCCGCGAGTATATAGGCAAATTTTGCCACGTCTATATCGATGACGTCATCATATACTCAGAAACGGAAGAGGAACATCTCGAACATATCGAGATAATAACTAAAGCCTTGAGCACGGCAAACATGAGAATATCGAGCGTAAAATCTAAATACTTCATGAAAGAAGTAGAATTTCTTGGGTACATCGTATCCTTTAATTGTATTAAAATGGACCCAGTCAAAACTCGATGCATAGAGGAATTCCCACAACCGCAGACTTTACTTCAACTAAGATCTTTCTTGGGGTTAGCTGGTTATAACCGTAAATTCATAAGAAATCACGCGATGACTGTCAAACCCATGACCAGGTATCTTAGAGGAGAGAATGGTAGAACTGGCCAAAATAATAGCGAAAAGGTAACAATAGAATTCGATAAGGAAGCCATTAAAACATTCAAGATATTGAGAGACAAACTCTGCGAGCAAGTTACTCTCAACCAACCTGATTTTACCGAAAGATTTGAGCTAACAACAGACGCTAGCAACTCAGACGTAGGTGCAGTGCTTAGCCAAAATAATTAACCAATAATTTTTATAAGTCGAACTTTAAGTAAAACCGAAGAGAGCTACGCGACAAACAAGAAAGAACTTCTTGCCATAATTTGGGCATTGAAGAACCTTCGAAATTACCTTTACGATGAGAGTGGTATCCGCATATATACAGATCACCAACTATTAACGTTTGCCATTGGTGATAAAAACCCAAACGCAAAAATAAAACGCTGGCGCGCCTTCATAGAAGAATACGCTCCGGAAATTATATACAAACCAGGTAAGGAGAATATCGTAGCTGATGCTCTCGGTAGACAGGAACTCAATATGATGAACGAAGACGAATCAGAAGCAGGAACTGTTAACAGTGCAGAGAGTAGTCCCATTTCAGATGTAAAAAGAGTAAACCAAAGAATTAATAACTTTAAAGTACAATTAATCATAGACGAATCACTTAAGAATAAAATAATTTCAAAAGAAATCCACACAGGCTACTGGAGACATACAGTGCTTTTTAAAGATGTAGACATAGTAAGAGAAATTAAAACAATAATAAAAACAGGCTTAATTGTAGGAATTTATAGTACCGAAGAGATATTCCTCAAAATTAAAGATAAAATTTTAGAAGAATTTCCAACAGTTAAGTTCTAATTCTGTAATTAAATAGTTGAAGATGTAACCGATAAGGAAGAGCAATTAGGTATTATCACTGCTAAACACAACCGAGCTCATAGACAAGCTTAAGAAGTGTATAAGCAAATCGTTAATAAATATTATTGGCCAAACACTTTCAAACAAATTCTCTCAATTAATGCTTCATGTGAAATCTGTAAAAAGAATAAGTATGACAGACATCCGAATAAGCAACCAATTGGATGGAGAGACTCCCATTCCTGAAGAAGGGGGAGAACGCATTCACGCAGATATTTACTACTGCGAAAACGCATCATTTCTTACAATGACAGACCCTTTTTCAAATTATTTGATTACGACTCAAGTTCATTTGAAAATCGAAGCAAAAAATAGAATGGTTGAATTATTACCGCTTTTTGGTAACGTCAGAACGTTGATAACCGATAATGAAGCAGCATTTTGCTCACCTTCTGCTCAATGTACATACAACCTCCTAAATATAACCCATAAAACTACACCACCGGCTCACTCAAAGAGCAACGGAGCAATAGAAAGAGTTCACTCTACACTAACAGAGCTTATTAGAATAGTTAAAGAAACTACACATATAACAGATATAAAAGATGTAATGACTCTAGCCACAAAGAAATATAACGAAACAATTCACACGGTGTCAGACAAACGACCGACGGATATATTCCATAATTATATAGATAATAGTGACACAAAAGGTAAACTCCAAACACACCAACAAAAAAATTCAGGATATTTTAATAAAAATAGGAAAAATAAAACATATAAAGTAGGAGAAACAATTTTTGTTAACAATGGACAGAGAAGAAGTAAGAGCAAATCTATATTTGGAAAAAAGAAAGTTAAAGAAGACTTAGGGAAAATAGTTATAGATTCTATTTCTAATAATCGAAAAATCCATAAAGATAATATTAGAAATTAAACTTACAGACGATGCTTCTTATACTAACGCTAGTAGCATCAACTTTAGTGCAACAAATCACCGACTACAACAATGATGAATTTATTTTGATAGAAGATGGTAGAGCCGCAGTTTACGAAGATTTCGGGGAGATCTATAACGTCATCAATTTAACTACCTACTCCGAAATATTAGATAGATTTAAAGCCAAAAAGGAACATTTTAAAAATCATTAACCAGGAGCTAGAACTAGCCGACAAATTACTCAATAGGGAACGTAGAGGTATCAAGGAATTAGGCACCCTTTGGAAATGGATCCCCGGTAGTCCAGACCATGATGATGCCACCAAAATCAATTTAAAGTTGCAGGAGTTAATCAAATCAAACAACAGACAAAAAACATAAATAAACAATTGTTCGACAAGTTAGACAGCCTACATAGAGACATATATATTAAAGAGACAGCAGAAATTAAAATAGTGAAATATATAATTATAGAACTTAGGGAGATAATAAACACCATTAATTTAAGTAAATCAAATGTACTCAATACACTATTGTTAGATTTTGACGAAATAAAAAGCATTATGGAACAAGAAAAAGTAAATATATCCATAACAGACACACTAGATGCTTCCATATTTAAAATGGTGCAAAAAAATAATATAACTGTGCTATTTGTCAAATACCCCAAAGTCAAAGGGTAAGGTTACCATTATATAACTAGAAGTAATGATGTAAATGTTTAACGAACCTTTTAAATAAATATAAAGCTAACTGTACAAAAATCAAAGAATGAAACGAACCTATAGAAATTATTAACGAAGGAAATATTGTATTAACAGGAAATCATATTGTCAATGAAATAAAACTAGCAGGAATCAAGGTTCAATAGGAAAATAATGTATCAATTGATGGAAAATTGTATTTTAACTCTAAAAACCAAATATTAGAACATTTTAAGTTAAATAAACCATCCCAAATCCAAATTCTCGAGTACATTGCTTCACAAGACGAGAATCTTATGTACACAACCTTAGATTACATAGAACCATTTTTGTCCGATGTAAAAGAACATCCCGCATTGTGGGGAATATGTATAAAAATATCTATTTGCATATGTATCTACTCTGCCTACAAGATTTACCAGGTACGAGTGTATCAAGCGAACAAAGCGAACATACCTGATCATGATTAACAAGTCGCAATAGAAATGGAAAATTTCATAGACAATTCAAGATCAAGAGTACAGGATATCTTAAGCGAAAGATTGGGACAATCTTCTTCCGACCACGGAGAGAGTTAACACATGGTGACCACACGGGTCAACACGTGCAGACAAGTGCAGGATGAAAAATGACACCAACCCCGAAATAAGATCGGGATTATGGTAAACTGCATAATTTATGACTCAAGCCAACATCATCTGCAACAGATAATGAAATGGTTTATGACCGACGACGCCGCTGATAACTACCGCTATCTGAACCTTTGAGGAGAGTACGACGATCACAACGAGCAGTCCGATTCCAACCCCGCAACCATAAACATCAATACTTGTAACACTAGTAATAAGTTGCATTTTAAATAAAATATATTTTTTTATTAAAAATATTTGTTTGAAAAACTAATTTGTCACACGATTTCAGTCTCCGTATGCCCTCCCCAACTAACAATTTAGCTTGTAGTAGGTCCGATTTTCATAATTTCGGAAGCTATTTCTTGTATATAATTTGCACAAGGCTTAGGTATGCAAATCAAACATATTTGTTGGTATTTTTACCCAAAACAATTTCCTTAAGGCCTTTTAAAATAAGTTATATAGCAGTCAATGAGGTTTAACTTTCATAAGGCCTTTTTTAGACCTGCCAACATTGGTAAGATAAAGCGCGAAAATAAATAATTTGTATATAGCATTCTGCTGCAAGCCTAATACAAATCATGCCACGTGGATTTGCATATAGCGAACTACTACAAGCTTTTGCTTTGGCATTATGTTCTTATACAAATCATACCACGTGGATTTGTATGTAGCAAACTACTACAAGATATAGCTTTTGCATTTTGTTCTTATGCAAATGTGCAGGTTTTTGCGGTTTGTATATAGCCAACTAATACAAATCATGCCACGTGGATTTGTATATAGCAAAGTACTACAAGCTATAGCTTTTGCATTTTGTTCTTACACAAATCAAACCACGGGGATTTATACATATGTAGCAAACTACTACAAGCTATAGCTTTTGCATTTTGTTCTTATGCAAATGTGCAGGTTTTTGCCAACAAATACAAATCATGCCAAGTGAATTTTTAAATATAAAATTACTACAAGCTATAGCTTTTGCATTTTGTTCTTATGCAAATGTGCAGGTTTTGCGGTTTGTATATAGCCAACTAATACAAATCATGCCACGTGGATTTGTATATAGCAAACTAATACAAGCTATAGCTTTTGCATTTTGTTCTTATGCAAATGTGCAGGTTTTTTCAGATTGTATATAGCCAACTAAAGACTTAACTACATAGACCTACTTTTGCACAAAAGTGAGAAATTAAAATGCTCGCTAAAGATACATGCTTGCAAAAAAACACACGAAAACTGTTCTGACACATAAATTTAACCACCATGCACAATTTTTCATTGTTTTTTTTTGCAAGAAGGTGTCTTCAGAATAGATATTTATTTCTCACTTTTGTACTATTGTACAAAAGTAGGCCTATTTTTTTTTTTTTTTTTTTTTTTGTTTATATTAAGCGCGTGCAAAAGGGGTTGTGACTACCCTTAAGATGATATACACAGCACGAGCGATTAGGTAGATTGGAGGGGATTTAAAAGGAGATACCGATGCACATTGGTTTTGAATGTCTGTAGATCACAATGGGAGGGGAAAATTAAGCTGGGTAGAGCATTCCACATTCGAGTAGTAAGAATCTCTGTACTTAACAGTACGACCGAAATTGGGCTCAAGGGTAAACTGATGGGCATTCCTAGAAGCGCGAGTATTACGGTTGAATTGTTTAAGGCTATGTAGTTAAGCCTTAATACAGATCATGCCACGTGGATTTGTATATAACAAACTATTACAAGCTATACCTTTTGCATTTTGTCCTTATGCAAGTGTGCAGTTTTTGGCGGCTTGTATATAGCCAACTAGTACAAATCATGCCACGTGGATTTGTATATAGCAAATTACTTCAAGCTATAGCTTCTGCATTTTGTTCTTATGCAAATAAGCAGGTTTTTGCGGTTTGTATATAGCCAACTAATACTAATCATGCCACGTGGATTTGTATATAGCAAACTACTAAAAGCTATAGCTTTTGCATTTTGTTCTTTTTAAAATCAAACCACGTGGATTTGTATATAGCAAACTACTACAAGCTATAGCTTTTGCATTTTGTTCTTATGCAAATGTGCAGGTCTTTGCGGTTTGTGTATAGCCAACTAATACAAATCATGCCACGTGGATTTGTATATAGCAAATTACTTCAAGCTATAGCTTTTGTATTTTGTTCTTATGCAAATAAGCAGGTCTTTGCGGTTCATATATAGCCAACTTATACAAATCAAGCCACGTGGGTTTGTATATATGTAGCAAGTCTTATATAAATTTATGGAACTACAACAGCATTTGTACGTTTTGAATTTGCTGAACAAAATATACACAGTATGTATGTAACGGGTGATTTTTTAGCTGGTTTGTTTTGGCAACACTGGTTTTGACAGCTGACGTGTGTTTAGTACCTTGTGTCACTGTCAAACAGCTTCAGTTTGGTTTGCAATTTAACCATGGATTGTCTTACAAATGAACAACGCTTGCAAATTATTGAATTTTACTATCAAAATTCGTGCTCGGTTCGAAATGTTCATCGCGCGCTGCTTCCATTTTATGGTCGGCATTCTCGACCTTCTGAGCAGTCTATTCGGAAGATTGTGACCAAATGTCGCACCAAATTTACTTTGTTGGACATTAAACCACCAACACGTTTACGTACTGTGCGTAGTGAAGAAAATATTGCGGCCGTATCAGCTAGTGTGACAGAAGACCGCGAAATGTCGATTCGGCGCCGTTCCCAGCAGTTAGGCCTTTGTTACTGCACTACGTGGAAAATTTTGCGGAAGGATTTGGGCGTAAAGCCTTTTAAGATACAGCTGGTGCAAGAACTAAAGCCAGCCGACCTACCACAACGCCGAATTTTTGGTGAATGGGCTCTTGGAAAGCTGGCCGAGGATCCGCTTTTTTATCGAAAAATTGTGTTCAGCGATGAGGCTCATTTTTGGTTAAATGGGTACGTAAATAAGCAAAATTGCCGCATTTGGAGTGAAGATCAGCCAGAAGCATTGCAACAGCTACCAATGCATCCCGAAAAAGTCACTGTTTGGTGCGGTTTATGGGCCGGTGGCATTATTGGGCCATATTTCTTCAAAGATGATGCGAATCGCAGCGTTACTGTAAATGGTGAACGCTACCGAGCGATGATAACAAACTTTTTTTTGCCCGAAATGGAAGTTCTTGACGTGCATGATATGTGGTTTCAACAAGACGGTGCCACATGCCACACAGCACGCGAAACAATGGCGCAATTGCGAGGCGAGTTTGGTGAACAGTTAATTTCACGTTTGGGCCGGTCAATTGGCCGCCTAGATCGTGCGATTTGACACCATTAGACTATTTTTTGTGGGGGTATGTCAAGGCTAATGTCTATAGGGATAAGCCCGCTTCGATTGACGCACTGGAAGCCAACATCCATGCATTCATTCGTGAGATACCGGCCGATATGTGTGAAAGAGTATGCCAAAATTGGACTCAGCGGATGGGCTACCTGAGACGCAGCCGCGGTCAACATTTGCATAAAATTATATTTAAACGTTAAATTGCAAGGTTCAAACTATCGATTCAAATAAATATTTCATTCATTTTTTTGAATTTTTTGTGTTTTTTTTTTTTTAAAGTTCTAAACCTCTTAAAAAATCACCCATTATATGTATATATATGTTCATATTATGTACCTATCTTACTTTTTGTGCGTTGTAAATTAATTTGTATTTCATGGAAATTCAGCGATGAGTAGTGAATAAGTATTGATGTTAATATTCATTTTGTTTTAACTTCATTGTTACCAGCAGGATATGAACTCCGGAGCACGAAATTTCGATAAAAAATCACAATCACAATTTGAAAAACAAACCCTGTATGTGTTATCAGTTTCTTTTTCGATTTTGCATTCAAACTTTCCCATAAGAGTAATAGCAGTACTTTTCCTAAATACTTTTGTATGAACAGGTATTCATAATACAATTGCAATAGAATAATTATTAAACATGTGATTTTGTAAATCAAGCGTAAAATATATCGAAACTGACAAATAAAATGCTTTACGTTGTGGGTGTAAAATAATGTTTGGTTAGAAAAAAATCAAGACAGAGGCGTAGGTAGGAGTACTAACAATTTATGCGATTCGGAAAAATTTGTTAGTTTTAAAAATGAAGTTATGTATTTGAATAGATGAAAGTTTTTTCCACTACAGTTCTTGCAATGAAACAGATGAGCGTAATCTTGGTTTCGGTTCGGAATTACTCCTTTTACTCCAGATTTTTAATATTCGATAGAAAAAGAACAGAAACAATAAAAAAGGAGTAACTCCAGACTATCAAATGAAAACGAAATAAATATATAATTTAATTATTTTCATCTCAATTTGCCATAGGTTTCTACATTTCTACATACATTAAAGATAGTGAAGAATTTTAAGTGCAAATTTGCTCATTATCCCTTGGAGCGTGGACCGTGACATCGGTTTTTCGACTTTTCACATTCATCTGAAAACTTTTAAAGCAAAAAGGGGGTTTCCTTGGGTTTTTGACATCTCGCCCCCAACTATCAACTGTCAAAGTGAAAGGTGTGATTTTTCGGATTTTCGACATTGCGTCACCACTGTCAACTGTCAAAGTGTTGAGTGCGATTCTATCGCCTTCCACTGGGTTTAGAGTGCTAGTCGTGACTGTAGGTAAAATGCAGCTGCTTAATCCATTGGCGCCCTCAAATTTTGACATATTGACACTTGTCAAATTGAAAAGTGAAATTTCTCGGTTTCTGTTGGTGCTAGACCGCTGGCCGAAACACTAGATAATACCACCCTCCTATCTCGATTGGCATCCTCAGATTTTGACATTTCGACACTTTTCAAATTGAAAAGTTAAATTTCTCGGTTTCTGTTGGTGCTAGAGCGCTGGCCGAAACACTATGTAATACCACCCTCCTAAATCGATTGGCATCCTCAGATTTTGACATTTCAACACTTGTCAAATTTATCGGTTTCTGTTGGTGCTAAAGTGCTGGCCAAAACATTTGGTAATACCACCCTTCTTAATCGATTGGCGTCCTCAGATTTTGTCATTTCGACACTTGTCAAATTGAATAGTGCAATTTATCGGTTTCTGTTGGTGCTATAGCGCTGGCCGAAACCACCCTCCTAAATCGATTGGCATCCTCAGATTTTGACATTTCGACACTTGTCAAATTTCTCGGTTTCTGTTGGTTCGAGAGCGCTTGCCGAATCACTAGGTAATACCACTCTCCTTAATCGATTGGCATCCTCAGGTTTTGACATTTCGACACTGTTAAATTTCAAAGTGAAATTACTCAGTTTCTGTTGGTGCTAAAGCACTGGTCGCGACATTTTGACATTTCGACACCCGACCAGAAACCCAGCTTTAATATTTTTGTATTAATATTTATTTATGAATTTTATATTTTTACAGCGTTCGTTAAAACGTGAAATTTGTCACATCTTAGGTGACTCACCCTGTATAATTTCCTTATATTCGCTTCTTTTCGCGCGAACGCTTAAGTGCATCTACCACAATTCTACTTCTACCTATACTGACAAAATATATGAAAATATTTCATTTAAATCCATGGGTAACTCAAGTTCCTCACAAACCCTTTCTTTCTACGCACATGAAATCATTTTAATGGCGACATTCATCCATTAAAAAAAAAAACAACAACAACAATACAGGTTTGTTTATATTTTTTTTCTGCTAAATAAAGCAAATAAGTTTCGATAATATTTTCTTCTCGATTTACAAACTCGCATATTTTATTATTCTATTTTCGGCGTTCGAATCCTGCTGGTGCCAAATGTTTTTTTTTTTTTAACAATGAAGTTAAACGTAAAGCATACGCAAAGCATCAACGCATTAAAATTTGGACTTTCCACTCCTATGTCACAGGAATGGAAGTGTGCTCAGACAGTTGATCAGAAGGACGTGAGTTCAAACCCCGGAAAAATCATGTAAGTACAAATTTAATTTTTTTTTCAATTTAGTTAAATTCTATACATTACAGATAAACAAACATTCTGTGGCTCCACAAATGTTGAGAAAATAAGCCAGATTTTTTTTTTATTTTTCCAAGTGTATTGAGAGGCTTTTATAAAGTCTTAGAAAAAGGCCTACAAATTATTAGGCCTTTTTAAGACCTTATTATACAAGTTATTTGTTTTCAAAGTAACTGCAGGTGAAAGTCATTTTAAGACCATATTATACAGATTATTGTTTTTAGTATCTTGTTTCTTTAAGGCCTTATTATAATGTTCGTGGAAAGGTATTGATTTGCATAGCACTTGTTATGGAAGTTCTTATGGCAGTTAAATAGCTTGTATAACCTGCCCCAAAATGATTTGCATAAGACCTGTTTTAGTTACTATACAAGCCAATAAATAGCTTTTTTAAGGCCTAATTAAGATGTTCGTGGAAAGGTATTGATGTGCATAGTGCTTGAGATGGAAGTTCTTGTGGAGTTAATTAGCTTGTATAACTTACGCCAAAATGATTTGCATACGACCTATTATGGTTACTATACAAGCCAGGAAATAGCTTGTATTGAACCTACTACAAGCTAAATTGTTAGTTGGGTCTCCATCCCATCGCAATTCCTGTATGGCTGTTACGTCAGCCTTTAGCCTGTCCAGGTTCTCCACTAATTGTTCGGCTGCACGTGTTCTGTTTCGTTTGCTGGGGTCGTCAACTTTAAGATCATCCATATCCGAGGCTTGTTGTTGTTTCGGAACAAACTTTTTTTTACGTGTTAGGGAAGTTACCCTGACGCACAACTCCCGACCCGGAGGACGAGACCCTTCGTATAACTCCAAGGGTAGGGAGCCGGATAAACCGCTCCTTATAGGCCTGAGCTACAAATATGTCGTAGTAGCCCATATAAGGTGTTCCCTAAGTAGTTCAACCTAACTGGAACTGTAGACGCAACCGTTGATTCCATCTGGAGAATTCGTCCGCTGCCGCCTCGATGAAAGGAGAAGTGGGAACACTCCTCCCCCCTCTCTCGTTGGCTGTCCCCAACATCTTTCCACGGGGACTTAAACCCCGTCTCCAGCTGAGGTACTAGACACCCGATGTTTACCACTAGGAGGTGAGAGTAGGAGTTGATAGACAGAGGTGTGTTTTAAGAAAAACCTGTGGACGCTTGTGTCCTCTTGAATGCACATAACTACCCTTTTGAATATCAAGAAATTTCGTTTTTAGTGATTTCATTTCAGTTTCAATTGATTCAGCCTCTTGTGCAGTTAAAGTATGAAGCAATGTCATAGGATAATTTTCAGGTAATGGACCTTGCCACCAAAGAGTATGTGTAACTAATGTTGCAGGACTGATGGCACGACTTGCGCAATCTGCAGCATTGAACTGGGTGCGAATATAATTCCAATTAACCACAATAGAATGCCCTTGAATAAATGCCACTCTTGAAGCCACATATTGTTTGAGTTGTGAAGGGTTTTTATTAAGCCAATGCAAGACGATTTTCGAATTACTCCAAAGTGTGTAGGGTAGTCCTTCCAAATGTAAAGCCATGCGGATATCATTCATGAGATTAGTAAGCAAGTGATAGCTGCACAAAGCTCAAGCCTGGGTATCGTGATTGTTTTGATTGGAGCCACCTTTGTTTTTGCTGTGATTATTCGAGTTATATGTTTGCCATCCTTCTGCCTTGTACTGAGATATATCGCAGCAGCATATGCCTTAACGCTAGCATCGCAAAAGCCATATAAACGTGATGATGTTTCTAAAGACATGCCAAGCCAACGAGGTATGCGAATTTCCTCCACTTGCTTCAGTTGTTTGCAAAAAGGAACCCATTCTTTAAGTATATCAGGTGGTACTGGTTCATCCCAGCCCAAGCAAGTCTGCCATCATTTCTGGATGCTGAGTTTAGCCAAAATAACGATAGGTGATAACATGCCAGTTGGGTCGTATAGCCTTGCTGCATCACTTAGAATTTTCCTCTTTGTATTGGATATATGCTCTTCCAAGCGAAAGCGATAAAATAATTCATCTGTTGATGAATCCCAATGCAAGCCAAGAACAGTTGTTTCTGCCAATTGAAGGTTCATGTCGTTTGTGCCAGATGTATCTGAGAATTGTGCCAAGATCTCAAAGTTATTTGTTTTCCATTTGCGTAGGTGAAAATGTCCTTCTTGTAGAACCGATACCACATCCTTACCCAATTGAATCGCCATCTGAACGGTAGGTGCAACAGTAATAATAAGTAATAAGATGCTATGACGAGCAGCCAAGATTCTTGAATCTTCTAATAATTTATGACAATGATCCATGCCACATTGTACTATTGCTCGAATCGCCAAATATGGGCCACTTGCTGTTCCATGAGTCACTGTTGCCAATTGGTATGATCGTAATGGTTGATCAGTTGATTCTCGCCATAAAATTTGTTGCCATTGTCGATGCCTCGGATCCACGCGTACCTGCCTGAACATCTTCTCGACATCAGCTGTAATTACATTGCCAAAGAGCCTTAATCGATGAATAATGTTAATAAGCAACTCTTGAATTACTGGGCCAGCCAACTGTACATCGTTTAATGAAATATTGTTTATTGTTTTTGCAGAGGCATTAAAAACAACCCTAAATTTACTTGTAACAGCATGATGCGGAATAAAGTATGCCTGTGGTGGATCGCGATGATTGTCTTGAACTGGATGCATATGGCCAAGTTGTTCATATTCCTGCATAAAGGCCACGTACTTCTACCTGAGTTCCGGATCGGATGCCAATTTTCGTTCCAATTGATGAAATTGCCTAAGAGCCAATTGATATGATGAACCAACTTCTGGTGCGTCTACCCTGAATGGCATCTGCACCTCATAGAATCCATTTTGTAGTTGCCTATGTGTTTGTGCGAAGATCTGCTCACAATAATCGTTAGCCATTGAATCTGTATCCCTATGGTTGCCATCGTCCACAGAAAAGATTTGACGGAGTAGTAGAGCCATAGACTGAAATGTTAATGTGCCTGCCTGTAGCTGTAGCTGGGCTGTAGCTGGGCCAATGCATACATGTATCTTGAATGATGATTCAGCCATTGATGCCATTTGAATTTCTGCCCGGCCTCGAGTGTATTCATACATATTGTTGCCAATGCCTTCAACTTGAACTGTGGATTTGTGCCTAGAAAGTGCCAATTGGTTAAATAATCGAGATGTTATAAAGATAACTTGTGATCCTGGATCACAAAGGAGTCTGCAAATATGCTTATTGCCAAAACCATCGATGAGGTAAACACTAACTGTTGCCAAAAGTATAATACGATCGCTAGTAATCGTAAATGCCAAGGAAGCTGATTGCTCCCAGAATTTGCTGATGTAGAAGGGTTTGATTGCCTAACTACCTGTACTACGCCTTGTGTTGATGTGCCAGCATTCGTGTTAGTTTTTGCCTTTGTTGTCATGTTTCTTTGTCCTCGGCATAGCAAAGTGTGATGTCGTCCATTACACACGCGACAGTTTGTTGATGAACAGGCCTTTGTGAAGTGACCAGGTTTCAAGCAATCGAAGCAAAGATTGGAGCCTTTTAGTTTGCCAAATTGCTACTCCACTGTCATCGCCAGGAGATTAGGACATCGTCCTATCCTGTGAATATTATCGTTGCAGTATTCACAGTTGCCAGGTTTTGTTGCTACCCAATTAGTCTTTACCAGACGCTGAGTTCCACTGCCAATGCCAGAACGATATGCGGAACTCGCTCGATTGCCAAATGATGTGCCAGTCAAAGATTGCCTAAATGTATTCTTTGGGGGCCATTGCAACGCATCCGCGCTTAAACTGTGTGCTCTACGTTCCAGAAGCGTAAGCAGCTCTTCTAGGGTAGGAATCTCTTGTGTTGTGTGGTAAGACTCATACTCCTATGCCTGTTGTGTATTTGTCGGCAATTTTGATACCACAATTGGTACCGCCAAAGCATCCCACTGATCCACAGGTAGTTTCATTACAGCCAATGCCCACAATGACTCTCTGACCGTATCGACTACGGATAGTAATGCGCTTGTCGATTCCGAAGTGAGGGGATTGAGACTGATGAATCTCGCCACATGTATATCCGCCAATTGCCTAGGACTGTCGTAACTGTGCTTAAGTGCCTTCCACACCTCTTCATACCCGCCAGTGTACATGCCTCCAGTTAAGGCCACCGCATCTCCCTGTACAGCCTCACGTTGTTTGCCTTATTTATTAACCTCTGTAATCGGTTGGGAATGGACCAATGTCTCGGAGGAATCTTTAAATGCCAGCCAATTACGTAATGTGCCATCGAACTTTGGCACAGAAAGCCGCTCTAATTTCATTTCAGCAATAATAGCATGCACGCTGCCAGCCTCAATATCTTCAGCCACAATTAACGCCAATACCTTTGCCAATTCCCTACTCAATTCTGACATTCCATTTTTGAATTCTCTTTCCACCACGTTTCCAACAACTCGATGTGAGCCTCCACCTCTTCCTCTTTTGCCTCGATGATCAGCACATCGTGGGCTACTTCAAATTTAATGAAATGAGACTGCAGAGCCTACTCATTCCGTCTCATAGCAAACTCGTCGTTATCGATTGCATAGCCATCTTGTAAAATTTTAACCACAATGCGCTTTATAGCGGTTATCTCCGCTCGCCTTTTATTCAATTCAGCCATAATCGTAAAATATAAAATAATAAAAAATTACCTTACCTATGTATCGCACAGTAAGCAATTTTTGCCAAATGAAATGGTTGTGTACCTGTTATATATGCACTATTTACTTACTTACTTACTTAGGTCCTCGGACCTATTACGTCCGTGATGTTTCCCTTACGGGACATAGGGCCTCCACTACACCTACGCGCCATCGTGTACGATTTCTTGAAATATATTTCAGCTCTCTCCAACTTTTCCCCAGTCGTGCCGATTCCTGTTCGACCGTTCTTCGCCATGTACTTCTAGGCCGGCCCACTTGTCTTCCCTCTTGTGTGAGCGGGTTCCACTGCATTGCTTGAGATGCAATACACCGATCGCCTTTTCGAAGCGTATGGCCAATCCACTGCCACTTTCTTCTTCGTATAATGGAGTCTATGGGCTCCTGACCCGTTCTCGCATGAAGTTCGGCATTGGAGATACGGTTGGGCCAGAAAATCCTCAAGATGTTTCGTAGACATCTATTAACGAAGGTTTGCAGCTTTCTAGTGACAATTTCAGTGACTTTCCAAGTGCTGCAGCCGTAAAGCAGAACGGATTCAACATTGGAGCGGAACAGTCGTAGCTTGGTCTTTAAGCTAAAAGAGTTGTTTCTCCATATTTTGGACAGCATTCCGAACGCAGCCTTTGCTTTTCTGATTCGGCTGTTTACGTCCAGTTCAGTTCCGCCACCCGTAGAGACAATACTCCCAAGATATTGGAAATCCTCTACCATCTCTACCGGTTGTCCAGAAATATTTACTTGGATTAATGAGGAAGTTCCAAGGCTGATCCTTTTAGTTTTTGCCGAGTTGATCTTAAGCCCTACGATTTCTGCTTCTCTCTCCACCCTTGTTGTCATTTGATGGAGATCCATGATCCTATGAGAGAGTAAGCATACGTCGTCCACGTAGTCCAGATGTTTGAGGTGAGATTGCAGAGTCCACTGAATTCCTCCATTTCCATTTGACAAAGCTGCGTGCAGTACGTCACTTATCACCAACAGGAACAGTATTGGTGACAGTATACAGCCTTGCCTAACTCCACTTTGGATTTCAAACTCCTCTGACAGCCTACCTTTGTGCAAAACGTGACACTTGGATCCATCATATGTAGCCTTGACAATAGCAATCAATTTATCTGGGATGCCCCTCCTGCGCAAAGCAAGCCAAATAAATTCTCTATTGACACTGTCGAACGCCTTTTCAAAATCGATGAACAGCAGGTGAAGTGGTGATCGATATTCAACGCACTGTTCGATGATGATCCGCAAGGTGTTGATGTGATCCACACAGGAAGATCCAGTGCGGAAACCTGCTTGTTCGGCGTCGAGTGTGTCTTCGAGGTGGTCTTTAATTCGGTCCAATATTATCCTTGCTATTATCTTGGCTACTGCAGGCAGAACGCATATTCCTCTCCAGTTTTCGCACTGTGTGAGATCTCCTTTCTTTGGGAGCTTGACAATCATTCCTTTTTTCCACTCTTCAGGAAAGCTCTCTGTTTCCCAAGCTCTCTTAATAAGTGGGTGCAGTAGCTCGCTCGATGTCGTTGGGGCTGCTCCTAAGAGCTCTGCAGGAATACCGTCAAGTCCAACCGCTTTGTTGTTCTTCAGTGCTTTGATGGCGGTGATAATTTCTTCTTTACTGGGGGGTACGGTGCGTATTCGGGAAATTGTTACTTCGGGTAGCTCAGTGGGAATAGGGTTCACTTCACTTGTGAAAACGCGGTTTAAAACCGCAGGGCACACACGTTTTGTTAAGTCTCTGCGGAAGTTAAAGTCCCCTCGCTTTCGTCCATCCCTGTTTATATTTATTATTGTCTCGTGTTTAGTCTAAATAATTAAAAAAAAAAAAAAAATAAAAAAAAAACTGCTTTATAACGTCCTTTTCTTTAATAATAATACAAAAAAAAAATCATTACACCCCCATTATTAATCATCAATCAGTGCTTGTGTTTTAAAAAAAATAATCATCAAAAAATAAATATCCCCAAATCTACGTCGCGCAAACAAAAAAAAAACCAATAAACCGGTTTTAGTGTCTGTGATAGTTAATGTGCAACCAACAGTCCAGTCCATCACCTAAGCACATCAGTGCATTGCAATAGACATAAACCTATATATATAAAAAAAAAAAAAAAACAAAAATAAAAAGCTAAATGAGAAATTAAGAGCTAACAGCAGCAGCGAGTGGTATTCCTCCCAATTTCCTTCCCCCATCATCTCTCGCAGTCAAATTGGTTTGACTATTGAAAGCACTGTGTGATGTGCATGGTACTGCTCCCTCACAGTGCTTGCATTGAACAAATTAATTATGACGTCAGATAGATAGTTGTTTGTTTTATCTAGTTAACCAGGGGCGGTTCAATTTCAGATTGTCACTTAGGCATAACACTAGTGGCAAATTGTTATTGAAAAGCTCAAATTGGGATCTAGATTAAACGTTCTTCTTAGGTAATTGTCTGACTTGTGTTTTTGCAAGTTAGGAATATTTTAAATGGGTGGTAGATTTAGGGTGGATTTTAGCAACATTCGTGGGCTTAGACATAATTTCTATTCTGCATACGTTCATACTGTACAGTACAGGCCAGCTGTTTTGGCACTGAGTGAAACACAAATAGGTGAAAATTCTGATCATTCAGAATTTAACCTATATGGGTATAGCTTAGTGCCTCTATTTTTTGCTCACAATGGACTCGCCATTTATATAAGAAATGATGTTGCGTACCAACTTCAACCACAATATGGTTTGTGCTCAAACACATATTTTAACTTCATGTGGTTCAAATTTTCGGTCAATAAGCACATCATTCATTCATGTTTTAATTATCGGAGCCCGAACCTGGACAGAAATTTAACTTTTAACGAATTTGATGCTCTGTCCGACTCCATCCAAAGAATTGTTGCCCTTTATCCTTGCACTGAAATCGTCATTGCGGGCGATTTCAATGTACACAATTCTAGTTGGCTTCGCTTTTCAGGCCAGACAACACCCGAAGGAAGGTTGAGCTCTTCGCTGAGTTAAACAAACTAACTCAGCTTGTTGACGAGCCCACTCGAATACCGGACATTGCAGGTCAATCCGCCAACACCCTAGACTTGTTTCTCACCTCTGATCCTAATAAATACTCAATTAGTGTATTATCGCCTCTAGGCACATCAGACCATTGTGTCATATCTGCGAATTTCTCGTGCCAACAAAACACAGTTAAAGAGAAAGCACCAACGAGAACCGTTTGGCAGTACGAGAAAGCCAACTGGGACGGTCTCAACGGTTTCTTCAGTAACTTTAACTGGTCACTATGCTTCCTCGATAGTGACGTAGACGCCAGTGCAGATATGATCACAAATTTAATTCTTTGTGGAATGAGAAATTTTATCCCGAATAGGGTAAAATCTATCAAACCCAAAGAAAACTCATGGTTTGATTCGAGCTGTAAAGAGGTTATTAGGGTTAGAGAAGTAAATTTCCGATGTTATAAGGCCAACCCTACTGAGGAAAACCGCAATAAGTTCAAACAAGCTAGAAAGACCTGTAATGTTCATATTCGACGAACCAAATTTTTGCATGACCAGAAATTAAGGCAAAAAATACTACAATGTCCCACAGGTAGTAAAAATTTTTGGTCATTTGCAAAAAATATACGAAATTCTACTTCGTCGTCGGTTCCAACGCTCGTCTTCAATGACACCCCTTTTGTCAGCTCGATAGATAAAGCCAATTTGCTTGCAGCACAGTTTGCTGTTAATTCGACGCTGCCAGAAAGTGTTATGACTCCTCCTGTACTTGAGAGCGTAAATGATTTTATGGGACAAATCTTCTTTCGCACTCGTGCAGTTGCCAGAGTCCTGAAAGATCTTGATATACACAAATCCGCTGGCCCGGATAGTATCCCTCCCATTGTTCTGAAGAGGTGTTCTTCAACGCTGGCAAAACCACTGCGTAAGCTTTTCCATCTGTCCTACTCTACTGGTCTCTTTCCGAGTGGATGGAAAACAGCATTTGTCCAGCCTGTCCCTAAAAAAGGCGTATCTTCTTCACCCTCTAACTATCGACCGATTGCACTTACGTCCCTTCTTTCCAAGGTCATGGAAACGCTGATTAATTTTCAGCTCAAGAAATATCTCGAAGATCGAAAGCTTCTTAATGACCGGCAGTACGGCTTTCGCAGCAATAGGTCCACTGGTGATCTGATGGTTTATCTCACCGAACAGTGGCACAAATCTTTACATCGTTTTGGAGAAAGTAAGATTATTGCACTTGATATTTCAAAAGCATTTGATAGAGTTTGGCACCAAGCTCTCTTATCGAAAATGCGTGCATTTGGCATCGACGAATCTCTACTTCGCTGGATTAGAAACTACCTTTCGGACCGTTCAATTCAAGTTGTATTGGATGGTTTCAAGTCTGAAATCCATAAAATAAATGCTGGTGTGCCCCAGGGCTCCGTTTTGTCTCCGACTCTCTTCCTTATATTCATAAACGATCTTTTATCTGAAACTTCTAATCCATTAAACTGTTTCGCTGACGACAGTACCCTCAGCTTCTCATATTCGTTTACAGATTCACACCCATGTCCTTCGGATGTGGAACTTGAACGGCAGCGTATGATAAGCTCATTAAATTCTGATCTAAGCAGCATTTGCCAATGGGGAAACAAAAACCGCGTAGAATTTAATGCTTCAAAAACTCAATGCTGCCTTCTGTCATTAAAGCGTAACCCACCTCCAATGCCGCTTTCCATGGACGGCACTTGCATCGAGGAAACCGAACAGATCTCAGTTCTCGGTATGTGTGTCACAGACCACCTAATGTGGAATGACCACATATTTGACGTCGCCAAAAACGCTGCTACGTGCTTAGGTTTTCTCCGAAGATGCAAGAAATTCTTTACCCCCTCTGATCTGGCTATGATCTACAAAGCATTTATTCGTCCAAAGCTTGAGTATAATTCACATATATGGGCAGGTGCTCCTATAACTCATCTAAGCTTGTTGGACCGAATACAAAAAAGGGCCCTAAAAATGATAGGTGATCGAACAATAACGTCAACAATAGCACCCCTCGAACATCGCCGCAATGTCACCTGTCTCTCACTGTTCTATCGCTATTTTTATAAACAGTGTTCAAGTGAAATAGCCAGTTGCATTCCTCCCCTTAAACAATTCAACCGTAATACTCGCACTTTTAGGAATGCTCATCAGTTTACCCTTGAGCCCAATTTCGGACGTACCGTTAAGTATAGGGATTCCTTCTTTAGTCGCACAACAAGAATGTGGAATGCTTTACCTGACCCTATTTTTCCCCCCCATTTTGATATTCAGAACTTCAAAACCAATGTGCATCGGTATCTCCTTTTAAATCCTTCCTTGTTTTCCTAAGGCTCGCACTGTGCTAGTCATAATTAAGGGTAGTAAGAACCCCTTTAGTGCGCGGCATGTTTAAAAAAAAAAAAAAAAAAAAAAAGAAAAGTGTTCCCTCCACCTTATGAGCTGGTCCTCATCCGAAATTAGCAGGGATCCGTTTGTGTCTTTAACCAGGTGTTGTTTAGAGCTCTGGACACCAGTGAGCTCTTTGGTAATTCTGTAGACGGTCCTACTGTCACACCTACTAGCGGCTTCTTCTGCTTCTGTGGCCAGTGCGTTGATGAAGTTACGCTTATCACGTCGCACACTACGGTGAACTTCCTTCATCTTCATGCGGTACGTAGACTCAAGCTCGTTTCTCCCTGCTGCTGGGGTAGCTGCGATGCGAGCTTTAAGGTGTTTCCTTTCTTCGATCCTTGCCCAAGTTTCGTCGGAAAGCCAAGCACTATTTCTTCCTTGCGCCCGGCCGACTATACTTTCAGCACCGGATATGAACACATTTTTCACAGCACACCAATGATTTTCGATGGATGTGGTTTCCGTGCTGCTGATTGCGTTCAATCCTTGTGAAAGGTGGTCCCCTAGTTGTTGGCGCACTGCGGGATCCTTTAGTCTATCTGTATTAAACTTGGGCATTCGAGTGTTTCCTTGGGATCTACGAACTGCAGCTGTACGCAATCTTACGGTAGCAACCATCAGATGGTGGTCCCGGGCCATTCCCATGTCAGCACCTCTTCTGTTACGGACGTCCTGGAGACTGCTTCTAAAACGCCGGCTGATCGCGAAGTGGTCAATTTGGTTGGAAGTTGCTTGTCTGTCAGTCGACACCCAACTGACTTTGTGGCACGTCTTATGCTCGAACATGGTCCCTCCAATAACAAGGCCGTTGGCGTTGCAGAAATCGACAAATCGTTCGCCATTGTCGTTTCGGTTACCAACACCATGTTTTCCCATGACATGCCTCAGCCCAGTGTTGTCATTGCCAACCTTGGCATTTAAGTCTCCCCACTCCTGCACTATTTGGCAGCACTTATTATGTAAGTATTCAGTAATATGCCGTTTTCACTGGGCCAAATGAGGTAATGTCGTTGCAAATTTCGAAATGAGATCCGAAATTACCTCATTTCCCATACAAAATCACATTTCGAAATGAGGTAATTTCAACCTCATTTGCACGAAATAAGGTTGGAAATTAGGTGAATGCATCCAGCGGAAATCAGTTTCAAAAGCTCTTAAAAGCTTTTGTATGAAAATATCAATACACTATACTCAACAGCATAAAACAGAGAGAAAACAAAAAAAACGGCCAACTGCCATTCCAAATTCAAAATGAAATGTCAAATGAAATTAGCTTATTTGATAATGAAAACACTTTTTTGCCTAATTTCGAAATTACCTAATTTCCGCGTTTTCACTGGGCCAAATGAGGTAATTTCGTTGCAAATTTCCAAATGAGATCCGAAATTACCTAATTTCCCATACAAAATCACTTTTCGAAATGAGGTAATTTCAACCTCATTTGCACGAAATTAGGTTGGAAATTATGTGAATGCATCCAGCGGGAATCAGTTGCAAAAGCTTTTGCATGAAAATATCAATACACTATACTCAACAACAAAAAACAGAAAGAGAAAACAACAAAAATAAACGGCTAAATGCCATTCCAAATTCAAAATGAAATGAGATCAACTATCGAATCTTCAAAAAGTCAAAGCATCAGGACAATGCAAGGGGTTCATCAAGTATGAGCATGTCCCAGTAAACCAAAAACATCATCAAACGTAAGGAGCCCAACCAAAAACTACACAACATCTATGCGACGCACCGTATGTTACCGATGTGGGAAACAAAACCATAAATCCTTAGAATGTAAAACCGAATCACAAAAGCTCTCATGCTTATCTTGTGGCAGGAAAGGACATGTTTCATCTGTCTGCATGAAACGAGGAGCAAGCACATCGAAGCGTCACACGCAAAATTCAAGACACCGATCCGCAAATACGCTACAAATCCATGACCAGTCCAGCAGCTACAATGAAGTACAGACCATAAATTACTTACAACTGCATACGAAATCCAAGGAACAAGGTAAGTTTTTCATAAAACTTAAAATAGAAAACAAACCTTATTACATGGAATTTGATACGGGGTCCGCAATAACAACAATGGGTGAGGATATTTTCCGAAAACTCTACCCAGAATTACAAATACATCCAACTTCAATACACCTCAGAATTTTTGATAAACATGTTTTCAAAGCACTGGGTGAAAGCAAAGTACATGTTTCATATCAAGACAAAACGTTCATAGGGACAATTTACATAGTTCCGTCAGGCCTTGATTCTGTGTGCGGACGTGAATGGATCAAGGAGCTAGACCTTATTACAACAACAATGAATGTTAAAAGCATTGAATAAATATATATAGAAGGTGACACTCGGAAGAATGACCACTGGCTGCTAGCTTGGCGCTAGTGTCCCTTAAATAAATGTCCCTTATATTATGAGATCTGATGCTTGCTACCGTAAGATTGCGCACAGCTGCAGTTCGGAGATCCCAAGGAAACACTCGAATGCCCAAGTTTAAAACAGATAGACTAAAGGATCCCGCAGTGCGCCAACAACAAGGGGACCACCTTTCACAAGGATTGAACACAATCAGCAGCACGGAAACCACATCCATCGAAAATCATTGGTGTGCTGTGAAAAATGTGTTCATATCCGGTGCTGAAAGTATAGTCGGCCGGGTGCAAGGAATAACTAGCGCTTGGCTTTCCGACGAAACTTGGGCAAGGATCGAAGAAAGGAAACACCTTAAAGCTCGCATCGCAGCTATCCCAGCAGCAGGGAGAAACGAGCTTGAGTCTACGTATCGCATGAAGATGAGGGAAGTTCACCGTAGTGTGCGACGTGATAAGCGTAACTACATCAACGCATTGGCTACAGAAACAGAAGACGCCGCTAATAGATGTGACAGTAGGACCGTCTACAGAATTACCAAAGAGCTCACTGGTGTCCATAGCTCTAAACAACACCTGGTTAAAGACACAAACGGGTCCCTGCTAATTTCGGATGAGGATCAGCTCATAAGGTGGAGGGAACACTTTTCTGCGGTTTTAAACCGCGTTTTCGCCAGTGAAGTGAACCCTATTCCCACTGAGCCACCCAAAGTAACAATTTCCCGAATACGCACCGTACCCCCCAGTAAAGAAGAAATTATCACCGCCATCAAAGCACTGAAGAACAACAAAGCGGTTGGACTTGACGATATTCCTGCAGAGCTCTTAGGAGCAGCCCCAACAACATCGAGCGGGCTACTGCACCCACTTATTAAGAGACCTTGGGAAACAGAGAGCTTTCCTGAAGAGTGGAAAAAAGGAATGATTTTCAAGCTCCCAAAGAAAGGAGATCCCACACAGTGCGAAAACTGGAGAGGAATATGCGTTCTGCCTGCAGTAGCCAAGATAATAGCAAGGATAGTATTGGACCGAATTAAAGACCACATCGAAGACACACTCGACGCCGAACAAGCAGGTTTCCGCACTGGATCTTCCTGTGTGGATCACATCAACACCTTGCGGATCATCATCGAACAGTGCGTTGAATATCGATCACCACTTCACCTGCTGTTCATCGATTTTGAAAAGGCGTTGGACAGTGTCAATAGAGAATTTATTTGGCTTGCTTTGCGCAGGAAGGGCATCCCAGATAAATTGATTGCTGTTATCAAGGCTACATATGATGGATCCAAGTGTCACGTTTTGCACAAAGGTAGGCTGTCAGAGGAGTTTGAAATCCAAAGTGGAGTTAGGCAAGGCTGTATACTGTCACCAATACTCTTCCTGTTGGTGATAAGTGACGTACTGCACGCAGCTTTGTCAAATGGAAATGGAGTAATTCAGTTGACTCTGCAATCTCACCTCAAACATCTGGACTACGCGGACGACGTTTGCTTACTCTCTCATAGGATCATGGATCTCCATCAAATGACAACAAGGGTGGAGAGAGAAGCAGAAATCGTAGGGCTTAAGATCAACTCGGCAAAAACTAAAAGGATCAGCCTTGGAACTTCCTCATCAATCCAAGTAAATATTTCTGGACAACCGGTAGAGATGGTAGAGGATTTCCAATATCTTGGGAGTATTGTCTCTACGGGTGGCGGAACTAAACTGGACGTAAACAGCCGAATCAGAAAAGCAAAGGCTGCGTTCGGAATGCTGTCCAAAATATGGAGAAACAACTCTTTTAGCTTAAAGACCAAGCTACGACTGTTCCCCTCCAATGTTGAATCCATTCTGCTTTACGGAGGCAGCACTTGGAAAGTCACTGACACAGTCACTAGAATGCTGCAAACCTCCGTTAATAGATGTCTACGAAACATCTTGAGGATTTTCTGGCCCAACCGTATCTCCAATACCGAACTTCATGAGAGAACGGGTCAGGAGCCCATAGACTCCATTATTTTTTTTTTTTTTTTTTTTGAAACTCAAATTTGTTTTATACATATAAGGATGTGTATATGAATGTAAACAAATTTTGTGTTGTTTAATTTTGTTTGAAAATATGATTTTTTATTGAATTGTGTAGAATTCATTTTGTAGTTAAACTCAGATCAGGGGGTAGTCCATAGAGTAAGTATTTTCTCTATGATTGCTTAGGTGAATGTAACTTGAGTTCTAATGACCTGATCTTTAAATGTAAGGCCTTAAAATGCAGGAGATATAACAGGCTATACATTTCGGTGCTCATTTTTTTTACCAGTGAGGAATTAAGCCAAAAATGCATTTTGAAAAATGCATATAAAACAGTAAAAATATATCTACCTTCTTAATAGATCTTCTAGTTTGAGGTCAATACAATATTTAAAGCAGTCATAATTTCTATGATTAATTAAATACTTAATATTAAGTTAGAATACCTATGATTTATCAAAAATAATTATTAAATTAACCATTAAATACAAGCTGAATTGGATCGAACCACACAAATTATTTTATTCGCCAAAGGACCAAAAACGAAAAGAAATTAAGCCAAGTCAATTTATAATAATTAATTATTTTAATATGTACAAATATTATAAATGATACTTATCGCCCTCTTGTGGCCAAAGGTGTGGTTGCTGCTGAGGTCAAGATCCAAGTGAAAGAATGAAAATGAAAGTCTTTCCGATCGAGTCTGCACATGATTTTGCACTCTCTTAGACAAGAGATTAGATGAGTAAAACTCACTCACCACACATTTGACCAGTACAAAAGGTATTATCTGCAAAGCAATTGATTTTAACAGGAAAATTTAGAGAACATGAACATGAAATATAGACTAAGAGCCCAGGGCCGCAGACATACGTCATTTTATAAAAGCTAAGATTTTTTCTGCGAACAGATACTATGGTAGCTAAGAACAAATGGATACTAAGAATCTACAATCCGGGTGCAATTGAGAGGTAGCGAGTGTTAAAGTTGCATACAAATGTTGCAACATTGCGTTATTTTATCAAAGCTGAATTTTTGATATATGTTAGGGGATGGTGTCATTTAATTTATTTGACATTTTCCAGACATCTACAGTGGGACATAACGTGAGCCAGACACTTAAAATCTGTCAAACTTATCCAACCAAATTTGGTTCAAATCGGTGTAGCCGTTAACGAGAAATTTGAAAACCAAAAAAATCGGTTCTATGACAGGTACCGTTAAAAACTGTTATAAATTTTTTTTTTCTACCAAAATATTAACGGTATTAATTATAGTAGCTTGTAATTTTTTTTCCAAATCGTTAGAGCCGTTTTTGAAATAAACCAATTTTTGTATATTGGTTGTATGGGAGGTACCGTTATTTTTTGAGCTAAAAAAAAATTTCAATTTCCCCCCTAGGGAATCCCATAAGAACCTTAAATCCAAAGTTTGAAGAAAATCGCTTCAGGCGCTCAGGCTGCAGGTCGAGGTACATACAGACAGACAGACAGACAGTATTGCGAGATCCACTTTTTTCGCGTTGTCTATCATCGTTATGTTAGGGAAAATTATTATCTCGAATTTTTTTTTTTTGCACGAATCCTAAACTTGCCCTATACTACGTATATCGCAAGTAAAAAGGAATAATGAGAACAAAGGCTGAGTTCCAAAATGTTTTGATGCGGCAGCAATACTCTATTGATACGCATCTGCTACGCAAACATTTTCACGTTTGAGTTTTGGAACTTATGACTTTGCATCAGATGCGCATCTAATGCATTTCGGAACTCAGCCAAACTGTGAGTGAATAATCAATCAAGAGAAATAGGTAATGTTATAATTGAACAGCTAGATAGAATTTAAGATTATAATGAAGTTTAAGATCATTTATCGTAAGAAAATAATGATTTTAAGAAATGTAAAGTAAGTATGACAAGTAGGTATTTAACATGAATAAATAGGAAATTAAATCGAGTTTAAACAAGTATAACAAATTTAATATTTTAGTTATTAAATAATGATAAACGTTTCTCAATAAGCTTTTGAGTCTCAAACACAAGCTATTAGAAGAAATTATTGGTTGGAACCAGCTTTATAACAGGTTAGTCGCATTTGAAAAATTGTGTACCTACCTTCTACCGTTAACCGTTTAAACTGATTGGTCTGTTGTTTGTTGATGAATAAATGGTCGGGATTAAATGTTTTATTTTTCATAAAAACTAAAATAAAAAAGGTAAGTGTGACCGAAAGGTTTTTTTTTGGAGGAGGTGAAAGTCCTCTGGAATTTTTACCAAAACATGTAGGTACAGTGAAGAACATATTCTGAAATAGTTGCCCAGAGAAAATATTAAAATAAGGGGTAAGATATATGTACATATGTATCACCAGAATTGTTTAGCAAATTAACGATTCGTGGAAGGTCATTGGGCCGTTTTTCGATTCGCATTTTTTATTTCTTATTTAACGATTTGAAAACTACGTTTCGCCGGTTTAATGATATGACAAATTTAATTTCCATTTTTTTTGTGCAATTTTAATTATATTTTTTGTTTAATTGGCTTTTCTTCTGTTGTCTTGCAAGTTTTATTTGGCATTTTATTTTTATGCATTTTTTTACTCTGCAGTTTGTTCTTTTTTATTTGGCAATCAATTTGTTGGCTTACATTAAATTACATGCCTTCAAATTTCGGGCGAAAAAATGAGTAAAAGCTCTCCCAAATCAACGCGAAAGCGGTGCGGAACGTTCGCCGACTGAAGTTTTTGTTGTTGTTTAGCATTATATTTATTTGTCATTTTTTGTATCATTGTGAACGATTGGCCCTGCATAGCAAATGTTCCGCGTTGGTTTGGGAGAGCCCTTAATATATATTTTTTTTAAATGCGAATGAAAAATCCAGAAAATGTTAATTGCGTATTGACTTAACAATGAAATCTGGTGTTTCGGATTTCTGTTGTACAGAAAGAAGTAATTTTAAATAAAAACATTGTTCTACGATTTCTTTTTTTTGCTTTTTAAATAAAGTTATTATTTTAATCGATAGCTTTTGAAAAATTAATTTCCAAACTCAAAACTTTGAAAAAGAAATTTGCGCCAAGGATTTTCAACTAAGTAAATAGTAGAATATTCTTTTTAAAAGTTTTGAGTTTAGAAATTAATTTTTCAAAAACTATCGATTAAAATAACTTTATTTTAAAAGAAAATTCAAGAATGGATTTCTGGGTTTCAGATAAGCTACTGAAGAATATTTTAGGTTTAACTATTGTTTTTCAATAGTGTTGTTACCACTTATTGTCATTTTTTTTTAGAAAATTGCGGCTCCCATCTAAACGGGGGTATATAGACCCCCCTCCTGGTATAATTGTTCTATTCTTTTGGCCCAACCTAATCGCTTCAGTGATTTGATGCATTTGTGTCAACCATTCTTTATTTTCCATTATACCTACTGTTTGATTACTTTACTTGTTATTACCTATATTAAATTTTGTATCGCTAGATTTTGAATTGTTGTATTTTGGAATCCATTGGATCTAGAGAGTTAACTTTAGTTTCAAGTTAAAGCAAATAAATTTACTTTGAAATCGTAGAACAATGCTTTTGTTTAAAATTAGTTATTTATGACTAAAATCACCACTGACTGAAAAAAGTGCGAAAAAATGGCGGTTTTTCTGATTTTTGACCATGAAGCGGTCGCCGCTCAAGGTCGAAAACTTAGGTTATTTATTAGGACAATATCATGAACAACTCAGCAAAACATCAGAAATACCATTTTTGACGCATACGTTGCCTTCCATACAAACGACAAGGTTACTGGACTAATATGTACACATATACATATGTACACATATACAATATACATATGAACATATAATAATAAAATTATATCTAGCAAAAAATAAACTATAGCCTTATCTTTTGGATAAAATGCTTTTAATTTTTTCAATGAACTGAATATTTTACCAATTGTGAAATAAAAAGAGAATGGGCCTTACCAAAGGCCTCATCTCTCAAAAATGAACTCTCTAGTCCCTACTCCCTAACTGCCTTAACAATATCAAAATCAAACTTTGTTCCTAATGAAAAATACCCTATAAAACTTTACAAACTATACCAAATAAATTAATACTACTAGCAAAAATAGGTCCCACTACAAATATGTATACACAAATGTACGTGAAATAATCTGAATCTGAAAGCAAATACGTATATCTTTTTTTCTCATTCCTATACTATTAAATTAAAAAACTAAATTAATAATGAATAAAATCGTCATGACAACGAAAAGAAACAAGAAGTACAACATTTTCCGCTGAGCTCCTAAATAAAACTAAAATTTCCTTTCTCAAGCTGATTGTAAACAAATTTCAAAACAAGTCGAAATATTGAAGTAATATCGCTATGGTTACCTTACAAAAAGGAACAATTAAATAATTAAATGTCCTTTTGAGAACTATTTGTTTTTTCCTATTTACTACGTGAAAGGTATGGCGCTTTGAGTTGTGAAGTGTCACCTTCTATATATATTTATTCAATGGTTAAAAGCATTGAATAATTATAAATAGAAGGTGACACCGGGCAAAATGACCGCTATTTAAAACCAGCGCGCTCCCTTCGCCAAAATAATATGATATGGGTGATGTATTCGATTAAAAAAAAATCCTATTATTGTAAAAGGGTCGTGTATTCGAAAAGAAATTATTTTTTGTTTGTTAATTTTTATAAATTTCTATGGAAACGATGCTGTGTTGGTTGGTATTGAATTAAATTCAGAAAAAAAACATATGAGGGGTATAAAATCAAAACTCTTCTATTCCACCTTCCTTAGAAGAAGAGAGAAGAGTATTTAACTCAAATTTATCTAAACTTGTTTTTTCCTATACTTTTGAGTACTTAAAAAGTGAAGTTTTTTTTCAAAACTACACTATTCCACTCAGTCATTCAATTCAAAACTCATCTTTTCCCATACAAACCAAAATTCCACACCAAAACTCTTCTTTTCCTATGCAAATCAAAGTAAGCGCTTTCAAAACTCTTGTATTCCAATGACATTTAAAAAGGCGGGAGTTTTTGTTATTTTGAGAGTATTCATGGGTTAAACTCATTAGTGTTGCAATAATTCTTGTGAAGAAAACATCTTTGGTAAGCTCTCAGATAAAAAATGTTTTATTAGTTTGTTTTTCTTTAATAATTAAATAAATGTATATATATTATATTGATAGATCATGGATTCATCTGAATTTGTAAACGAAGTTGCATTAGGAAAAGGACAAAAAAAAAGTTAGCATTTTCTCAGCCAAAAAAGCTGAAGAAAGAAATAAAAAGTAAGAAATGATTGCAAACGTAACATTCTTTCAAATCAGTATTAACGCTACTAACTATTTTCATAGGTATTCTGCAAAAAAAACTTCCACAAATTTCACACTGC
This sequence comes from Melangyna quadrimaculata, assembly GCA_949320155.1. Taxonomy (NCBI): domain Eukaryota; kingdom Metazoa; phylum Arthropoda; class Insecta; order Diptera; family Syrphidae; genus Melangyna; species Melangyna quadrimaculata. The sequence goes on from OX439483.1 coordinate 369,585,576, forward strand.
AACCATTAAAGTAAGCAGTTTAAGTGCCACCAAATTAGGCCGTCAGACGCATACAACTTTTTCCGGATGTTTCACAAAAACAAGTCCAAAATCGAGCAGGATAGCTTTTTAATGGCATTCTGTCAACCACGTCCTTCAAAACGCACTAGTAGATTCAAAGGAGGATCCAGAAAAAATATTTCGATTTCCTATAACATGTGTTCCAAGAAATACCCTAGACCTGTTAAAGTATGTCAACAAATGTTTTCAAGCGTCCTCCATGTCAGTAAATTTCGATTACAGCGGATTTGCAAGAATCTCTTACGCAAAGGAGAGGCGCCGAGGGAGAAGCGTGGTGGTGACCGAAGGTCTGGTAAGTTGTCTGAACACCGCGACTCAGTTAAGGAATTCATTAAGCGATTCCCTTTCCATGAAATTAATTATTGCCGAGCAAGATCAGGCAGGCAATTTTGAGTGGAGATTTGTCGATAAATAAAATACACAGACTCTATCAAGAGGAGTCAATAGCATCTCTTCAAGTTGAAAAGTCTTTTTTTCGAAATGTGATTAACACTTTTTTCAATATTGGGTTTAAGGTTCCCGCTACAGATGTTTGCTCGACCTGTACATCGTTAAAAGAACGTATTAAAGTTGAGCAAAATGTTGACATCAAAAACCAACTTATGATTGAGTCCACGGTTCACAAAAAGCGTGGAGCTGCATTTTTTCATATGGCAAAAGAAGAAAGGCCTGAACTTTTGACAATATCGTTTGACTGCCAAAAAAATATGCCAATGCCAAAAATTTCGGATCAAGCCGCTTATTTCCCGAGACAGCTATATTTATTTAACTTAGGTGTTGTTGTGGGAAGTTCGAAGTCTAAATTGACAACACAAAACGTATTTCTATATACTTGGACCGAAAACGATCGACCGAAAGGATCCAACGAAATCGCCTCTGCAATTTTTCATCGACTTCTTAATCTGGACTACACCAGTAAGACTATCGTCAGACTGATTTGTGACGGGTGTGTTGGCCAAAACAAGAACACCACCATGGTTGCGGCTTGTCTTTATTGGCTGAAAAAACATTCCCCAGCCAATGTTCATCAATTGCAACTTGTTTTCCCTGTTGCCGGGCATTCTTTTATTCTACCGGATAGGGTGTTTGGAAAGATAGAGAAAGAAGTTCGATTAAAAGAAAATATAATAACCAAAGAAGATTACTTGGAAATATTTAAGCTACATGGAACCATCATTCATTTGGGAAGCCCTGAATGCTCTGTTTGGAACTGGAAAGAAGAAGCCGTGAAATGTTTGAAAGCTCCTGGAAGCTGGCACTTTAAATTCAACCAGTCGAAGCGCTTTTTATTACACAAGATGAAATCGGGTCAAGTAACGGTGCAGGGTGAAGTTTTTTATAAGTCGGATGTGGGAGCTGCGAAATCTGTGCTAAAAGTTGGAAAAAGAATTTCCGATATGAAAATAAATGCTCTGCCTATGGGTGTTTTGATAAAAGATGAGAAGAAAAGGGATATCGCAAAGCTGCTGGCACTCCACTTCGGCACTGAGTGGGACAAATTTGATAGGCTTATATTTTACAAAAGACTCATGGATGAAAATCTTGATACAGAACCTGAAACAAGCGAAATTTGTGAAGAACAAGAAGAAATCAAAGATCTTCGTGTATAAGACTTTAAACTTATAATTTTAATGTTCCTTAATTACTTCGGTATAAAGACTGAAACTTTTGAAGTTTTTTATTTGTTTTTTTTTTGTTTGTTTCTTTTTTATTTAAAAATAATTTAAATACATTGCTGTGACGTTATTTTTTTATTTTGTAATAATTAATATACCTTTTTGTGATCTAGTCTTAAAGACTGTTGAGGTTTTATGTTTTTAGTTAATTTTTTTAATATTTTAATTTTTCTTTTCAATAAAACAAAATGAATTTAATCAAAAAAAAGTTTTCTTTCGTTTCAAAGCTCTTCTATTCCTTAATAGGTTGAATCAAAAGTCAACTATTCCATAAGTAATTTTCAAAACTCTTCTTCTCCAAATTTAATTGATTTTTAATAATTTTTAGGTTTACCTTATAGGTTCAAGACTCAACATCATTCCAAACTTACAATGTAACTTTTAAACCAATCAATAATATAATTTTAGCAGCTTTTAACAGTTTTATTCGTTTTACTCAAAATTCTCAAAAGTGGACAAGAAGAGTTTTGAAATTATACCCCTCATATGTAGTTGTGTATTGCAGAGATTCAGAATTTATTTTGAATTTTATGGATAAAATCAATTTTCTTCAATTCGAATTAAAATTCAAACCAGGGGCTAGCTATGTTGAATAGATTTTTAGAAAAATTAAGCTGAATTGCTAAGATATGTTAATGTTAGTATACCGTTAACTTGAGTTTAGCTCACCTGATCTTTAAGGTTAAGGTCTTAAAATGCAGAATATTTAAGAGGCTATATTTAACAAACTTTTTTTTCTGGCTCTACAAAAGGGGTGAGGTGAGGCTTGTCGGTATAAAAAGTTTTCAATCGCTAAGACTGAGGAGAAATTAACAATAATAACTTTTTATAATATAATATAATAAAACAGTAACTAAATAAAACTACATAAAGTATATAAAAACTTTAAATATCTTTAAATATAAGGGCTTAAAATATTATTGATTACGTAACCGAATAAATAGAAAGATTGTATATAGTTATGTAGCCGCAAACATTAATTTGTTTGTTAGGCGCTTCAGCTAGATCTGGCAACATTGCTGGTTTGTGATATACAGGGTGTCCCGTAAAGGATGGTGAAAACTGAATATGGTGATAGGCCAGGTCATGACAATACAGGTTTTATCTTCCTATGTATCCCGTTTTCTGTAGTTTTTAAAAAGATATAAAACTTGCCAAAGCGGTGCTCAGATAGAAAGTTACAACCGTTTAAACCCAATAAAACAGGTTAAAAATAAAACAAAAATAAAACATTTTTGTTGAAGTATATCGATTAAATTAAAATATCTTTTCAAATATAACTCCGACAAAGCTGAATTTTGGTGGAGAGCTTCATTTTGATGTCTTACGCATTTTTTAAATAAAAACTTTAAATCTGGACAAGGGCTTTTGTTTTGTAGGGTGAAAGGAGAAAACTACAGTATTTTTAAAGATTTCTCGAAAACCATCAGGTTTTTTAACGAAATCAGGAGAGTGCGTCAGAAATTTAATTTATAGATGGTTGAAAAATAAGTGAAATAGGGTGAGTTCAAAAATGCAGTAATGCTGCATGACTGCAAAATACAAATGTAAAAAAAATGGTACCATTTATGCAAGTTTTTAGTAAAATTTGATGTCATTGTTGAGAGGAAACATTAATTCAAACAATGACATCAAATTTAACTAAAAAGTTGCATAAATGGTACCATTTTTTACAATTGTATTTTGCAGTCATGCAGCATTCCTGAATTTTTGAACTCACCCATACAATTTAATGTGTCATATAAAACGTTTGCAGCGATTTTGATAATAGGATTTTTTGAAAAACAAATTTTTTGGAAAATAGGTCAAGCGTAGATAGGTATTACTATTTGGTTTTTTTCATACCAAAATTACTTGAATAATGCGCCTCCCATTAACTGGAGATAGCTACCTTTTGCAAAACTGCTAAGAAATATTTTCGGTACATGTAGGTATACATGAAACAGGAAATCTAAATATTGTGATTTTATTAAATTTTTAAAATTATATAAGCCTGTGAATCATTTATAGCTTTTTAATGTTGAAACTAATTTTTGATATTCTTATTTTATTTTCAAGTTTATTACCCTTCGTTAAATTCTACATACATATATACAGTGTGATCCTAAGGTGTGACAGAAGGGATAGTCTATTCCCCCTCGTTTAGGAGTGAGAGGGAGTTTTCTAAGAAAACAAATTATTTAAAAACTACGGCAACACTTACAGTACCCTTTTATACATTTTTGCAAAACCAGAAATCTTTTCTATTGTCTTATTTTTAAATAAGGTTATTTAAATGAACAGTTTTGAAAAAATAATTTTCCAACTCAAAACAAAAAAAAAATAAAAAAATTATCTAACTATTTTTTTCAACATTTTACATAATTAAGTATTTGTTATCAAAATTCAATACTCTTATCAATTTTGTCAAACTGAAAACTGTATGTTTCTAGGATTTTTAATTTTCAAGATATTAAAAAATAAGGAAATCATTTTCTTAGCAAAAACAAAAAAACACGACGTTGATAAAAATCAAACTACAACATAGGAACGTGCCCTGGGCGGCAAATTATTGGAGAACGGCAAAATGTTTCAGAACTATAGTCCTAAACTTACTATAATTTTTGTTTCTGTAATTTTTAAATTCAGTAGGTATCTATTATTTAAACTATATGTAAGTAGGAATATTTAACTGAAAAAAAATGTAAAAAGTCGGTCAAGCCATTAGCGAGGAGCACGACAAAAACCTTACAAAAAATCTCCTAATAAAACATCAAAATATAAGTGAAAACAGCTTAATTTTAATCATATAAGAGCTGGGGCTGAATAACGGCATCAGATAGTGAGCAATACGTTACTGAATTATCTGCATTTGGGATTCCTTCCTAAGATATCGAGTAAAGTGTCGAGTATCGAATTCGATTTTTGGCATTTCCTCGACAGTGAACGAGTGTTTTCTCGTACGATAGATGCTAGGTAGACGAGTGAGCAGTAAAATGGCAGAAAAATAAAATTATTCTCTTTTCTGCAAATATTCCTACACAATATCATTCAAAATGGTGTTTCAGGGTGAATTAAAATAAATTAAACATCATCCAGAAAATTATTCTTGCTTGATTTTAAGGCACAATAATTCGATTTAACCAACAAATATTTTTGACCAAATTAAATTCCAAAGGCAAATGTAAACAAAACATGAGCCTTACACCAGCAGCTGTGGCCATCGGCCAATGAAAAGTTAGGAATATTGACGTCTAGGAAAATGTACTAGAATTATCCTAGTACAATAGGAACTCAATTCGATACGTGATACTTCGTATAACATCATACCAATGTGATTAATCGATAGATCGATAACGTGTAAAAGTTCCTCACTCGTTCACTGAAGACGTAATTCAGCCCCTGTTTTCGACAAAATTTTAATAGTCGAATTCATTGTGTGAAAGATAACAGTTTGTGAAATGATAGCATAACAATACAAAAATTTAAAAACCTTTAATTTTAATAAAATAATTTAAATATTTAATGAATTGAAAAATGTTCACATCATTTATAATTTTTATTATTAAAAGCGACGCGTTTCGATTTTATAAACCATATAAACCATACAAATTCACTTTCTTTCAACAATTCACTATCATTTACACGTTTCGTTGTGTGTCCTTACTGAACAAAATATATTTTTTCTTTTACACTCGCGAGCAAAAAAACGGAATCACTCAAGTTTTCTTTCTAAAAATAACAATCGCGATGGATACAATATCAAACTTCAGTGATTCCGAGTATTATTGCGTTTGAATTACATACATAGTTCACCAGGGGCTAGCACAAACATTAGTACCCAGGGTGGCACTTTGGCCGCCTTAATCCACCCCTGATCAGAATGAACCCTATTAACCGCAGTTACGTAAAAGATTTGAAAGAAAAACCCGTTAAACTAAATCTCAATAATCGTTCTTTTGTATATTCATGCATTCATGCATTATTATATAATATATCAATTAATGTATGATTTTTTTAAATACAAAAATTCGTCTTTTTTTTAAACAAAATATTTTTATTTTTCCATTGTGCAATATAACTCGTAATGCACCCGACATATTCACATAAAACGAATAATTGTTATTGTGTGTTGAATAATGTAATGTTGAATAATGGGTTGCTGGACTTTCGTTGCGATTCCATCTTTTCCTGGGAATACCTTGATGATTCGACCCCGCCTCCAACAGCTTCTCGCAATAATTGATTCACATATGATGACTAAATTACCCACCGCCAAGGGCGGCTCATTCTTGTACCATTTTGTTCTACCCGTTAAATCTGGAAGATATTCGGCAATCCATCTATGCCAGAAACGATTTTTCAGAGTTTGAGCGATCCTACATTGCTTACGCAGGCAGATAGGGCCATCACTGTCAAGTCCGGGAGTTTGTGAAGAGTTAGCACATTCCAGGATAAAGTGGTTTGGTGTGAGGGGTTCCTCAGTTAGATAAGACACTGGTATTTGTGTGAGAGGTCGAGAGTTCACTATATTCTCGGCTTCAATGTGGGCACTTCGCAAAGTATCTTCTTTAGGCTCGGTTTCATTAATAACTACGTACAGTACCCTTTTAACAGATCGAACCAGTCTTTCCCAGCAACCTCCCGCACTGGGGTTCGAAGGGCAATTGAATATCCACTGAATTCCCTTGGTGGAAAAGAAATCACTAATCGCTGATTGGTCGAATATATCCAGTTTCGATTTCAATTCTTTTTCGGCCCCGACAAAATTGGTGCCGTTGTCGCTCCGAATGCGTACAGGTACACCTCTCCTAATTACAAAGATCCTCAGGCAAAGGATAAATCCATCTGTCGATAAGTCTGTGGCCAACTCCAAATGTACAGCACGGATGGTGAGGCACGTGAATAAGGCAATCCAGCGTTTCTCCCGGCGTCTTGCGATGGTGACTACGACGGGTCCCATATATAGTCCACACCTGTGAAAGTAAAGGGTCGTACAAACGGAGTCAAGCGATCTTCAGGGAGTTGACCCATTAGTGGTACCATCGGTTTTGCATTTAGAATTTTGCACGTCTGACATTTTCTGGCTATGTTTTTGACCAAAACTTTAAGGTGCGGAATCCAAAACTTTCAACGCACTTCACATAGGATGGTATCGTGATTTTGATGATGATAAGCGGCATAGGTGCTTTTAACGATGAGATGAGACAACCAGTTGTCCTTCGGGAGTATAATTGGTCTTCTAGACTGCTCAGGAATACATGTGGCGTAGTCGATGCGGCCTACTAATCGTATAATTCCGTCCTTGTCTAAACAGGGTGTAAGACGATAGTGATGACTAGACTTCTTGATTTGTTTTCCGGCTTCGAGATTCTGGTACTCCTCCCAGAAACACTGTTTTTGGACCATTCGGCACAAGACGATCTCTGCCTGTTCAAGTTCAGAGGCACAGAGTATTTTTAGCTTGGAACGCTTCCCTGGCATACATAGGGCACGGAGTATCCAGGCCATTACTCGATTTAGCTTTAAATAGTCAGAAAATTTAGTGAGATCTATTTGAGGGCTACTAACATGGAAACATTTGTGTCGGCTCTAAAGACTGTTCGAAGTTCTTCCATTGGCGTCACGGCGGAATTTGCTTCGTCAGAAGGTATTGGCCACTTAGATTCATCATCTATTAGGAAGGTAGGACCTGAAATCCGTTTTCCTTTTGGTAGGTAGCTTGATAAATTCTTGGAGCGAGTGGCTACATCGGGTGTGTTGAGGTGGGTTGGTATCCAGTGCCATTCACTTTGACTAGAGTGTTCCAATATTTCGGCGATGCGATGTCCATCGAATGGCTTGAACTTCTTCGGATCGGCAGACTTGTACGGCCAGAACGGTTCTTGAGTCACTCCAGAATATGCACTTTGCAGCCTTCATGTTTTGCGACAGAAGACATCTTCGGCAAAGTCGCACACCCAAGACTGCGGCTTGAAGTTCCAGGCGAGGAACGGATAAAAGCTTCGTAGGAGCCCATCTCGATTTGCCTTCTACGAAAGCGACGCATACTGATTGATCATGATGAGAGAACCTCCAATAAGCGGCAGCAGCGAAAGCTTCCTCACTTCCATCCACCAGTATATGCAATTGAATGTCCGTAGTTGTATTGGTCAAAGGCGAGTAACATCTTGGTATGCTTATTTTCTGCACTACATCCAACGTTGTGATCCATTTTCTCCATTTTTGGTGTATCTCAGATGGTATTTCATCATCCCACTTAATATTGGCTTTCCATAAGGATTGCAGCATTAATTTGGCATGAATTGTCAAATCTGCCAATAATCCGAATGGATCGAAAATCGACATTGTTATACTGAGTAATTGCCTCTTGGTAGGATAGTGTTCACCACTGAAGAATTCTGGGCTGTTTTGTCGTAGCTTCAGGTGAAAGGTAAATACGTCTTCAGCAGGTATCCAGTGCATCCCAAGTATCTTCTCAGAACTTTTTGCAAAGTCCATATTGGCAAAGGAGTTCTGGTCACAATGTTCCTTCTTCAGATTTTTAAGTAGTTGTGTAGAGTTCGACGAGAATTTGCGAAGTTCGAAACCTCCGGCTTTATGAATCCGGATGACATCATTGGTAACAGATAATGCTTCTTCTTCGTTGGAAAAACTGCATACAAACTCATCAACATAATGACATTCGATGATGACTCTGACAGCCTCTGGACAACTATCAGTGTATCTTAAGGCATTCTGGTTTTTTATGTACTCGGCCGAGCTTTTAACAGTTTTATTCGTTTTACTCAAAATTCTCAAAAGTGGACAAGAAGAGTTTTGAAATTATACCCCTCATATGTAGTTGTGTATTGCAGAGATTCAGAATTTATTTTGAATTTTATGGATAAAATCAATTTTCTTCAATTCGAATAAAAATTCAAACCAGGGGCTAGCTATGTTGAATAGATTTTTAGAAAAATTAAGCTGAATTGCTAAGATATGTTAATGTTAGTATACCGTTAACTTGAGTTTAGCTCACCTGATCTTTAAGGTTAAGGTCTTAAAATGCAGAATATTTAAGAGGCTATATTTAACAAACTTTTTTTTCTGGCTCTACAAAAGGGGTGAGGTGAGGCTTGTCGGTATAAAAAGTTTTCAATCGCTAAGACTGAGGAGAAATTAACAATAATAACTTTTTATAATATAATATAATAAAACAGTAACTAAATAAAACTACATAATGTATATAAAAACTTTAAATATCTTTAAATATAAGGGCTTAAAATATTATTGATTACGTAACCGAATAAATAGAAAGATTGTATATAGTTATGTAGCTGCAAACATTAATTTGTTTGTTAGGCGCTTCAGCTAGATCTGGCAACATTGCTGGTTTGTGATATACAGGGTGTCCCGTAAAGGACGGTGAAAACTGAATATGGTGATAGGCCAGGTCATGACAATACAGGTTTTATCTTCCTATGTATCCCGTAGTAGTATGTAGTTTTTAAAAAGATATAAAACTTGCCAAAGCGGTGCTCAGATAGAAAGTTACAACCGTTTAAACCCAATAAAACAGGTTAAAAATAAAACAAAAATAAAACATTTTTGTTGAAGTATATCGATTAAATTAAAATATCTTTTCAAATATAACTCCGACAAAGCTGAATTTTGGTGGAGAGCTTCATTTTGATGTCTTACGCATTTTTTAAATAAAAACTTTAAATCTGGACAAGGGCTTTTGTTTTGTAGGGTGAAAGGAGAAAAGTACAGTATTTTTAAAGATTTCTCGAAAACCATCAGGTTTTTTAACGAAATCAGGAGAGTGCGTCAGAAATTTAATTTATAGATGGTTGAAAAATAAGTGAAATAGGGTGAGTTCAAAAATGCAGTAATGCTGCATGACTGCAAAATACAAATGTAAAAAAAATGGTACCATTTATGCAAGTTTTTAGTAAAATTTGATGTCATTGTTGAGAGGAAACATTAATTCAAACAATGACATCAAATTTAACTAAAAAGTTGCATAAATGGTACCATTTTTTACAATTGTATTTTGCAGTCATGCAGCATTCCTGAATTTTTGAACTCACCCATACAATTTAATGTGTCATATAAAACGTTTGCAGCGATTTTGATAATAGGATTTTTTGAAAAACAAATTTTTTGGAAAATAGGTCAAGCGTAGATAGGTATTACTATTTGGTTTTTTTCATACCAAAATTACTTGAATAATGCGCCTCCCATTAACTGGAGATAGCTACCTTTTGCAAAACTGCTAAGAAATATTTTCGGTACATGTAGGTATACATGAAACAGGAAATCTAAATATTGTGATTTTATTAAATTTTTAAAATTATATAAGCCTGTGAATCATTTATAGCTTTTTAATGTTGAAACTAATTTTTGATATTCTTATTTTATTTTCAAGTTTATTACCCTTCGTTAAATTCTACATACATATATACAGTGTGATCCTAAGGTGTGACAGAAGGGATAGTCTATTCCCCCTCGTTTAGGAGTGAGAGGGAGTTTTCTAAGAAAACAAATTATTTAAAATCTACGGCAACACTTACAGTACCCTTTTATACATTTTTGCAAAACCAGAAATCTTTTCTATTGTCTTATTTTTAAATAAGGTTATTTAAATGAACAGTTTTGAAAAAATAATTTTCAAACTCAAAACAAAAAAAAAATAAAAAAATTATCTAACTATTTTTTTCAACATTTTACATAACTTAATTATATATATATATATTTGTTATCAAAATTCAATACTCTTATCAATTTTGTCAAACTGAAAACTGTATGTTTCTAGGATTTTTAATTTTCAAGATATTAAAAAATAAGGAAATCATTTTCTTAGCAAAAACAAAAAAACACGACGTTGATAAAAATCAAACTACAACATAGGAACGTGCCCTGGGCGGCAAATTATTGGAGAACGGCAAAATGTTTCAGAACTATAGTCCTAAACTTACTATAATTTTTGTTTCTGTAATTTTTAAATTCAGTAGGTATCTATTATTTAAACTATATGTAAGTAGGAATATTTAACTGAAAAAAAAATGTAAAAAGTCGGTCAAGCCATTAGCGAGGAGCACGACAAAAACCTTACAAAAAATCTCCTAATAAAACATCAAAATATAAGTGAAAACAGCTTAATTTTAATCATATAAGAGCTGGGGCTGAATAACGGCATCAGATAGTGAGCAATACGTTACTGAATTATCTGCATTTGGGATTCCTTCCTAAGATATCGAGTAAAGTGTCGAGTATCGAATTCGATTTTTGGCATTTCCTCGACAGTGAACGAGTGTTTTCTCGTACGATAGATGCTAGGTAGACGAGTGAGCAGTAAAATGGCAGAAAAATAAAATTATTCTCTTTTCTGCAAATATTCCTACACAATATCATTCAAAATGGTGTTTCAGGGTGAATTAAAATAAATTAAACATCATCCAGAAAATTATTCTTGCTTGATTTTAAGGCACAATAATTCGATTTAACCAACAAATATTTTTGACCAAATTAAATTCCAAAGGCAAATGTAAACAAAACATGAGCCTTACACCAGCAGCTGTGGCCATCGGCCAATGAAAAGTTAGGAATATTGACGTCTAGGAAAATGTACTAGAATTATCCTAGTACAATAGGAACTCAATTCGATACGTGATACTTCGTATAACATCATACCAATGTGATTAATCGATAGATCGATAACGTGTAAAAGTTCCTCACTCGTTCACTGAAGACGTAATTCAGCCCCTGTTTTCGACAAAATTTTAATAGTCGAATTCATTGTGTGAAAGATAACAGTTTGTGAAATGATAGCATAACAATACAAAAATTTAAAAACCTTTGATTTTAATAAAATAATTTAAATATTTAATGAATTGAAAAATGTTCACATCATTTATAATTTTTATTATTAAAAGCGACGCGTTTCGGTTTTATAAACCATATAAACCATACAAATTCACTTCCTTTAAACAATTCACTATCATTTACACGTTTCGTTGTGTGTCCTTACAGACCAAAATATATTTTTTCTTCTACACTCGCGAGCAAAAAAACGGAATCACTCAAGTTTTCTTTCTAAAAACAACAATCGCGATGGATACAATATCAAACTTCAGTGATTCCGAGTATTATTGCGTTTGAATTACATACATAGTTCACCAGGGGCTAGCACAAACATTAGTACCCAGGGTGGCACTTTGGCCGCCTTAATCCACCCCTGATCAGAATGAACCCTATTAACCGCAGTTACGTAAAAGATTTGAAAGAAAAACCCGTTAAACTAAATCTCAATAATCGTTATTTTGTATATTCATGCATTCATGCATTATTATATAATATATCAATTAATGTATGATTTTTTTAAATACAAAAATTCGTCTTTTTTTTAAACAAAATATTTTTATTTTTCCATTGTGCAATATAACTCGTAATGCACCCGGCGTACTAATGGTGGCATCTGACACACAGTCTCTTTAGGGTTGTCCTGATGGCATCTAGGAATCGTGTTGTTCAGTGGTAGTTGCGATCGGCCGGCAACGTAACCACCAAACCCTGGTTGAGTTGACACTACATAATTAATGGCAGGTAACGTTTGACTGGCGGCATTATTTGTGACCTGCCGATGACGGTAGGTATTTGAATAGTACAATAATAATTGTTCAGCTTGATTATTACCATTGAATCTTGGCTGACCTGGTAAAAAGTATAATGGTTGTTGCACTTGACTTACCATTGGCTGTGCCTGGCTGGTAATAGCTGCAAAAGATTCTCGTAGATTGTTGTTACGGCAAATCAATTCTTGTTGTGTCTGAGTCGCTGTTGTATCAATTATACGTGGCTCGGTGGATGAGAGATACAATGGTGGTGGTGGCTCGTGACTATACATACTTCGGTTATTGTTTTGACGTGTTGTGCTATTCAATGTCGGCTGTTTCTGGCTGACGGGAACACCGATAACATGTTGCCATGGTAAGTTGTTTGGTGGTGGCGGTGTCTGGCTGACAGAAATAGACGTTTGGCTAGCAACGACATTGTCAACAGGTTGGCTTGATATGAAGTTTGATGGTGGTGGAGTGAATTTTGCGAGATCACCACTAAACCCACCGGGTGTTGATGTTTTCGACGTTTGTAGCGCGTGGCTGGCGCTGGCTCCACCAACCGGCTGGCTAGGTGATAAATCAAACAGTGGCTGCTGCTGGCTAGCGGCACTACCATTTACTCCGGCCGATAACTCGTAATCTTCGAACCTAGTTGTTTGTGACGCATGGCTGGCGCTGACTCCACCAACCGGATGGCTAGATAGAAGGTTGAACTGTGGGTGCTGCTGGCTAGCAGCGCTATCGCTGACTCCGGCCGATAGTTCATAATCATCGGACCTTATTGTTTGTGGCGCATGACTGGCGCTGACTCCACCAACCGGCTGGCTAGATGGAAGGTTAAACTGTGGGTGCTGCTGGCTAGCAGCGCTACTGCTGGCTCCGGCCGAAAGCTCATTATCATCGGACCTTATTGTTTGTGGCGCATGGCTGACGCTGACTCCACCAACCGGCTGACTAGATGGAAGGTTAAACTGTGGGTGCTGCTGGCTAGCAGCGCTACCGCTGACTCCAGCCGAAAGCTCATAATCGCCGGACCTAATTGTGTTCAGCGCATGGCTAGCACTAAGCCCACCAGGCGGCTGGCTAAGTGGATATTTAGACTGTTGCTGTTGCTGGCTAACGAAGCTACTACCGCTCCCGGCCGATAGTTCGAAGTCGCCGAACCTGGTTGGCGGAACCCATGTTTTCTTCCTCGTTTGTTTCACGAGTGTCGGTTGTTAATGGTGGTGAGCGGAACATCACTGCAATTTAGCTCGTTGTTAAAATGGCGACGGCTGGTGTCGCTTGGCAAAATATTAAATAAAATTTGTTATCCTGTCGGAGGGGTATCTTAAAAAGAATTGTATTTCCTGTTTGGTTGGCCACCTCTAGGCTAAATACAATTTATTTCTATATACAAAATTTACAGATTAATTAATAATTTACGGATTAAAAAATTATTACTTACAACACTTTTCACCTCCTTCTTCAATGACAGGGTTACAACCACTGATCTCTAAAATACACTGGATAGTGGATTCCATATACGTATAACAGGTTTTTTTGAAGCAATTGTATCCTTGCACACTTTTGTCTCTTTTTTTTTCACCGAAGGAAAGAAAGAGATATTTTTTTATCATCACAAAAAATCGTTTACATTTTTTGCATTGATATCAGCTGTTTGTTTAATACCGAACGAGCGCTCGTTTTCCGTGGTACGCGTTTTATTTTATCTATTTATAAAATAAAAATTGTTAATAAAATTAAAAGTATCTCGAAATATTGTATGATCTCAAAATATTCTTAAAAAGACGATGCCTTGGGGTGCGAACTCGATTTTACAGTCAGATCCGAGATTATCAAATGACGGGCCCATTTTGTGGATACGAGCTGGAGAACAATTAGTACCAACAGCCGAACTTAATAGCAAGACTCCTTGAAGAAGCAGATAACGTGAATAAATGAATTGAGAAACCTCCAATATTTGCCCAGACTGTCTGAAGCAAGAGAAACAATGATAGACGACCGAACTAAGGCTCATGGTGATCATGTTGGCCATGGTCATTCGCGAATAACCACTGCCGCAGTCGGCATTTTAAAAGCAGTTCATTCTGGTCAACCATATATACAAAATTGCGTAACAAAAGATGTCACATTTGCCGCTCAAGATTTTAACTATTCGGTATAAATGTTGCAGTTGGATTTGCATGAACCACCCATATCCCAGTGCGTGCAGTGGATTGAAGACGCAAAACTCAACCAGCCTCGAAGGTAAGTGGTGCGTTCTTTTTTTAACCATAGTTAACTATGGTTGATATGTCAAAAAAAATTGTTGAAGTGTCATTGTTAGATTTAGTTGGAAATTGTTACATTTCATTTTGGAACGATTTATTGTTAGATATTGTTGATCTGTCAGACGAAAACTTTGGAAAACTTTATTTTATCGTTAATTACCAAAAAATCATGTTATTTTTCTGCAATATAATCTCCTTTTTCATTAAAAATGGTAGAAAATTCAATTTTAATTCATTTCACTTCACCAAAAGCTTTGTTTTGATTCTTTAATTTTTATTTTTTTGTAAACAATCCTTCTCCCATGTGCTTTGACAGATCAACACTTTCAACTCATATCATGGAGATGAGTTGGAAATAGTTACGAATTGTAACTATTTGACACTAATAAACTGAATTTAGGAACGATGTGATGACGTCATATAGTTACAAATCGTAACTATTTTGTAATAAATGAACGACCATTGTTAACTATAGTTAACCATAGTTAACTATGGTTAATAAAAGAACGCACCAAAGGCATTCGAACTTTTTGATAACGATATTTATTTTCTACCCTGGAATATAATTCATCAATTCCGTACAGTGACATCTGTTACCAGTATAGCTTGGCATCTACGATTGCGTCAATATTATCCTGGCCAAGAGGTTATCAATGAGAAGAACAACCCTATTCTAGCTGAACCACCTCATTATAAGAAGAAACAAACAATACTCCCGCACCCAATTTCATTACTAGAAGATACAAAATCGACGCCATACAAGAGTACCCACGATGGAAAGGTTAAAAAGCCAGACAAAAAGCTCACAAACATTGATAAGAGACGGTCAGGCGAAAGTGGTGCTGAAGAATGTAATACAAAAAAAATGTGGCAATGAGTCCCCTGGGAGTTCGGCAAAGAAAAAGATTTCCAAAGAAGAGGAAGAACTCCTCCGAAGATCCCAGAGCCGCCACCACTTCCCACACCATTGGCATTTGCTGATAAAGATGACTTGTACTATGGGCAGCAACGAAAGTACCAAAAACACGCGTGAAGAAATAAAAGTATTTGATTGTGATGTCAATTCAAGTAATTTATGTGCAGGTGTCCAACCCCAACTTATTGTTAGCCATGAAGAAGAAGTGGTCGTCTCGGAATCAACGACACAATAGCTCATCCTCCTTTGCCTCCACTACCACCACGGAAGGCATATCGCCACCTCCGTTGCTTAAAAAATAACAATTTTTGCATTTTATTTCAAAAATAATTTTCTGTTAGCAGTTTAAATTCTTGTTTCTATGATTATTTAATTTGTATAGTTACTTTTGTTTTGAACTGAAAACTTTAGAAATAGACATTTTGGCATTTTTTTTTAAATTTTATATTTAATTAACAATGATATTGTTTGCAATATATACATACATATTTGTGATTTTTCTTTTATGTTTCCTCATACATGTGTAATTATTTTGTAAGAATATGATGCTTATTTTATTTTTGTTTTTACTGTGATTTTACTGTGATTTTGTGTATATAAACTTTATTATGAGCTAAAATTTATTTTAAGCTGTAAATATTATGAACAACAATAAACTAATTTTGATTATTTGATTTGATATTTTAGTGGCTATGCCTTCCTCTATACCACATTGAATTATTTTTAAGTCGACAAGAATCGTATGAAAATGATAAATTATTTTAAAACTTTCTTCAATAATATTTCCTAGAAAAATACATTCAATTTTTTTCGGAATTGGTTTTAAAAATACTTCCAACATTCATAGGAGTAAGTTTTGGTATTTTTTCACACTTTTTTAAAAATTTTTTTTTACCTGTTTTGTTTTTATCCATTTTAGTAAAAAAAAAAAAAAATTTTTTTTTACCTGTTTTGTTTTTATCCATTTTAGTAAAAAAAAAAAAAAACAAAAAATGCTCGACATCGATAAAAACTTTATTTAAAATACATTAAACGCAGTTATTGAGTTTTTCAACCTAAAGATATTGAAATAGCTTATTTTAAACAATTTTTTTTTCCTAATTTCTACCTCGTTTTTATTTTTTCACAATTGGAAACATTTTACGAATCCTAAAAAAACTATCACCCAATCCGTTCGTAGCTGCAATTTGTATGGGATTTTCCACTACGATATAGATTCTGTGAACCGTTTTTTAGGGATTCGTAAGTAGATTCCGATTACGATGGAATTCGTGATAGAGCTGATTACTTATTCAGCCCTGAAAAGGATCCAAACCAGAATTGAAACGTCGATAAATAATTAATATTGAATTAAAACAAATACAGCATTTTTTGGGTTTTTAATTCAAGTTTTTATATGATTTATTTACTCAGCGAAAATGTTGCGGTTATGGGGCAGTTAAGCATTAGCGTTTGTTTTTCAAACTTTCCTACAAAAATTGTCCCACCTAGTACAAATTTTGGATATATGGCAAATATTCAATAAAAGAACCCAAACATTTGTGGTTTATAGAGAACTGCCCCTGCGGTTGACACTGCTAATGCTGCCGGTATCGTCATCAGCCACTGGAGTGACATTGTGACACAGAGCCAATATTTTTTATTTTGACTGAGTATATAATAAACGAGTTCACATAATAAAAATAATTATTATGTTAAAAAAAATATATATTTTTCGAAACTTAACATCGTTATTTCCGAATCATTGAGCATGGTTGTTGAGACATTTACTATTTTGGATTGTGACGAGTTTGCGACTTCCGGTCTGGGAGTACTGGGAGGCTTGCGGATTACACCGTAACCTAAATAACTATCATCGGCTATCTGACATGGACGCGTGTCTGGACTGGCGATGAGTTTGCAATCATTGGCCACCGGAATGCTGGCTGGCTTCCGATTTGAGGCAGATGAGACAGTCACTCTGGTCTTGTAGCCGCTAGATGTGTTGTTATTGGAAAACAAGAAGTCCAATCGATCGTATGTGGCTTCTTGTTCGTTATCATAGCGTCTTTGGATGCGGTTTTATTGTGATTGAGTTCTCTGACACGCGAAATCAATAAGATCGTCGTCGGGAGTGTGGTTTCGTTCGGTGTGCTTGAATTCGCCAAGCCCGAGGGTTTTCCAGGCGTCGGTTATGGTTTCAATACTTTCGTAATCACGTTCGGTTGTTTTTATGAGTTGGACACTTTCGTTGCGTACGGGAAGGTGTGTCGGAAGGGATAAAACGCTTTTGCAATACTCTTAATTAGATCGGGCGATGAAGATGGCTTCAAAATTACAGTGGACCCTCCAGTCCTGTTTGGGTCGTTGGATGTTGTTATTGAAACGGGTTCATAGTTTATGTTGCTGTAAGGGTAATGGGACACCATAAGTAAAGTGTTAAAAATACATTTCCACACTTACCATAGCAAAAGTTTCGATGCACGAATGAATATCCTTTTGAGGCTTCTCTATAAATACATTTGCGTCAATACTAAGCAAATCTGAGTCCTTATTGAGCTTTTGTGTTAAAGGTACAGCAAGAGATAGTTTCCAATCAGTTTCACCTTAACAAGCACATTCATCTCAGCAAAAATACAATTTTTTTGTTGAGAGTAAAGATAAAACTCACCATCAAGTTGATCTTCCTGCTGCTACTGATCGTCGTTTGTTCCCTCCTTCACTCTCAGGATTTAGTATTAAAGGTTATTCTGTGCATTCTTAATGGAAACTAGCACGTATCTCTTCGAGTACCGAGTCAAATTTTTGATTTGCTATTTGTAGCTCACGTGCATCGACGATGCAGACGGAGGAGGATGCGATGACTGATTCTGCTGCTAACGAGGATCTGGGTTCTGGTGGTTCTGGTGTTTATTGCTTCTTCAATAGAGATCTTCAGTTTTGGTTTCTGTTGCTTGAAAAAAAATCAATTAAAGTCTTTTTATTTTGATCTTTTATAATTATAAATAACTTACTCGCGGAAAACATTGGCTAATAACAAAAAAAAAAAAATGAAAACAAAAACCACCATATTAATACAGTTTAAACTGTTATAAGTGTTATAAATGGTTAACAAAAAAATTCAGTAACTGTCAACTGTTGTATCCTTGCACTGTTATAATTTTCCTTCAATTTGCTTTAAGATTTTTATAGGAATCCACTATCCAGTGTATTATAGAGATCAGTGGTTACAATGTATAAAACATAAAGAATAGTTAAAGCTTAGACTGTTTTCAGTCAACGTTTGATGAGATTTGTATCACATTCCTTCTCACACTATCCGTAATGTGCGTTCAGCCAATAGACTTTATATGGAAAAAGCAGAAATCTCCGGCAATTCAGTTTCCTTGTGTGAAAGCTACAAGGCAATTAAAGAAAAACGTCAACAAAATCTCCAGCAACTGGTTTCCCTGTGTGAAAGGGGACTAAGGCCCCTTTCACACAAGAAAACTGAGTTGCCGGCAACTGGGAGTTTGTAGGCGAGAAGGGCGTAGGAGGAAGAAAAAAAATCTCCCCTCTCACCCTTCTCTCCTACAAACTAGCTAGTTTCTGGCAACTCAGTTTCCTTGTGTAAAAGGGGTCTCACAACTTACCAAAATTAAAAGGAGGCGTTCTGAAATCTAGTCATAAGTGAAAGGTCATAACATATTAGGTAAAATTTTATTGCTCGCGACGAATAATTCGCAACAGATACAAAAAAGAAAACGAAACTGAACTCATTACTAAAATAATCAAAATGAACAAACTGTCTCTAGACTGCCAACAACTAACAATTTTTTTTTCCATTTTTACAAATAAAATAAACAAAATCCTTCATACAATAGTTTTCTCTATATTTTAATATGCAAACAAAAATCTTCAGCGTAGCTTGAAATTCATGAATAGATATATGTCAACAAAAATAAAAATACAACCCATACCCCTAAAGAAAAATACATACCTACAAACATTTTTCAAAACAGTACGAAATATTGAAAATTGTCATGGTTACCTAATAACAAAAAGGAATAATGTAATAAATAAATATCCTTTTGCGAATTGGTTTGTGTACACAAAAAGCCGACATCATCTATTTGGTCTCTGCTATTCGCCTCTTGGTCTGCAGGGCGTTCTGAGAAATTGGGTGTCACTTCTATTTGTATTTATTCAATGGTTAAAAGTGTCGAAAACGCTTATCACATCACTAATTTTTCTAATAAAATACTGCATGATTACTGTGATTTATTTCAATCCAAAATTGACACCATACCTAAAGTACAAGGCCTACTAAAACTTCGAGAAGGGGTTTCTCCAATCTACATTAAACCACGTCCTGTTCCTTACGCATTGAAAGATTTCATTGAAAACGAAATTGATCGTCTAGAGAAATGTGGAATCTTTGAAAAAAATTCACACCAATTGGGGTACACCAATTGTTCCGGTCATTAAATCTGCAACTGAATTACGTCTATGTGCTGATTACAAGGTTACATTGAATCAGTGTATAGTCAATGACAAGTACCCGATTCCCAAAATCGATTATTTGTACCAAAAGCTAAAATACGGGGAGTATTATTGCGTATTTGATATACACAAGGCTTATTACACATGGAGATGACTGATGAAAGTGCGCTAATGCAAACTGTAAGTACACACAAAGGATCATATAAAGTTCGAAGACTTATGTTTGGGGTGAAAACAGCACCTGACATTTGGCATGGACGAGTATATAAGTATACGACGAGTATAAATTTTAGATAGATTACGTGAAAATGACCTACACATAAATCTGAGCAGGTAAAAGTAAATTCTTCCAAAAATCCGTAAACTACTTAGGACATACAATCGACAGAAATGGATTGCACAAGAATAAAGAAAAAGTACAGGCATTTCTTGAAATAAGTTCCCCTACAAACATTAAAGAACTACGAGCATTCTTAGGTATGGTCAACTATAACAATAAATTTATTCCTGACCTAGCCGCAAAACTACATAGCTTACACCAGCTCCTACAAAAAGATACACCCTTTCACTGGAATCGACAATGCGAAGAAGCATTCCAAAATATTAAAGAGGAGATCATGAGCGAAAACCTTTTGGCACCATTTGACGAGAAACTACCTCTTGCCATAGCTACGGACGCTTCACCGTACGGTTTGTCAGCAATACTTTCCCATCTTACGTCCCACGGAGAGAGACCGATCGCCTTCGCATCCCGAAGTCTCACTTAAAGGCCTTCCACACTAGCCCACAGTGTATTAATACATGTCAAAAAAGTGTGAAACAAATCATGTAGAATAGTGTGGAAACAAAATATGAAAGCCCAGCCTACACAACCCCATATTCTATCCCACACGATTTGACAAGTGTTAATACATGAGTTATTTTAGGAATGGTTCTAATTCTGTCCAACATTCTATCACACTTTTTTAGGTTAAGGTAATGTATTAATACAAGCAAATGTGGAAGCAAAATATGAAAAGTCATTTTCTTTCCCACAAATTTGGCAGTCGCGTAAAACTCTTTCCCAGTTTCAATTTGACATGTATTAATACACAGTGGGCTAGTGCGGAAGGGCTATTAAAGCGAATCAATCTACAGCTAAATCGATAAAGAAGCCACAGTGATTACTGGGGCCTTCACAAATTCTATAATTATTACTATGGTCGTGACTTTACGCTAATAACCGACAACAAACCATTTACATCTATTTTCAGTCCTAACAAATGCTTACCAGTACTTACCGCTCAGAGAATTTTACATTACGCTCAATTCTTATCGGGTTTCAAGAACAACATTGTTGCGTTTAAACTCGTCCCACTCAAGCACGTCTAAACACATGGCAACAATTTCGAAGGAAACATCTCCAGTTCTACCAATTTCGTACACTACCTTGTGAATGCTTCCTTGATGATTCCTTCTTCTCCACTAATCAACTGTAACGACAACACGTGTCTAGAGCTATACTCCGTATATTCATTAAAAAGATTTCGACAAAATAAAATTCAATTTTATTTAATCTAATTAACAAATAGTACTTTGTTTTTCATTGTTCCTTAGGTAAGAAACAAACTCTAAAACGAAGCTGCGCAACAGGTTATGGGCCCAGCGTCAGCACACTAAAAAAGAAAAACAAAAATCGAAAATTATGGAGGATTCCATTAAAATTCCAAAGTTGGTAGATGCAGCAGGTTGGAACATTTGGAAGTTCCAAATGATAGTTGTGATAAAATCCTCGGGACTGTACAACTTCGCAACAGAGGCTGAAATGCGACCAGCATTAAAGGAGGATGCAGCTGATGAAAGCATAAAGAAGGAATCAGAATTGGAAATAAAAAATTGGGAGACGTCGGACAACAAGGCGCAGAGGGTAATTGTGACATCGGTGGACAGTAACATTATGAGATATATTTTATGCTGCTCAACTGCTGGAGAGATGTGGGCAAAGTTGTGTAGAGTTTTCGAGCAGGTTTCTGACTCCTCAATCCACCTACTCCAACAACGGTTCTATGAACTGCAAAAAACCAAGTCCGAAACCACGGTTGGGTATATTTCAAACATCGACCAAGTAGCTCAACGTCTGTCCGATCTAGGTGAGCCGATTTCGGATGCTATGAAAATGACGAAAATTTTGATGTCATTACCCTCAACATATAATCATTTTCTTTCTGCGTGGGAGTCCACTGCTAGGGAAAATCGAACATCGAAGAATCTCACAAATCGTTTAACAATGGAAGAAATGAGGTTTGGAAATGATTATCAAGATGTTTCGTCGTCGTCTGCTGCCTTAGCTGTTAGATCTGTTGGCTGGAAGAAGAAAGGTTTATCTGAAAAAAGATGTTTTCTGTGCAACCAGAAAGGTCACTTAAAAAGGGATTGCCCAAAAACAAAACAAACTAAATTTGCAGAAGACGGTGTGGATGGAGAGGCATATATTGGAATTGGTATATCAAAACCAAATTTATATGTAAAGGATTCCGTTTCCTGGGTCGTCGACAGTGGTGCAAGTGACCACATGACGAGTAACTACAACTGGTTTGCAAATTATTTTAAATTTGACGTTGTTGGCTTGGTAAGAATAGGAAATGGGAAAACGATAGAAGCCCATGGCTGTGGCGATATAAATGTAACATTTTTTACTAATGGTGCTAGTAATAAAAATCACTTGTCAAATGTTTTATATGTTCCTTTAATTAAAGTGAATTTATTTTCGTCTCTAACAGCTTTAGATAATGGCCTGGACTTAAAAGCGGACAGAGATGGTTGTTCTTTCATGCGAAATGGTGTTGTTGTTGCTGTTGGTATGCGGAAGGGAAAACTGTTTGAGATGGCGATGGAGGTAAATGTACCAGCTGATGTTCATGGGACTAATGACACCACTTCTTGTTTTACATCACAATCTTCATTGGAGCCTTGGCACAATAGACTTGCTCACCAAAACATTCGCCAAGTCTGCTCTACTCTCAAGGTAATGGATATTCCTGTAAAAGGTAGTGTTAAACCTTTTTCTTGTGATGCTTGTTGCTTGGGAAAACAACACAAGTTACCATTTCAACATAGTACAACCAAATCAAGTGCAGTAGGTGAACTTATACATGCAGATGTATGTGGACCAATGCAGGTAGACTCATTGGGTGGGTCTAAATATTTCTTATTGTTTAAAGACGATTTTTCTCATTTTCGTTTCGTTTATTTTATTAAAAATAAGAGTGATGTAAAGTTCATACTAACAAATTTCTTAGCAATGGTGGAAACAGCGACTGGTGGTCTCGTAAAATCTTTTCGAACAGATAACGGGACAGAGTTTGTCAACAAAGATGTTGAAGATATTTTGCAAAGTAAAGGTATTCGTCATGAAAAAACTGTTCCTTATACTCCCGAGGAAAATGGTTCTGCAGAGCGGGAAAACAGAACGCTGGTGGAGGCCGTTAGAGCTATGTTGTTTGGAAAAGGGTTGGAAAAGTTTCTTTGGGCTGAAGCTGTAAATACTGCTGCTTATGTACTAAATAGAACGGGTACGAGCTCAGAAAAGGGTAAGTCTCCCTATGAACTATTTTTCAAACAAAAACCAGACATTAAACAACTAAGGGTTTTTGGAACGGAAGTCTTTGTGCATGTTCCTAAAGAAAAAAGAAAAAAATGGGATGCTAAGAGTCGAAGAGGGCTATTTGTGGGATACAATGAAAATATTAAAGGATATAGAGTTTACTTCCACAGCGACAATCGGATTGAAACTGCAAAGGATGTATTTTTTAAAAGAGAGCTAACAGAAAAACCGATTATAGAAACACAAACGCAGGAAAATATTTCCGAAAACAAGTCAGCTGTTACTTTTCATTTTGCAAATTCAAGTCACAACAAGCAAAAACCAAAACAGTGTGATGTTGAAGTTGAAACTGATCCCACACCTATAACAAATAATTCTTTTTCAAATAATGATCTTGTTTTTGAAAATCCTCTTAGCATTTCAGATAGAAGTTCCGAACAAGAAGACATACAGGAAATATTCCAAGATTGCACTAATTCTAATGACGGTGAACACTACAACCTGAGGATACGGCGAGAAATAAATCCACCCCAAAAATATAGTTCATATGAATGCTATGCTGGTGTTTTAGAAGATGATGAACCAAAGACTTACAAGGAAGCAGTCAATTCTCAAGATGCGGACAAGTGGCAGGCCGCAATGGAAGATGAAATGAGCTCACATGCTGATAACAACACCTGGAACCTTGTGGAACTACCGAAAGAACATAAATTAATTGATAGTTAGTGGATATACAAAATTAAAAGAAACGCGGACGGTTCTGTAAATCGATATAAAGCACGGTTGGTTGCACGCGGTTTTACGCAGGTCTACGGTATAGATTATGAAGAGACTTTTATTCCAGTCGTAAAGTTTGACTCAATTCGAATGATTTTTTCTGTTGCAGCGATTCAAGGTTTAATTTTAAAACAATTCGATATAAAGACAGCCTTTTTATATGGTGATTTGAAAGAAACCATTTTTATAAAACAACCGGTCGGTTTAAATGATAATTCAGTTCGTGTTTGCAAGCTCAATAAAAGCCTTTACGGACTTAAACAGGCCTCTCGGTGTTGAAACACAAAATTTACAGATTTTTTGCAAAAATACGATCTTATAATGTCTAAAGCTGACTCTTGTGTTTTTATCGGAAAATCAAAAATGATAAGCGCTTTATATATTGATGACGGAATCATTGCTGCACAAAATGAGAAAGATATTGACAATTTATTAGATTATTTAAAAAACAATTTCAAGGTAAAAGAAAATTATGTAGACACTTTTCTCGGTTTAGAAGTGAAAAGACATAAAACGGGTTCTATATCTATTCACCAAGAATCTTCGGTATGAATGAAAGTAATTCTGTTTCGACGCCGGTTGATACTAATGTCTCCTTAAATATGGACACGAATGGCCACCCAGTCCGGTTCCCATACAGAGATGCGGTAGGTTCGTTAATGAACCTTTCAATTGGAACACACCCTGACATTTCTTTTGCGGTGGGGTTGGTAAGTCGGTATCTTGAAAATCCTAGCAATACCCATGTCACTGCTGTTAAGAGAATTTTTAAGTATTTAAAAGGGACAAATAATTTTGGCATAACTTTCCATTCCAACTCTGAATTAACCATTCTAGGTTACAGCGATGCAGATTATGCTGGCGATGGACAAACTAGGCGATCAACATCAGGCTCATTATTCCTTCTTGGATCAGGTCCAATCTCGTGGAGGTCACAAAGGCAAAAAAGTGTGGCATTGTCGACGACTGAGGCTGAATTTGTTGCTGCTAGCGAGGCATCGAAGGATCTTATATGGTTAAACCTTTTCAAAAAGGATATTACATCTTTAGTGGGAGACCAATGCAGTTTATTCATCGATAATCAAAGTGCCATCCGAATTATTAAAAACCCGGAGCTCCACCGAAGGTCGAAACACATCGACGTGCGTTACCATTTCGTTCGAGAGAAGTACCTAGAGGGCGTATTTAAAACAGAATACGTTTCAAGTGAAAATCAAATAGCAGATATCCTAACTAAGGGACTACCGAGAAGCAATTTTCAAAGACTCAGGACTATGATAGGCATATCATCAATGACAGAAGTGGAACAACTTTAGTGGGAGTGTTGCGTGTAAACTCGTCCCACTCAAGCACGTCTAAACACATGGCAACAATTTCAGGGAAACAGATCTCCAGTTCTACCAATTTCGAACACTACCTTGTGAGTGCTTCTTTGATGATTCCTTCTTCTCCACTAATCAACTGTAACGACAACACGTGTCTAGAGCTATACTCCGTATATTCATTAAAAAGATTTCGACAAAATAAAATTCAATTTTATTAAATCTAATTAACAAATAGTACTTTGTTTTTCATTGTTCCTTAGGTAAGAAACAAATTCTAAAACGAAGCTGCGCAACAAACATTATCTACCGGAATACCAAAGATCACACCAACGTTGACTATCTATCACGAAATCCGCAGACTTTATCCTACCGAAAAGATACAAGAAGTTCACATGTTCCAGCTTACAGACTGTACTGCCAATTAAGTTAAGTCATCGCAAATGAAACCAGAAAAGATCACAAGCCGAAATCTTCAAAACACTACGTACAAAGGCAAAGAAGATGAACTTATGTTACAGGACGGCTGCATTTATCGTGGCATACGCGTCATTATTCCCCAAACAATTACGAAAACAAGTACTAGACGAACTACATACAGCTCATGTTGGAATGGTTAAAATGAAAATACTCGCGAGAAGCTACTGTTACTGGATCGGCATAGACACTGATATAGAACAACTTGTAAAAAGCTGCAAAAACTGTGCGAAGGTAGCAAACAAACCTGTTAAAGTCCCTTTACATCCATGGGAAACTCCATTCATGCCTTGGCAAAGAATACATAAAAGGGGTATTCACGGAGAAATGATGCTGCGATACAACCTTAGAACTCGACTAGATATAATGAAATCTTCAAACGGAAACGTAAGTAACATTGAATATTATAGTAATTCTAAAGCTATTTGCAGTTTTGCCACGGGAGATAAGAGTACAAATTCGATACTACCTCAACAAAAATGTTAAGTGGAAGTTTGGAAGAATTGTGCGGCCAGAGGGCTCATAACATTATATCATCGACGTTGATGGTCAACATTACAGACGATACATCGACCAAATCAAGTCTACAAACGTTCACCAGGAAGCATATATACCACAAACAACGAAATTCACTCAGATTGTACCACCATGCTCCTATAGCAATAACAACACGAAGTCAACAATCGCAAACCAAGACCATACTACCGAAACCAATTTGACACCAATTAAGGAAGTACTACATCCTGAACCCGATGCAACTTCGT
Source organism: Melangyna quadrimaculata (assembly GCA_949320155.1). Classification (NCBI taxonomy): domain Eukaryota; kingdom Metazoa; phylum Arthropoda; class Insecta; order Diptera; family Syrphidae; genus Melangyna; species Melangyna quadrimaculata. The sequence continues at coordinate 369,612,468 of OX439483.1, forward strand.
GTGATGCAAGTGCAGGAAGTTCATTGCATCCAAAAACTAATCCCATGGATGCAACACCGACACCAAGTAAAATAGTTATACCGAAGGAAGACATCCAAGTAAATAAAACTCCACCACAAATAAGGAAATCAACAAGACATCGTAAAGCTCCAGTAACACTAAATATTTAACTTTATTAAATTAAATAATTATTTGAATACTATTTATTACTATATTTTTGCTAGTGCCACACAAAAACAATCTATATACTTTGTTTTGCTTTTAATTTGTCATGAAATGTCATATTTTTTTTTTTTGTTTTATATTAAGCGCGTGCAAAAGGGGTTGTGACTACCCTTAAGATGATATACACAGCACGAGCGATTAGGTAGATTGGAGGGGATTTAAAAGGAGATACCGATGCACATTGGTTTTGAACGTCTGTAGATCACAATGGGAGGGGATAATTGAGCTGGGTAGAGCATTCCACATTCGAGTAGTGCGACTAAAGAAAGAATCTCTGTACTTAACAGTACGTCCGAAATTGGGCTCAAGGGTAAACTGACGGGCATTCCTAGAAGCGCGAGTATTACGGTTGAATTGTTTAAGGGGAGGAATGCAACTGGCTATTTCACTAGAGCATTGTTTATGGAAATAACGGTAAAATAACGAAAGACATGAAACATTTCGACGGTGCTCAAGAGATGAGAATGTTTCCGTTATAGTTCTTTCACCTATCATTTTAAGAGTTCTCTTTTCAATTCTATCCAATAAACTCAAGCGGGTTATTGGAGCACCTGCCCAAATGTGAGAGTTATACTCAAGCCAGATCAGAAGGGGAGACAAATTTCTTGCATCGACGGAGAAAACCTAAACACTTAGCAGCATTTTTGGCGATGTCGAATATGTGGTCGTTCCATAAAAGGTGGTCTGTGACACACATACAGAGGACTGAAAGCTTTTCGGTTTCCTCAATGCAAGTGCCACTCATGGATAGTGGCATGGGGGGTGGGGTTTTGTTTTAACGACAGAAGACAGCATTGAGTTTTTAAAGCATTAAATTCTACACGATTTTTTATTCCCCATTGGACAATGCTGTCGAGATCAGAATTTAATGAGCTTATCATACGCTGCCGTTCAAGTTCCACATCCGAAGGACATGGATGTGAATCTAAGAACGAATATGAAAAGCTGAGGGTACTGTCGTCAGCGAAACAATTTAATGGATTAGAAGTTTCAGATAAAAGATCGTTTATAAATATAAGGAAGAGAGTCGGAGACAGAACGGAGCCCTGGGGCACACCAGGATTTATTTTGTGAATTTCAGACTTGAAACCATCCAATACAACTTGTATTGAACGGTCCGAAAGGTAATTTCTAATCCAACGAAGAAGAGATTCATCGATACCAAATGCGCGCATTTTCGATAAGAGAGCTTGATGCCAAACTCTATCAAATGCTTTTGAAATATCAAGCGCAAAAATCTTACTTTCTCCAAAACGATGTAAAGATTTGTGCCACTGTTCGGTGAGATATACCATCAGACAGTGGCGGATCCAGGGGGGTGGCTATAGGGGCTAAAGCCCCCCCACAGCCGATTCCTAAAATAATTTGAGATATAGAAAGCGATACATTACAAAGTGTAGAGTTTTATATTCGTCTAAAATATTGTTAAGATGTGAAATTTGTTGGACTAAAAACGTGGTTGGGGCTGAACAATTTACATGCAATGTAACTTTTTTTCTATGGCCTAAGGTTAGAACTAAACCCTGTAACAAATTGGACAAAAAATCGAGGGGGGGGGCTATGAATAATGAACATGTTTCATGCAACGACAATTTTCCGTAAACACAAAACCCAGAAAATTGAAGAAAAAAAAAAAAAAAACAGCTCACTAATAAGGTCTGAGAAAATTGGACAAAAAACGTAATCATGGTTCAACAACTAACTCCTTAAAAACTAACCTTATTCCAAAGAGCTTTTGGGGCTTAAGTGTAAGGACTGTCATAGTCCGAAGTTGGGGCTAAAGCTTGAAGATAGAATTAATCGGGGCTTAACATTAACATGTCAAAACACAACTGATCAGACTAAAAAATTAGCTAATTTAAGGAAAGAAACGTAATTGAGGCTTTAACAATTGGAAAACAACGGGGTATTAAGCTTAGTGTAAATGTTTAATACAACAGGAATTGTTTATTACATTCTGGCTGGGCTTAGAGAATTTTGGGGCTTAGTGTTCAAACTTTCAAACTCAAATAATGTCAAAGGCAATTGTACATACAAATTATTTTTGGGCTAAGCAATTAAGTACAAATTCTTAAGTCAAGGAACCAATTCCAAAAGCGGGAAAAACTCTGTGAACTCAGAAAAATCTTGCAAGTATGAATATTTACAATCCCTTTCAGACATTTTTTGAACAGGAATAGAAAATGTAAGTTAGCAGCTGTTTCTTTCTAATTCAGGAAAATGAGATCTCAGAGGAATGATACTGTCAAAGCACATATGAGCGTTTGCCAGTAAGACCACTTAAATATCATTTTTCTGAATTAGCCAATTACAAACAGTTTTTAATTATTTTTCAAAAAGGTGAAGTTGAAAGCATACCTTCGTCTAATTTAAACAAACACTTATGTACATAAATTAGGTAGGTACCTGGTACCTAATCAATTATCTATAAAATAAATCGGGTGGTACGACGGCTCATGAAGAACCAGGGCCTAGTGACTAACAACTCACAACCATTCCTGTGTTACGCTGCCGTTCAAGTTCCACATCCGAAGGACATGGATGTGAATCTAAGAACGAATATGAAAAGCTGAGGGTACTGTCGTCAGCGAAACAATTTAATGGATTAGAAGTTTCAGATAAAAGATCGTTTATAAATATAAGGAAGAGAGTCGGAGACAGAACGGAGCCCTGGGGCACACCAGGATTTATTTTGTGAATTTCAGACTTGAAACCATCCAATACAACTTGTATTGAACGGTCCGAAAGGTAATTTCTAATCCAACGAAGAAGAGATTCATCGATACCAAATGCGCGCATTTTCGATAAGAGAGCTTGATGCCAAACTCTATCAAATGCTTTTGAAATATCAAGCGCAAAAATCTTACTTTCTCCAAAACGATGTAAAGATTTGTGCCACTGTTCGGTGAGATATACCATCAGGCAGTGGCGGATCCAGGGGGGTGGCTATAGGGGCTAAAGCCCCCCCACAGCCGATTCCTAAAATAATTTGAGATATAGAAAGCGATACATTACAAAGTGTAGAGTTTTATATTCGTCTAAAATATTGTTAAGATGTGAAATTTGTTGGACTAAAAACGTGGTTGGGGCTGAACAATTTACATGCAATGTAACTTTTTTTCTATGGCCTAAGGTTGGAACTAAACCCTGTAACAAATTGGACAAAAAATCGAGGGGGGGGGCTATGAATAATGAACATGTTTCATGCAACGACAATTTTCCGTAAACACAAAACCCAGAAAATTGAAGAAAAAAAAAAAAAACAGCTCACTAATAAGGTCTGAGAAAATTGGACAAAAAACGTAATCATGGTTCAACAACTAACTCCTTAAAAACTAACCTTATTCCAAAGAGCTTTTGGGGCTTAAGTGTAAGGACTGTCATAGTCCGAAGTTGGGGCTAAAGCTTGAAGATAGAATTAATCGGGGCTTAACATTAACATGTCAAAACACAACTGATCAGACTAAAAAATTAGCTAATTTAAGGAAAGAAACGTAATTGAGGCTTTAACAATTGGAAAACAACGGGGTATTAAGCTTAGTGTAAATGTTTAATACAACAGGAATTGTTTATTACATTCTGGCTGGGCTTAGAGAATTTTGGGGCTTAGTGTTCAAACTTTCAAACTCAAATAATGTCAAAGGCAATTGTACATACAAATTATTTTTGGGCTAAGCAATTAAGTACAAATTCTTAAGTCAAGGAACCAATTCCTAAAGCGGGAAAAACTCTGTGAACTCAGAAAAATCTTGCAAGTATGAATATTTACAATCCCTTTCAGACATTTTTTGAACAGGAATAGAAAATGTAAGTTAGCAGCTGTTTCTTTCTAATTCAGGAAAATGAGATCTCAGAGGAATGATACTGTCAAAGCACATATGAGCGTTTGCCAGTAAGACCACTTAAATATCATTTTTCTGAATTAGCCAATTACAAACAGTTTTTAATTATTTTTCAAAAAGGTGAAGTTGAAAGCATACCTTCGTCTAATTTAAACAAACACTTATGTACATAAATTAGGTAGGTACCTGGTACCTAATCAATTATCTATAAAATAAATCGGGTGGTACGACGGCTCATGAAGAACCAGGGCCTAGTGACTAACAACTCACAACCATTCCTGTGTGCGCCTTTCTACAGGAATGGAAGGGACCTACAATTTTATGCCGAATCCGAACGGCTAGACGAGAAGAACTTATTCGTGACAAGTGATACTCTTGGAGGATTTGTCAATTCCTCGCAAGAGGCAGTAGCCCTGAAAAAAAAACTTTTTAGTTTTTAGGTAGACGAGGCTGGGAAGCGATCCCAGACCTCCAGTGTGACAGTCGAACGCACTAACCATTACGCTACGGGCTACTACTAATCAATTATCATGAAATAAAAATAAACGAATTTGATCGTGTGGTTTGAAGCTGTAACGTGGCTAAAAATTAAAGTTATAATATTAGTTATTAGGGCTGGCCACGAGACAAGACTCTGGGAGACTTTTGTAAGTCTCGTCTCGTTAAAATCGGAAATTTTTAGCCTCGTCTCGGTCTCGTGTGGGTCTCATATAATTAAGCCTCGTCTCGGTCTCGTCTCCGAAAAATACGATTTCCAGCCAACTTATTGATTATTGGAACGAAATATATTCGATTATAGTTTGAATACGTACAGAAGAAAATAAATATTTAATTGAAATTGGATTTTTTTAATTTATTAGACTCGTTGTAAATTTCGGTCCAAATATACAGTTTCGTCTCGGTTGCATAAAAGACAGTCTCGTCCCGTCTCGTCTCGGTCACGTCATGCGAGACCGAGATCGAGACCGAGACTTTTCTCGTCTCATGGCCAGCCCTATTAGTTATTCTACCATGTTTTGCTGAGCCTTTATATTAGTTTCTAGCTCCGCTTAAAAATAATTCCCATGTTTAATTTAATTCCAAATGCTTGTTATTGAACTTTTTTGAACACATTTTAAAGCGCGATGGGAGCGGATATAAAGGCACAAAAACACGGGTATTATTAAAGGAAAAGTCATAATGTCAAAATTCGTTTTCTGTTTTATAACTTCATATGAACAACCTGGATCCCCAAAATCCAAGCCCCCCACACAGCCAAAACCTAGATCCGCTACTGCCATCAGATCACCAGTGGACCTATTGCTACGAAAGCCGTACTGCCGGTCATTAAGAAGCTTTAGTTCTTCGAGATATTTCTTAAGCTGAAAATTAATCAGCGTTTCCATGACCTTGGAAAGAAGGGACGTAAGCGCAATTGGCCGATAGTTGGAGGGGGAAGAAGACACGCCTTTTTTAGGGACAGGCTGGACAAATGCTGTTTTCCATCCACTCGGAAAGAGACCAGTAGAGTAGGACAGATGGAAAAGCTTACGAGTGGTTTTGCCAGCGTTGAAGAACACCTCTTCAGAACAATGGGAGGGATACTATCCGGGCCAGCGGATTTGTGTATATCAAGATCTTTCAGGACTCTGGCAACTGCACGAGTGCGGAAGAAGATTTGTCCCATAGAATCATTTGCGCTCTTAAGTACAGGAGGAGTCATAACACTTTCTGGCAGCGTCGAATTAACAGCAAACTGTGCTGCAAGCAAATTGGCTTTATCTTGCGAGCTGTCAAAAGGAGTATCATTGAAGACAAGCGTTGGAACCGAGGACTAGGTGGTATTTCGTATGTTTTTTACAAATGACCAAAAATTTTTACTACCTTTGGGATATTGTAGAATTTTTTGCCGTAATTTTTGATCATGTAAAAATTTGGTTCGTCGAATATGAACGTTACAGGTCTTTCTAGCTTGTTGAAACTTTTTCCGGTTTTCCTCAGTAGGGTTGGCTTTATAACTTCGGAAGCTTACTTCTCTAACCCTAATAACCTCCTTACAGCTCGAATCAAACCATGAGTTTTCTTTGGGTTTGATAGATTTCACCCTATTCGGGATAAAATTTCTCATTCCACAAAGAATCAAGTTTGTAATCATATCTGCACTGGAATCTACGTCACTATCGAGGAAGCATAGTGACCAGTTAAAGTTCCTGAAGAAAACATTGAGACCGTCCCAGTTGGCTTTCTCGTACTGCCAAACGGTTCTCTTGGGAGTTTTTTCTTTAACTGCGTTTTGGTGGCACAAGAAATTCGCAGATATGACACAATGGTCTGATGTGCCTAGAGGCGATAATACACTTATAGTGTATTTATCAGGGTCAGAGGTAAGAAACAAATCTAGAGTGTTGGCGGATTGACCTGCAACGTCAGGAATCCGAGTAGGCTCGTCGACCAGCTTAGTTAGGTTGTTTATCTCAGCAAAAATCTCGACATACCTTCCTTCGGGTGTTGTCTGACCCGAATAGCGTAGCCACGAAGAATTATGTACATTGAAATCGCCCGTAACAACGATTTCACTTTGCGGAAAATGGGAAATAATTCTCTGGATGGAGTCGGATAGTGCATCGAATTCGTTGGAAGTCGAATTACTATCCAAACTAGGACTACGATAAATAAAACAAGTATGGATGGTGCGCTTATGGATGGTGAATTTAAACCACATGAAATTAAAGTTCGTATTCAAACATGAACCATATTGCGGTTGAAGCTGATAAGCAACATCATTTCGAACATACACGGCGAGACCATGATGTGGAAAAAATAGAGGCACTAAGCTATAACCATGTAGGCTGAATTCCGAGTGGTCGGTATTTTCCCCTACCTGGGTTTCACTTAGTGCCAAAACAGCTGGCCTGTTTTTCACAGTATGGACATATGCAGCACAAAAATTCTGCCTCAGTCCCCGAATGTTGCTGTAGTCAACCCTAAATTCACCCACAATTACAATAAACAGACATAAAAAAACAAATCAGACAGTTATCTATGCTGATATCAAGTTTGGGCCCCCAATGAATTCACAGTACAATACTACTAGTGTTAAGCCTAAACAAGCAGTGTACTGATCCGCCCCTGGATACACAAAATCAATAACAGCAATTTATCTGATATGCTTTGGCTTAGTCGATTACGAGCATTGTATGAAATGTTGCACACACTACATATAATGACGAAGCCAAAGCACTGTGAGTGATGTGGGAAGGAGAGATAGGGAAATTTATCGCTGTGCTGTTTGTGGTTTGTACATCATCATCTTCAAGCTTGGGTGCACTTTTTGTTGTTTTTTTTTTGCACGCACTGGCACTTGCACTAATTTTTTTTTTTTTTTTTTATTTTGTTTGATCTTGAATAGATGAGTTGGGCTATTGATTTTATTATTCGCGGTGCGGTTTGTATGGGCAATTTAGTTATTTTTGTTTTATTATTTTTATTTGGGAATTGAGTCATGGGCTATTTTTTTTTTTTTTTTTTAATTTTATTTTGGTGAGGGATATATATTGGAAAGCACTTAATAGTATTGTATTGTTAATATTATATATATCGCACACGTCCACTCGCGATGGGTTGCAGATCATATAAGTTAACTTCAAAATAATCAGGGATGGCAAACCTAATTTTGTATAATGTCATTTAAATAAATTGTCAGGGGTAACCAACCTTTTGAAATTACTTCAACAAATTTAAAGTAAATTAAAAAAAAAAAAAGAAATACTTTGACTAGAGATGACATATAATTTTTGGTAATGTAAAATAAGATTTCCACGTTTAATTTATGTGGGGGAGACTGTTATATATGCACTATTTGGCAGCACTTTATGTAAGCATTCAGTAATGGCTAAAACAGATGTACAGCCAGTCTGCACGCATCTATGCATGCAGAGCTGCACACGAAACACACGTGCATAGTTTCTGACATTCACGATGCATAGTTATGTCAAACAAATACATGGAAGCACAGCGTTGCTGATGTGACACAAAAGTGTTGGAACAAGGTTCTCTTTGTTGGACGATAGCAGGATGGCAACGCCGGCTTCATGGATTCTTAAAAAAAATCACCAACACATGGGCTAAACAGATGGGCAGCTTTTTTCATGCAGCGAAAATAATTTACACAGGTTCTTATAGGAGCAGATTTACCCCTTGAACACAATGCAAGTCGCTGGTCGCGGTAAGAATCGCTGTAGCACAAGCTGTCATTAAAATCGCGCACTAGGTCGCAAAGGTCGTCCACAATGGTGTAGCGCAGAAAGAACGTTTTTTTGACATTTAGATTTGTTGGGGTTCGTTCAGATGTTTGGAATTCTAATTTTTACAAGGCGTGTTCCATATGTTGCATGTTGTTTTCATTTCTGTTACAAATGCGAGACTATTATGTTTCTCTTTTAATAAATAAAACACAAAGTATGCCAATATTTGACACAACAGAAAACAAACAAACAAAATTCAACATGGCAGAGCACAACACAGAATATTTTATTGAACTTTTAAAAAGAAATAATATTTTGTGCAGCTGCATTGTGGGCACATGAAAAATCGCACGCACGATACTATTTGATAGCTATTTCAGCTATGGCTTCAGTTCCAGTTGCGGCACTCTTTTGTGTTCACTTTGCAAAAAGTGCAAACGTGGAATAAAATATCTATTATAAAGACACTTGCTTGCCAAAAAAAATTGAAAATCGTGTATGGTGACTAAAATTATCTGTCAGAACAATTGTTTTTTTGCAAACAGGTGTCTTTAGCATACATGTTTATTTCTCACTTTGGCACTTTTTGGAAAAAGTAGGTCTATGTAGTTAAACCTTGCCCTTGACAGATACAAAATTGGAAGGAGAAAAGGACAACAGTATCTAGAAAAATTCCATCAGTTTTATAAATGTGAAGAATTTGTTTATTTGTTTTTTTTTTTTTGTTCATCCAAGCCTATTGGAGCTTTCATACAAAATGGTCTCACTTGTAGCGTAAACACTGCGCAATTTTAAAATTGAGTTCTCAAAGTTGTGCAATTTTGGGGTAAGTGACAACATACTCAAATTATTAATAATAAGACTTTATCAAATGCTTTTTTTCTACAATCATTGCTATCGAAACCAATTTTTTGCCAAATTTCAGTTCATAATAAACATGAAAAAATAACTCAATGTGTTGAACGAACCCAATGTCTAGTTTACATACAGTGTTTTGAACGGACCCACAGATATGTCAAAAAGTAGCGCGACTAAAAGCAGAAAGTTGAAAATTATTCAACTTTGGCGACAGCGATCGCTGCAGCTACAGCTTCTCATTGTGGCGCTGTGTACTGTTTTCGTATATTTAAACTTTGACTGTGCGACAAGCGGCCGCCACAGCGACTCTATTCTGCTCGGTCAGTTACTCAAGAGCTGCATGCAGCGCAGCGCTGCACGATGTCTCTATTTCTAAATTTGCTGCGCAGCATCATTGCAGCCACAACAGCAAAGAAAAAATCTTAAATAATTGGTATTTGGCATTACTCATATTGACATCACCGAGGGGCTCGAGGGAAAACAAATAATTTCGTATACGTGTACAGAGAATGCATTTGTAGTTGTGTAATTATATTTGTTTGTATTGTATTGTTTTCCCTCGAATAAGGTTTTTTTATGGCTAAAACAGATGTGCAGCGAGTCTGCATGCATCTCTGCATTCAGAGCTGCACACGAATCACATGTGCATAGTTTCTGACATTCATGATGCATAGTTATGTCAAACAAATACATGAAAGCACAGCGTTGCCGATGTCACACAATTGTGTTGAATGAGATTTTCTTCGTTAAACGATGGTAGGGTGGCAACGCCGGCTTCATGGATTCTTAAACAAAAATCACCAACACAAACAAATTTTTTGAAAGAATGGTAGGTGATGTCAATATGAGTAATGCCAAATAGCAATTATTTAGAAATTTTCGTTTTTCAGTTGTGGCTGCAATGAATCTAGGCAGCAAATTAAGAAATAGAGACATCGTGCAGCTGTATGCAGACTTTGAGTGAATCTGCTCCCATAATAGCTAAAACAGATGTGCAGCGAGTCTGCACGCATCTCTGCATGCAGAGCTGCACACGAAACACATGTGCATAGTTTCTGACATTCATGATGCATATTTATGTCAAACAAATACATGAAAGCACAGCGTTGCCGATGTCACACAATAGTGTTGAATTGAGATTTTCTTCGTTAGACGATGGTAGGGTGGCAACGCCGGCTTCATGGGTTCTTAAACAAAAATCACCAACCCAAACAAATTTTTTGAAAGAATGGCAGGTGATGTCAATATGAGTAATGCCAAATAGGAATTATTTAGAAATTTGCGTTTTTCACTTGTGGCTGCAATGAAACTAGGCGGCAAATTTAGAAATAGAGACATCGTGCAGCGCTGCACTGCATGCAGACTTTGAGTGAATCTGCTCCCATAAGAACCTGTGTAATTTAATTTCGCTGCATGGAAAAAGCTGCACATCTGTTTTAGGCATAAGAAAAAGCTGCACATCTGTCTTAGGCATTTTGCCCAATGCAAGTCGCTGGTCGCGGTAAAAATCGCTGTAGCACAAGCTGTCATTAAAATCGCTCACTAGGTCGCAAAGGTCGTCCACAATAGTGTAGCGCAGAAAGAACGTTTTTTTTGACATTTAGATTTGTTTGGGTTCGTTCAGATGTTTGGAATTCTAATTTTTACAAGGCGTGTTCCATACGTTGCATGTTGTTTTCATTTCTATTACAAATGCGAGACTATTACCCCATTTACAAACAGAATCGAGAGCTCGAGTTATATTAGGGTCGGATTTTCGACCCAGGTGTTTCGTCATGTAAGTTGAGAGCCCCATTTGAAGTTGAGATGATATGGTGTTGAGATTACATTTAATTGAATGGCAACAACATATTTATTTTACACAAAAACAGTTCAAATTTAATCAATTCTAGTACATACTTCGCATAGCTATCAAAACAAATAAATAATTTTACTCGCACATTTGCAAAAACACTGTGGTGAACACATCCTCAAGACCGACTCTTCGACCTAGGTTTTTTATCAACAATTTCGACTCGACTACGCTCCTGAAGTGGAATCGAGTCGGTTGAAGCTCATTTCAAGTCAACGCAGGTATACAAAGGGGCCAAACGAGCTTGAAGCTCGCTCGAATACCTCATGTAAGCGGGGTATATTATGTTTCTCTTTTAATAAATAAAACACAAAGTATGCCGCTATTTGACACCACAGAATACAAACAAACAAAATTCAACATGGCAGAGCACAACACAGAATATTTGATTGAACTTTTAAGAAGAAATAATATTTTGTGCAGCTGCATTGTGGGCACATGAAAAATAGCACGCACGATACTATTTGATAGCTATTTCAGCTATGGCTTCATGTTCCAGTTGCGGAACTCTTTTGTGTTCATTTTGCAAAAAGTGCAAATGTGGAAAAAAATATCTATTATAAAGACACTTGCTTGCCAAAAAAAAATTGAAAATCGTGTATGGTGATTAAAATTATCTGTCAGAACAATTGTTTTTTTGCAAAAAGGTGTCTTTAGCATACATGTTTATTTCTCACTTTGGCACTTTTTGGAAAAAGTAGGTCTATGTAGTTAAACCTTGCCCTTGACAGATACAAAATTGGAAGGAGAAAAGGACAACAGTATCTAGAAAAATTCCATCAGTTTTATAAATGTGAAGAATTTGTTTATTTGTTTTTTTTTTTTGTTCATTCAAGCCTATTGGAGCTTTCATACAAAATGGTCTCACTTGTAGCGTAAACACTGCGCAATTTTAAAATTGAGTTCTCAAAGTTGTGCAATTTTGGGGTAAGTGACAACATACTCAAATTATTAATAATAAGACTTTATCAAATGCTTTTTTTCTACAATCATTGCTATCGAAACCAATTTTTTGCCAAATTTCAGTTCATAATAAACATGAAAAAATAACTCAATGTGTTGAACGAACCCAATGTCTAGTTTACATACAGTGTTTTGAACGGACCCACAGATATGTCAAAAAGTAGCGCGACTAAAAGCAGAAAGTTGAAAATTATTCAACTTTGGCGACAGCGATCGCTGCAGCTACAGCTTCTCATTGTGGCGCTGTGTACTGTTTTCGTATATTTAAACTTTGACTGTGCGACAAGCGGCCGCCACAGCGACTCTATTCTGCTCGGTCAGTTACTCAAGAGCTGCATGCAGCGCAGCGCTGCACGATGTCTCTATTTCTAAATTTGCTGCGCAGCATCATTGCAGCCACAACAGCAAAGAAAAAATCTTAAATAATTGGTATTTGGCATTACTCATATTGACATCACCGAGGGGCTCGAGGGAAAACAAATAATTTCGTATACGTGTACAGAGAATGCATTTGTAGTTGTGTAATTATATTTGTTTGTATTGCATTGTTTTCCCTCGAATAAGGTTTTTTTATGGCTAAAACAGATGTGCAGCGAGTCTGCATGCATCTCTGCATTCAGAGCTGCACACGAATCACATGTGCATAGTTTCTGACATTCATGATGCATAGTTATGTCAAACAAATACATGAAAGCACAGCGTTGCCGATGTCACACAATTGTGTTGAATGAGATTTTCTTCGTTAAACGATGGTAGGGTGGCAACGCCGGCTTCATGGATTCTTAAACAAAAATCACCAACACAAACAAATTTTTTGAAAGAATGGTAGGTGATGTCAATATGAGTAATGCCAAATAGCAATTATTTAGAAATTTTCGTTTTTCAGTTGTGGCTGCAATGAATCTAGGCAGCAAATTAAGAAATAGAGACATCGTGCAGCTGTATGCAGACTTTGAGTGAATCTGCTCCCATAATAGCTAAAACAGATGTGCAGCGAGTCTGCACGCATCCCTGCATGCAGAGCTGCACACGAAACACATGTGCATAGTTTCTGACATTCATGATGCATATTTATGTCAAACAAATACATGAAAGCACAGCGTTGCCGATGTCACACAATAGTGTTGAATTGAGATTTTCTTCGTTAGACGATGGTAGGGTGGCAACGCCGGCTTCATGGGTTCTTAAACAAAAATCACCAACCCAAACAAATTTTTTGAAAGAATGGCAGGTGATGTCAATATGAGTAATGCCAAATAGGAATTATTTAGAAATTTGCGTTTTTCACTTGTGGCTGCAATGAAACTAGGCGGCAAATTTAGAAATAGAGACATCGTGCAGCGCTGCACTGCATGCAGACTTTGAGTGAATCTGCTCCCATAAGAACCTGTGTAATTTAATTTCGCTGCATGGAAAAAGCTGCACATCTGTTTTAGGCATAAGAAAAAGCTGCACATCTGTCTTAGGCATTTTGCCCAATGCAAGTCGCAGGTCGCGGTAAAAATCGCTGTAGCACAAGCTGTCATTAAAATCGCTCACTAGGTCGCAAAGGTCGTCCACAATAGTGTAGCGCAGAAAGAACGTTTTTTTTGACATTTAGATTTGTTTGGGTTCGTTCAGATGTTTGGAATTCTAATTTTTACAAGGCGTGTTCCATACGTTGCATGTTGTTTTCATTTCTATTACAAATGCGAGACTATTACCCCATTTACAAACAGAATCGAGAGCTCGAGTTATATTAGGGTCGGATTTTCGACCCAGGTGTTTCGTCATGTAAGTTGAGAGCCCCATTTGAAGTTGAGATGATATGGTGTTGAGATTACATTTAATTGAATGGCAACAACATATTTATTTTACACAAAAACAGTTCAAATTTAATCAATTCTAGTACATACTTCGCATAGCTATCAAAACAAATAAATAATTTTACTCGCACATTTGCAAAAACACTGTGGTGAACACATCCTCAAGACCGACTCTTCGACCTAGGTTTTTTATCAACAATTTCGACTCAACTACGCTCCTGAAGTGGAATCGAGTCGGTTGAAGCTCATTTCAAGTCAACGCAGGTATACAAAGGGGCCAAACGAGCTTGAAGCTCGCTCGAATACCTCATGTAAGCGGGGTATATTATGTTTCTCTTTTAATAAATAAAACACAAAGTATGCCGCTATTTGACACTACAGAATACAAACAAACAAAATTCAACATGGCAGAGCACAACACAGAATATTTGATTGAACTTTTAAAAAGAAATAATATTTTGTGCAGCTGCATTGTGGGCACATGAAAAATAGCACGCACGATACTATTTGATAGCTATTTCAGCTATGGCTTCATGTTCCAGTTGCGGAACTCTTTTGTGTTCATTTTGCAAAAAGTGCAAATGTGGAAAAAAATATCTATTATAAAGACACTTGCTTGCCAAAAAAAAATTGAAAATCGTGTATGGTGATTAAAATTATCTGTCAGAACAATTGTTTTTTTGCAAACAGGTGTCTTTAGCATACATGTTTATTTCTCACTTTGGCACTTTTTGGAAAAAGTAGGTCTATGTAGTTAAACCTTGCCCTTGACAGATACAAAATTGGAAGGAGAAAAGGACAACAGTATCTAGAAAAATTCCATCAGTTTTATAAATGTGAAGAATTTGTTTATTTGTTTTTTCATACAAGTCCATTAGAGTTCTCAAAGTTGTGCAATTTTGGGGTCAGTGACAACATACTCAAATTATTAATAATAAGACTTTATTCAAATGCTTTTTTTCTACAATCATTGCTGTCGAAACCAATTTTTTCCCAAATTTCAGTTCATAATAAACATGAAAAAATAACTCAATGTGTTGAACGAACCCAATGTCTAGTTTACATACAGTGTTTTGAACAGACCCACTGATATGTCAAAAAGTTCTCATTGTGGCGCTGTGTACTGTTTTCGTATATTTTAACTTTGACAGTGCGACAAGCACACAACTGCAGCGGAACTACAACTGCAGCGGAACATAATGGGATGCGGCTGTAGCTCAACTAATCGCTGTAGTATAATCTATCAATAAAAACGCTCACTTATGTAGCAAAGGACGTCTACAATGTTGTAGCGCATCATCACATCTGTTTTGAATTGTAAATTTATTCGAGACGTGTTCAACGCATATGAAATTAGTATTTGAACTGAATTTGTATGATAGCTGACTATAAAACAATTAAAAAAACAGAAAATACTTCTTAAATGCATTGAACGTTCCCAAAAAAAAAAGTGAAAAGTCAAAAAATGACATGGGAAACCCATATATCATCTCAAATGCAGCTTGTAGCGCCGCCAAAAGTTAAAGTTGAGTCAACTTTCGCGGCAGACAATTTTCTTACTACAGCTACAGCTTTCCATTGTATCGATGTCAACTTTAACAGTGCTACATGCAACAGCTACAGCTACACCATTGTGTTCGGCCAGTTATTCAACTTTGGCGACAGCGATGGCTGCAGCTACAGCTTCTCATTGTGGCGCCGTGTACTGTTTTCGTATATTTAAACTTTGACTGTGCGACAAGCGGCCGCCACAGCGACTCTATTCTGCTCGGTCAGTTACTCAAGAGCTGCATGCAGCGCAGCGCTGCACGATGTCTCTATTTCTAAATTTGCTGCGCAGCATCATTGCAGCCACAACAGCAAAGAAAAAATCTTAAATAATTGGTATTTGGCATTACTCATATTGACATCACCGAGGGGCTCGAGGGAAAACAAATAATTTCGTATACGTGTATAGAGAATGCATTTGTAGTTGTGTAATTATATTTGTTTGTATTGCATTGTTTTCCCTCGAATAAGGTTTTTTTATGGCTAAAACAGATGTGCAGCGAGTCTGCATGCATCTCTGCATTCAGAGCTGCACACGAATCACATGTGCATAGTTTCTGACATTCATGATGCATAGTTATGTCAAACAAATACATGAAAGCACAGCGTTGCCGATGTCACACAATTGTGTTGAATGAGATTTTCTTCGTTAAACGATGGTAGGGTGGCAACGCCGGCTTCATGGATTCTTAAACAAAAATCACCAACACAAACAAATTTTTTGAAAGAATGGTAGGTGATGTCAATATGAGTAATGCCAAATAGCAATTATTTAGAAATTTTCGTTTTTCAGTTGTGGCTGCAATGAATCTAGGCAGCAAATTAAGAAATAGAGACATCGTGCAGCTGTATGCAGACTTTGAGTGAATCTGCTCCCATAATAGCTAAAACAGATGTGCAGCGAGTCTGCACGCATCTCTGCATGCAGAGCTGCACACGAAACACATGTGCATAGTTTCTGACATTCATGATGCATATTTATGTCAAACAAATACATGAAAGCACAGCGTTGCCGATGTCACACAATAGTGTTGAATTGAGATTTTCTTCGTTAGACGATGGTAGGGTGGCAACGCCGGCTTCATGGGTTCTTAAACAAAAATCACCAACCCAAACAAATTTTTTGAAAGAATGGCAGGTGATGTCAATATGAGTAATGCCAAATAGGAATTATTTAGAAATTTGCGTTTTTCACTTGTGGCTGCAATGAAACTAGGCGGCAAATTTAGAAATAGAGACATCGTGCAGCGCTGCACTGCATGCAGACTTTGAGTGAATCTGCTCCCATAAGAACCTGTGTAATTTAATTTCGCTGCATGGAAAAAGCTGCACATCTGTTTTAGGCATAAGAAAAAGCTGCACATCTGTCTTAGGCATTTTGCCCAATGCAAGTCGCTGGTCGCGGTAAAAATCGCTGTAGCACAAGCTGTCATTAAAATCGCTCACTAGGTCGCAAAGGTCGTCCACAATAGTGTAGCGCAGAAAGAACGTTTTTTTTTGACATTTAGATTTGTTTGGGTTCGTTCAGATGTTTGGAATTCTAATTTTTACAAGGCGTGTTCCATACGTTGCATGTTGTTTTCATTTCTATTACAAATGCGAGACTATTACCCCATTTACAAACAGAATCGAGAGCTCGAGTTATATTAGGGTCGGATTTTCGACCCAGGTGTTTCGTCATGTAAGTTGAGAGCCCCATTTGAAGTTGAGATGATATGGTGTTGAGATTACATTTAATTGAATGGCAACAACATATTTATTTTACACAAAAACAGTTCAAATTTAATCAATTCTAGTACATACTTCGCATAGCTATCAAAACAAATAAATAATTTTACTCGCACATTTGCAAAAACACTGTGGTGAACACATCCTCAAGACCGACTCTTCGACCTAGGTTTTTTATCAACAATTTCGACTCGACTACGCTCCTGAAGTGGAATCGAGTCGGTTGAAGCTCATTTCAAGTCAACGCAGGTATACAAAGGGGCCAAACGAGCTTGAAGCTCGCTCGAATACCTCATGTAAGCGGGGTATATTATGTTTCTCTTTTAATAAATAAAACACAAAGTATGCCGCTATTTGACACCACAGAATACAAACAAACAAAATTCAACATGCCAGAGCACAACACAGAATATTTTATTAAACTTTTAAAAAGAAATAATATTTTGTGCAGCTGCATTGTGGGCACATGAAAAATAGCACGCACGATACTATTTGATAGCTATTTCAGCTATGGCTTCATGTTCCAGTTGCGGAACTCTTTTGTGTTCCTTTTGCAAAAAGTGCAAATGTGGAAAAAAATATCTATTATAAAGACACTTGCTTGCCAAAAAAAAATTGAAAATCGTGTATGGTGATTAAAATTATCTGTCAGAACAATTGTTTTTTTGCAAACAGGTGTCTTTAGCATACATGTTTATTTCTCACTTTGGCACTTTTTGGAAAAAGTAGGTCTATGTAGTTAAACCTTGCCCTTGACAGATACAAAATTGGAAGGAGAAAAGGACAACAGTATCTAGAAAAATTCCATCAGTTTTATAAATGTGAAGAATTTGTTTATTTGTTTTTTTTTTTTTGTTCATCCAAGCATATTGGAGCTTTCATACAAAATGGTCTCACTTGTAGCGTAAACACTGCGCAATTTTAAAATTGAGTTCTCAAAGTTGTGCAATTTTGGGGTAAGTGACAACATACTCAAATTATTAATAATAAGACTTTATCAAATGCTTTTTTTCTACAATCATTGCTATCGAAACCAATTTTTTGCCAAATTTAAGTTCATAATAAACATGAAAAAATAACTCAATGTGTTGAACGAACCCAATGTCTAGTTTACATACAGTGTTTTGAACGGACCCACAGATATGTCAAAAAGTAGCGCGACTAAAAGCAGAAAGTTGAAAATTATTCAACTTTGGCGACAGCGATCGCTGCAGCTACAGCTTCTCATTGTGGCGCTGTGTACTGTTTTCGTATATTTAAACTTTGACTGTGCGACAAGCGGCCGCCACAGCGACTCTATTCTGCTCGGTCAGTTACTCAAGAGCTGCATGCAGCGCAGCGCTGCACGATGTCTCTATTTCTAAATTTGCTGCGCAGCATCATTGCAGCCACAACAGCAAAGAAAAAATCTTAAATAATTGGTATTTGGCATTACTCATATTGACATCACCGAGGGGCTCGAGGGAAAACAAATAATTTCGTATACGTGTACAGAGAATGCATTTGTAGTTGTGTAATTATATTTGTTTGTATTGCATTGTTTTCCCTCGAATAAGGTTTTTTTATGGCTAAAACAGATGTGCAGCGAGTCTGCATGCATCTCTGCATTCAGAGCTGCACACGAATCACATGTGCATAGTTTCTGACATTCATGATGCATAGTTATGTCAAACAAATACATGAAAGCACAGCGTTGCCGATGTCACACAATTGTGTTGAATGAGATTTTCTTCGTTAAACGATGGTAGGGTGGCAACGCCGGCTTCATGGATTCTTAAACAAAAATCACCAACACAAACAAATTTTTTGAAAGAATGGTAGGTGATGTCAATATGAGTAATGCCAAATAGCAATTATTTAGAAATTTTCGTTTTTCAGTTGTGGCTGCAATGAATCTAGGCAGCAAATTAAGAAATAGAGACATCGTGCAGCTTTATGCAGACTTTGAGTGAATCTGCTCCCATAATAGCTAAAACAGATGTGCAGCGAGTCTGCACGCATCTCTGCATGCAGAGCTGCACACGAAACACATGTGCATAGTTTCTGACATTCATGATGCATATTTATGTCAAACAAATACATGAAAGCACAGCGTTGCCGATGTCACACAATAGTGTTGAATTGAGATTTTCTTCGTTAGACGATGGTAGGGTGGCAACGCCGGCTTCATGGGTTCTTAAACAAAAATCACCAACCCAAACAAATTTTTTGAAAGAATGGCAGGTGATGTCAATATGAGTAATGCCAAATAGGAATTATTTAGAAATTTGCGTTTTTCACTTGTGGCTGCAATGAAACTAGGCGGCAAATTTAGAAATAGAGACATCGTGCAGCGCTGCACTGCATGCAGACTTTGAGTGAATCTGCTCCCATAAGAACCTGTGTAATTTAATTTCGCTGCATGGAAAAAGCTGCACATCTGTTTTAGGCATAAGAAAAAGCTGCACATCTGTCTTAGGCATTTTGCCCAATGCAAGTCGCTGGTCGCGGTAAAAATCGCTGTAGCACAAGCTGTCATTAAAATCGCTCACTAGGTCGCAAAGGTCGTCCACAATAGTGTAGCGCAGAAAGAACGTTTTTTTTGACATTTAGATTTGTTTGGGTTCGTTCAGATGTTTGGAATTCTAATTTTTACAAGGCGTGTTCCATACGTTGCATGTTGTTTTCATTTCTATTACAAATGCGAGACTATTACCCCATTTACAAACAGAATCGAGAGCTCGAGTTATATTAGGGTCGGATTTTCGACCCAGGTGTTTCG
This sequence comes from Melangyna quadrimaculata, assembly GCA_949320155.1. Taxonomy (NCBI): domain Eukaryota; kingdom Metazoa; phylum Arthropoda; class Insecta; order Diptera; family Syrphidae; genus Melangyna; species Melangyna quadrimaculata. The sequence continues at coordinate 369,632,273 of OX439483.1, forward strand.
TCATGTAAGTTGAGAGCCCCATTTGAAGTTGAGATGATATGGTGTTGAGATTACATTTAATTGAATGGCAACAACATATTTATTTTACACAAAAACAGTTCAAATTTAATCAATTCTAGTACACACTTCGCATAGCTATCAAAACAAATAAATAATTTTACTCGCACATTTGCAAAAACACTGTGGTGAACACATCCTCAAGACCGACTCTTCGACCTAGGTTTTTTATCAACAATTTCGACTCGACTACGCTCCTGAAGTGGAATCGAGTCGGTTGAAGCTCATTTCAAGTCAACGCAGGTATACAAAGGGGCCAAACGAGCTTGAAGCTCGCTCGAATACCTCATGTAAGCGGGGTATATTATGTTTCTCTTTTAATAAATAAAACACAAAGTATGCCGCTATTTGACACCACAGAATACAAACAAACAAAATTCAACATGGCAGAGCACAACACAGAATATTTTATTGAACTTTTAAAAAGAAATAATATTTTGTGCAGCTGCATTGTGGGCACATGAAAAATAGCACGCACGATACTATTTGATAGCTATTTCAGCTATGGCTTCATGTTCCAGTTGCGGAACTCTTTTGTGTTCATTTTGCAAAAAGTGCAAATGTGGAAAAAAATATCTATTATAAAGACACTTGCTTGCCAAAAAAAAATTGAAAATCGTGTATGGTGATTAAAATTATCTGTCAGAACAATTGTTTTTTTGCAAACAGGTGTCTTTAGCATACATGTTTATTTCTCACTTTGGCACTTTTTGGAAAAAGTAGGTCTATGTAGTTAAACCTTGCCCTTGACAGATACAAAATTGGAAGGAGAAAAGGACAACAGTATCTAGAAAAATTCCATCAGTTTTATAAATGTGAAGAATTTGTTTATTTGTTTTTTCATACAAGTCCATTAGAGTTCTCAAAGTTGTGCAATTTTGGGGTCAGTGACAACATACTCAAATTATTAATAATAAGACTTTATTCAAATGCTTTTTTTCTACAATCATTGCTGTCGAAACCAATTTTTTCCCAAATTTCAGTTCATAATAAACATGAAAAAATAACTCAATGTGTTGAACGAACCCAATGTCTAGTTTACATACAGTGTTTTGAACAGACCCACTGATATGTCAAAAAGTTCTCATTGTGGCGCTGTGTACTGTTTTCGTATATTTTAACTTTGACAGTGCGACAAGCACACAACTGCAGCGGAACTACAACTGCAGCGGAACATAATGGGATGCGGCTGTAGCTCAACTAATCGCTGTAGTATAATCTATCAATAAAAACGCTCACTTATGTAGCAAAGGACGTCTACAATGTTGTAGCGCATCATCACATCTGTTTTGAATTGTAAATTTATTCGAGACGTGTTCAACGCATATGAAATTAGTATTTGAACTGAATTTGTATGATAGCTGACTATAAAACAATTAAAAAAACAGAAAATACTTCTTAAATGCATTGAACGTTCCCAAAAAAAAAGTGAAAAGTCAAAAAATGACATGGGAAACCCATATATCATCTCAAATGCAGCTTGTAGCGCCGCCAAAAGTTAAAGTTGAGTCAACTTTCGCGGCAGACAATTTTCTTACTACAGCTACAGCTTTCCATTGTATCGATGTCAACTTTAACAGTGCTACATGCAACAGCTACAGCTACACCATTGTGTTCGGCCAGTTATTCAACTTTGGCGACAGCGATGGCTGCAGCTACAGCTTCTCATTGTGGCGCCGTGTACTGTTTTCGTATATTTAAACTTTGACTGTGCGACAAGCGGCCGCCACAGCGACTCTATTCTGCTCGGTCAGTTACTCAAGAGCTGCATGCAGCGCAGCGCTGCACGATGTCTCTATTTCTAAATTTGCTGCGCAGCATCATTGCAGCCACAACAGCAAAGAAAAAATCTTAAATAATTGGTATTTGGCATTACTCATATTGACATCACCGAGGGGCTCGAGGGAAAACAAATAATTTCGTATACGTGTACAGAGAATGCATTTGTAGTTGTGTAATTATATTTGTTTGTATTGTATTGTTTTCCCTCGAATAAGGTTTTTTTATGGCTAAAACAGATGTGCAGCGAGTCTGCATGCATCTCTGCATTCAGAGCTGCACACGAATCACATGTGCATAGTTTCTGACATTCATGATGCATAGTTATGTCAAACAAATACATGAAAGCACAGCGTTGCCGATGTCACACAATTGTGTTGAATGAGATTTTCTTCGTTAAACGATGGTAGGGTGGCAACGCCGGCTTCATGGATTCTTAAACAAAAATCACCAACACAAACAAATTTTTTGAAAGAATGGTAGGTGATGTCAATATGAGTAATGCCAAATAGCAATTATTTAGAAATTTTCGTTTTTCAGTTGTGGCTGCAATGAATCTAGGCAGCAAATTAAGAAATAGAGACATCGTGCAGCTGTATGCAGACTTTGAGTGAATCTGCTCCCATAATAGCTAAAACAGATGTGCAGCGAGTCTGCACGCATCTCTGCATGCAGAGCTGCACACGAAACACATGTGCATAGTTTCTGACATTCATGATGCATATTTATGTCAAACAAATACATGAAAGCACAGCGTTGCCGATGTCACACAATAGTGTTGAATTGAGATTTTCTTCGTTAGACGATGGTAGGGTGGCAACGCCGGCTTCATGGGTTCTTAAACAAAAATCACCAACCCAAACAAATTTTTTGAAAGAATGGCAGGTGATGTCAATATGAGTAATGCCAAATAGGAATTATTTAGAAATTTGCGTTTTTCACTTGTGGCTGCAATGAAACTAGGCGGCAAATTTAGAAATAGAGACATCGTGCAGCGCTGCACTGCATGCAGACTTTGAGTGAATCTGCTCCCATAAGAACCTGTGTAATTTAATTTCGCTGCATGGAAAAAGCTGCACATCTGTTTTAGGCATAAGAAAAAGCTGCACATCTGTCTTAGGCATTTTGCCCAATGCAAGTCGCTGGTCGCGGTAAAAATCGCTGTAGCACAAGCTGTCATTAAAATCGCTCACTAGGTCGCAAAGGTCGTCCACAATAGTGTAGCGCAGAAAGAACGTTTTTTTTGACATTTAGATTTGTTTGGGTTCGTTCAGATGTTTGGAATTCTAATTTTTACAAGGCGTGTTCCATACGTTGCATGTTGTTTTCATTTCTATTACAAATGCGAGACTATTACCCCATTTACAAACAGAATCGAGAGCTCGAGTTATATTAGGGTCGGATTTTCGACCCAGGTGTTTCGTCATGTAAGTTGAGAGCCCCATTTGAAGTTGAGATGATATGGTGTTGAGATTACATTTAATTGAATGGCAACAACATATTTATTTTACACAAAAACAGTTCAAATTTAATCAATTCTAGTACATACTTCGCATAGCTATCAAAACAAATAAATAATTTTACTCGCACATTTGCAAAAACACTGTGGTGAACACATCCTCAAGACCGACTCTTCGACCTAGGTTTTTTATCAACAATTTCGACTCGACTACGCTCCTGAAGTGGAATCGAGTCGGTTGAAGCTCATTTCAAGTCAACGCAGGTATACAAAGGGGCCAAACGAGCTTGAAGCTCGCTCGAATACCTCATGTAAGCGGGGTATATTATGTTTCTCTTTTAATAAATAAAACACAAAGTATGCCGCTATTTGACACCACAGAATACAAACAAACAAAATTCAACATGGCAGAGCACAACACAGAATATTTTATTGAACTTTTAAAAAGAAATAATATTTTGTGCAGCTGCATTGTGGGCACATGAAAAATAGCACGCACGATACTATTTGATAGCTATTTCAGCTATGGCTTCATGTTCCAGTTGCGGAACTCTTTTGTGTTCATTTTGCAAAAAGTGCAAATGTGGAAAAAAATATCTATTATAAAGACACTTGCTTGCCAAAAAAAAATTGAAAATCGTGTATGGTGATTAAAATTATCTGTCAGAACAATTGTTTTTTTGCAAAAAGGTGTCTTTAGCATACATGTTTATTTCTCACTTTGGCACTTTTTGGAAAAAGTAGGTCTATGTAGTTAAACCTTGCCCTTGACAGATACAAAATTGGAAGGAGAAAAGGACAACAGTATCTAGAAAAATTCCATCAGTTTTATAAATGTGAAGAATTTGTTTATTTGTTTTTTTTTTTTTGTTCATTCAAGCCTATTGGAGCTTTCATACAAAATGGTCTCACTTGTAGCGTAAACACTGCGCAATTTTAAAATTGAGTTCTCAAAGTTGTGCAATTTTGGGGTAAGTGACAACATACTCAAATTATTAATAATAAGACTTTATCAAATGCTTTTTTTCTACAATCATTGCTATCGAAACCAATTTTTTGCCAAATTTCAGTTCATAATAAACATGAAAAAATAACTCAATGTGTTGAACGAACCCAATGTCTAGTTTACATACAGTGTTTTGAACGGACCCACAGATATGTCAAAAAGTAGCGCGACTAAAAGCAGAAAGTTGAAAATTATTCAACTTTGGCGACAGCGATCGCTGCAGCTACAGCTTCTCATTGTGGCGCTGTGTACTGTTTTCGTATATTTAAACTTTGACTGTGCGACAAGCGGCCGCCACAGCGACTCTATTCTGCTCGGTCAGTTACTCAAGAGCTGCATGCAGCGCAGCGCTGCACGATGTCTCTATTTCTAAATTTGCTGCGCAGCATCATTGCAGCCACAACAGCAAAGAAAAAATCTTAAATAATTGGTATTTGGCATTACTCATATTGACATCACCGAGGGGCTCGAGGGAAAACAAATAATTTCGTATACGTGTACAGAGAATGCATTTGTAGTTGTGTAATTATATTTGTTTGTATTGCATTGTTTTCCCTCGAATAAGGTTTTTTTATGGCTAAAACAGATGTGCAGCGAGTCTGCATGCATCTCTGCATTCAGAGCTGCACACGAATCACATGTGCATAGTTTCTGACATTCATGATGCATAGTTATGTCAAACAAATACATGAAAGCACAGCGTTGCCGATGTCACACAATTGTGTTGAATGAGATTTTCTTCGTTAAACGATGGTAGGGTGGCAACGCCGGCTTCATGGATTCTTAAACAAAAATCACCAACACAAACAAATTTTTTGAAAGAATGGTAGGTGATGTCAATATGAGTAATGCCAAATAGCAATTATTTAGAAATTTTCGTTTTTCAGTTGTGGCTGCAATGAATCTAGGCAGCAAATTAAGAAATAGAGACATCGTGCAGCTGTATGCAGACTTTGAGTGAATCTGCTCCCATAATAGCTAAAACAGATGTGCAGCGAGTCTGCACGCATCTCTGCATGCAGAGCTGCACACGAAACACATGTGCATAGTTTCTGACATTCATGATGCATATTTATGTCAAACAAATACATGAAAGCACAGCGTTGCCGATGTCACACAATAGTGTTGAATTGAGATTTTCTTCGTTAGACGATGGTAGGGTGGCAACGCCGGCTTCATGGGTTCTTAAACAAAAATCACCAACCCAAACAAATTTTTTGAAAGAATGGCAGGTGATGTCAATATGAGTAATGCCAAATAGGAATTATTTAGAAATTTGCGTTTTTCACTTGTGGCTGCAATGAAACTAGGCGGCAAATTTAGAAATAGAGACATCGTGCAGCGCTGCACTGCATGCAGACTTTGAGTGAATCTGCTCCCATAAGAACCTGTGTAATTTAATTTCGCTGCATGGAAAAAGCTGCACATCTGTTTTAGGCATAAGAAAAAGCTGCACATCTGTCTTAGGCATTTTGCCCAATGCAAGTCGCTGGTCGCGGTAAAAATCGCTGTAGCACAAGCTGTCATTAAAATCGCTCACTAGGTCGCAAAGGTCGTCCACAATAGTGTAGCGCAGAAAGAACGTTTTTTTTGACATTTAGATTTGTTTGGGTTCGTTCAGATGTTTGGAATTCTAATTTTTACAAGGCGTGTTCCATACGTTGCATGTTGTTTTCATTTCTATTACAAATGCGAGACTATTACCCCATTTACAAACAGAATCGAGAGCTCGAGTTATATTAGGGTCGGATTTTCGACCCAGGTGTTTCGTCATGTAAGTTGAGAGCCCCATTTGAAGTTGAGATGATATGGTGTTGAGATTACATTTAATTGAATGGCAACAACATATTTATTTTACACAAAAACAGTTCAAATTTAATCAATTCTAGTACATACTTCGCATAGCTATCAAAACAAATAAATAATTTTACTCGCACATTTGCAAAAACACTGTGGTGAACACATCCTCAAGACCGACTCTTCGACCTAGGTTTTTTATCAACAATTTCGACTCGACTACGCTCCTGAAGTGGAATCGAGTCGGTTGAAGCTCATTTCAAGTCAACGCAGGTATACAAAGGGGCCAAACGAGCTTGAAGCTCGCTCGAATACCTCATGTAAGCGGGGTATATTATGTTTCTCTTTTAATAAATAAAACACAAAGTATGCCGCTATTTGACACCACAGAATACAAACAAACAAAATTCAACATGCCAGAGCACAACACAGAATATTTTATTAAACTTTTAAAAAGAAATAATATTTTGTGCAGCTGCATTGTGGGCACATGAAAAATAGCACGCACGATACTATTTGATAGCTATTTCAGCTATGGCTTCATGTTCCAGTTGCGGAACTCTTTTGTGTTCCTTTTGCAAAAAGTGCAAATGTGGAAAAAAATATCTATTATAAAGACACTTGCTTGCCAAAAAAAAATTGAAAATCGTGTATGGTGATTAAAATTATCTGTCAGAACAATTGTTTTTTTGCAAACAGGTGTCTTTAGCATACATGTTTATTTCTCACTTTGGCACTTTTTGGAAAAAGTAGGTCTATGTAGTTAAACCTTGCTCTTGACAGATACAAAATTGGAAGGAGAAAAGGACAACAGTATCTAGAAAAATTCCATCAGTTTTATAAATGTGAAGAATTTGTTTATTTGTTTTTTTTTTTTTGTTCATCCAAGCATATTGGAGCTTTCATACAAAATGGTCTCACTTGTAGCGTAAACACTGCGCAATTTTAAAATTGAGTTCTCAAAGTTGTGCAATTTTGGGGTAAGTGACAACATACTCAAATTATTAATAATAAGACTTTATCAAATGCTTTTTTTCTACAATCATTGCTATCGAAACCAATTTTTTGCCAAATTTAAGTTCATAATAAACATGAAAAAATAACTCAATGTGTTGAACGAACCCAATGTCTAGTTTACATACAGTGTTTTGAACGGACCCACAGATATGTCAAAAAGTAGCGCGACTAAAAGCAGAAAGTTGAAAATTATTCAACTTTGGCGACAGCGATCGCTGCAGCTACAGCTTCTCATTGTGGCGCTGTGTACTGTTTTCGTATATTTAAACTTTGACTGTGCGACAAGCGGCCGCCACAGCGACTCTATTCTGCTCGGTCAGTTACTCAAGAGCTGCATGCAGCGCAGCGCTGCACGATGTCTCTATTTCTAAATTTGCTGCGCAGCATCATTGCAGCCACAACAGCAAAGAAAAAATCTTAAATAATTGGTATTTGGCATTACTCATATTGACATCACCGAGGGGCTCGAGGGAAAACAAATAATTTCGTATACGTGTACAGAGAATGCATTTGTAGTTGTGTAATTATATTTGTTTGTATTGCATTGTTTTCCCTCGAATAAGGTTTTTTTATGGCTAAAACAGATGTGCAGCGAGTCTGCATGCATCTCTGCATTCAGAGCTGCACACGAATCACATGTGCATAGTTTCTGACATTCATGATGCATAGTTATGTCAAACAAATACATGAAAGCACAGCGTTGCCGATGTCACACAATTGTGTTGAATGAGATTTTCTTCGTTAAACGATGGTAGGGTGGCAACGCCGGCTTCATGGATTCTTAAACAAAAATCACCAACACAAACAAATTTTTTGAAAGAATGGTAGGTGATGTCAATATGAGTAATGCCAAATAGCAATTATTTAGAAATTTTCGTTTTTCAGTTGTGGCTGCAATGAATCTAGGCAGCAAATTAAGAAATAGAGACATCGTGCAGCTTTATGCAGACTTTGAGTGAATCTGCTCCCATAATAGCTAAAACAGATGTGCAGCGAGTCTGCACGCATCTCTGCATGCAGAGCTGCACACGAAACACATGTGCATAGTTTCTGACATTCATGATGCATATTTATGTCAAACAAATACATGAAAGCACAGCGTTGCCGATGTCACACAATAGTGTTGAATTGAGATTTTCTTCGTTAGACGATGGTAGGGTGGCAACGCCGGCTTCATGGGTTCTTAAACAAAAATCACCAACCCAAACAAATTTTTTGAAAGAATGGCAGGTGATGTCAATATGAGTAATGCCAAATAGGAATTATTTAGAAATTTGCGTTTTTCACTTGTGGCTGCAATGAAACTAGGCGGCAAATTTAGAAATAGAGACATCGTGCAGCGCTGCACTGCATGCAGACTTTGAGTGAATCTGCTCCCATAAGAACCTGTGTAATTTAATTTCGCTGCATGGAAAAAGCTGCACATCTGTTTTAGGCATAAGAAAAAGCTGCACATCTGTCTTAGGCATTTTGCCCAATGCAAGTCGCTGGTCGCGGTAAAAATCGCTGTAGCACAAGCTGTCATTAAAATCGCTCACTAGGTCGCAAAGGTCGTCCACAATAGTGTAGCGCAGAAAGAACGTTTTTTTTGACATTTAGATTTGTTTGGGTTCGTTCAGATGTTTGGAATTCTAATTTTTACAAGGCGTGTTCCATACGTTGCATGTTGTTTTCATTTCTATTACAAATGCGAGACTATTACCCCATTTACAAACAGAATCGAGAGCTCGAGTTATATTAGGGTCGGATTTTCGACCCAGGTGTTTCGTCATGTAAGTTGAGAGCCCCATTTGAAGTTGAGATGATATGGTGTTGAGATTACATTTAATTGAATGGCAACAACATATTTATTTTACACAAAAACAGTTCAAATTTAATCAATTCTAGTACACACTTCGCATAGCTATCAAAACAAATAAATAATTTTACTCGCACATTTGCAAAAACACTGTGGTGAACACATCCTCAAGACCGACTCTTCGACCTAGGTTTTTTATCAACAATTTCGACTCGACTACGCTCCTGAAGTGGAATCGAGTCGGTTGAAGCTTATTTCAAGTCAACGCAGGTATACAAAGGGGCCAAACGAGCTTGAAGCTCGCTCGAATACCTCATGTAAGCGGGGTATATTATGTTTCTCTTTTAATAAATAAAACACAAAGTATGCCGCTATTTGACACCACAGAATACAAACAAACAAAATTCAACATGGCAGAGCACAACACAGAATATTTTATTGAACTTTTAAAAAGAAATAATATTTTGTGCAGCTGCATTGTGGGCACATGAAAAATAGCACGCACGATACTATTTGATAGCTATTTCAGCTATGGCTTCATGTTCCAGTTGCGGAACTCTTTTGTGTTCATTTTGCAAAAAGTGCAAATGTGGAAAAAAATATCTATTATAAAGACACTTGCTTGCCAAAAAAAAATTGAAAATCGTGTATGGTGATTAAAATTATCTGTCAGAACAATTGTTTTTTTGCAAACAGGTGTCTTTAGCATACATGTTTATTTCTCACTTTGGCACTTTTTGGAAAAAGTAGGTCTATGTAGTTAAACCTTGCCCTTGACAGATACAAAATTGGAAGGAGAAAAGGACAACAGTATCTAGAAAAATTCCATCAGTTTTATAAATGTGAAGAATTTGTTTATTTGTTTTTTCATACAAGTCCATTAGAGTTCTCAAAGTTGTGCAATTTTGGGGTCAGTGACAACATACTCAAATTATTAATAATAAGACTTTATTCAAATGCTTTTTTTCTACAATCATTACTGTCGAAACCAATTTTTTCCCAAATTTCAGTTCATAATAAACATGAAAAAATAACTCAATGTGTTGAACGAACCCAATGTCTAGTTTACATACAGTGTTTTGAACAGACCCACTGATATGTCAAAAAGTTCTCATTGTGGCGCTGTGTACTGTTTTCGTATATTTTAACTTTGACAGTGCGACAAGCACACAACTGCAGCGGAACTACAACTGCAGCGGAACATAATGGGATGCGGCTGTAGCTCAACTAATCGCTGTAGTATAATCTATCAATAAAAACGCTCACTTATGTAGCAAAGGACGTCTACAATGTTGTAGCGCATCATCACATCTGTTTTGAATTGTAAATTTATTCGAGACGTGTTCAACGCATATGAAATTAGTATTTGAACTGAATTTGTATGATAGCTGACTATAAAACAATTAAAAAAACAGAAAATACTTCTTAAATGCATTGAACGTTCCCAAAAAAAAAGTGAAAAGTCAAAAAATGACATGGGAAACCCATATATCATCTCAAATGCAGCTTGTAGCGCCGCCAAAAGTTAAAGTTGAGTCAACTTTCGCGGCAGACAATTTTCTTACTACAGCTACAGCTTTCCATTGTATCGATGTCAACTTTAACAGTGCTACATGCAACAGCTACAGCTACACCATTGTGTTCGGCCAGTTATTCAACTTTGGCGACAGCGATGGCTGCAGCTACAGCTTCTCATTGTGGCGCCGTGTACTGTTTTCGTATATTTAAACTTTGACTGTGCGACAAGCGGCCGCCACAGCGACTCTATTCTGCTCGGTCAGTTACTCAAGAGCTGCATGCAGCGCAGCGCTGCACGATGTCTCTATTTCTAAATTTGCTGCGCAGCATCATTGCAGCCACAACAGCAAAGAAAAAATCTTAAATAATTGGTATTTGGCATTACTCATATTGACATCACCGAGGGGCTCGAGGGAAAACAAATAATTTCGTATACGTGTATAGAGAATGCATTTGTAGTTGTGTAGTTATATTTGTTTGTATTGCATTGTTTTCCCTCGAATAAGGTTTTTTTATGGCTAAAACAGATGTGCAGCGAGTCTGCATGCATCTCTGCATTCAGAGCTGCACACGAATCACATGTGCATAGTTTCTGACATTCATGATGCATAGTTATGTCAAACAAATACATGAAAGCACAGCGTTGCCGATGTCACACAATTGTGTTGAATGAGATTTTCTTCGTTAAACGATGGTAGGGTGGCAACGCCGGCTTCATGGATTCTTAAACAAAAATCACCAACACAAACAAATTTTTTGAAAGAATGGTAGGTGATGTCAATATGAGTAATGCCAAATAGCAATTATTTAGAAATTTTCGTTTTTCAGTTGTGGCTGCAATGAATCTAGGCAGCAAATTAAGAAATAGAGACATCGTGCAGCTGTATGCAGACTTTGAGTGAATCTGCTCCCATAATAGCTAAAACAGATGTGCAGCGAGTCTGCACGCATCTCTGCATGCAGAGCTGCACACGAAACACATGTGCATAGTTTCTGACATTCATGATGCATATTTATGTCAAACAAATACATGAAAGCACAGCGTTGCCGATGTCACACAATAGTGTTGAATTGAGATTTTCTTCGTTAGACGATGGTAGGGTGGCAAAGCCGGCTTCATGGGTTCTTAAACAAAAATCACCAACCCAAACAAATTTTTTGAAAGAATGGCAGGTGATGTCAATATGAGTAATGCCAAATAGGAATTATTTAGAAATTTGCGTTTTTCACTTGTGGCTGCAATGAAACTAGGCGGCAAATTTAGAAATAGAGACATCGTGCAGCGCTGCACTGCATGCAGACTTTGAGTGAATCTGCTCCCATAAGAACCTGTGTAATTTAATTTCGCTGCATGGAAAAAGCTGCACATCTGTTTTAGGCATAAGAAAAAGCTGCACATCTGTCTTAGGCATTTTGCCCAATGCAAGTCGCTGGTCGCGGTAAAAATCGCTGTAGCACAAGCTGTCATTAAAATCGCTCACTAGGTCGCAAAGGTCGTCCACAATAGTGTAGCGCAGAAAGAACGTTTTTTTTGACATTTAGATTTGCTTGGGTTCGTTCAGATGTTTGGAATTCTAATTTTTACAAGGCGTGTTCCATACGTTGCATGTTGTTTTCATTTCTATTACAAATGCGAGACTATTACCCCATTTACAAACAGAATCGAGAGCTCGAGTTATATTAGGGTCGGATTTTCGACCCAGGTGTTTCGTCATGTAAGTTGAGAGCCCCATTTGAAGTTGAGATGATATGGTGTTGAGATTACATTTAATTGAATGGCAACAACATATTTATTTTACACAAAAACAGTTCAAATTTAATCAATTCTAGTACATACTTCGCATAGCTATCAAAACAAATAAATAATTTTACTCGCACATTTGCAAAAACACTGTGGTGAACACATCCTCAAGACCGACTCTTCGACCTAGGTTTTTTATCAACAATTTCGACTCGACTACGCTCCTGAAGTGGAATCGAGTCGGTTGAAGCTCATTTCAAGTCAACGCAGGTATACAAAGGGGCCAAACGAGCTTGAAGCTCGCTCGAATACCTCATGTAAGCGGGGTATATTATGTTTCTCTTTTAATAAATAAAACACAAAGTATGCCGCTATTTGACACCACAGAATACAAACAAACAAAATTCAACATGCCAGAGCACAACACAGAATATTTTATTAAACTTTTAAAAAGAAATAATATTTTGTGCAGCTGCATTGTGGGCACATGAAAAATAGCACGCACGATACTATGTCCCGGTCTACATTGAACGATTTTTCCCGTGCTGAATGGAAAAATCGGCCGAAACTGGAAGGATCATGTCGGCTGTACCTCTCAATCGCACACGATTACAACAACAATTTTTTGTCGGCACTGAAAATATCGTTCAATGTAGACCGGGACTTTTTGATAGCTATTTCAGCTATGGCTTCATGTTCCAGTTGCGGAACTCTTTTGTGTTCCTTTTGCAAAAAGTGCAAATGTGGAAAAAAATATCTATTATAAAGACACTTGCTTGCCAAAAAAAAATTGAAAAACGTGTATGGTGATTAAAATTATCTGTCAGAACAATTGTTTTTTTGCAAACAGGTGTCTTTAGCATACATGTTTATTTCTCACTTTGGCACTTTTTGGAAAAAGTAGGTCTATGTAGTTAAACCTTGCCCTTGACAGATACAAAATTGGAAGGAGAAAAGGACAACAGTATCTAGAAAAATTCCATCAGTTTTATAAATGTGAAGAATTTGTTTATTTGTTTTTTTTTTTTTGTTCATCCAAGCATATTGGAGCTTTCATACAAAATGGTCTCACTTGTAGCGTAAACACTGCGCAATTTTAAAATTGAGTTCTGAAAGTTGTGCAATTTTGGGGTAAGTGACAACATACTCAAATTATTAATAATAAGACTTTATCAAATGCTTTTTTTCTACAATCATTGCTATCGAAACCAATTTTTTGCCAAATTTCAGTTCATAATAAACATGAAAAAATAACTCAATGTGTTGAACGAACCCAATGTCTAGTTTACATACAGTGTTTTGAACGGACCCACAGATATGTCAAAAAGTAGCGCGACTAAAAGCAGAAAGTTGAAAATTATTCAACTTTGGCGACAGCGATCGCTGCAGCTACAGCTTCTCATTGTGGCGCTGTGTACTGTTTTCGTATATTTAAACTTTGACTGTGCGACAAGCGGCCGCCACAGCGACTCTATTCTGCTCGGTCAGTTACTCAAGAGCTGCATGCAGCGCAGCGCTGCACGATGTCTCTATTTCTAAATTTGCTGCGCAGCATCATTGCAGCCACAACAGCAAAGAAAAAATCTTAAATAATTGGTATTTGGCATTACTCATATTGACATCACCGAGGGGCTCGAGGGAAAACAAATAATTTCGTATACGTGTACAGAGAATGCATTTGTAGTTGTGTAATTATATTTGTTTGTATTGCATTGTTTTCCCTCGAATAAGGTTTTTTTATGGCTAAAACAGATGTGCAGCGAGTCTGCATGCATCTCTGCATTCAGAGCTGCACACGAATCACATGTGCATAGTTTCTGACATTCATGATGCATAGTTATGTCAAACAAATACATGAAAGCACAGCGTTGCCGATGTCACACAATTGTGTTGAATGAGATTTTCTTCGTTAAACGATGGTAGGGTGGCAACGCCGGCTTCATGGATTCTTAAACAAAAATCACCAACACAAACAAATTTTTTGAAAGAATGGTAGGTGATGTCAATATGAGTAAAGCCAAATAGCAATTATTTAGAAATTTTCGTTTTTCAGTTGTGGCTGCAATGAATCTAGGCAGCAAATTAAGAAATAGAGACATCGTGCAGCTTTATGCAGACTTTGAGTGAATCTGCTCCCATAATAGCTAAAACAGATGTGCAGCGAGTCTGCACGCATCTCTGCATGCAGAGCTGCACACGAAACACATGTGCATAGTTTCTGACATTCATGATGCATATTTATGTCAAACAAATACATGAAAGCACAGCGTTGCCGATGTCACACAATAGTGTTGAATTGAGATTTTCTTCGTTAGACGATGGTAGGGTGGCAACGCCGGCTTCATGGGTTCTTAAACAAAAATCACCAACCCAAACAAATTTTTTGAAAGAATGGCAGGTGATGTCAATATGAGTAATGCCAAATAGGAATTATTTAGAAATTTGCGTTTTTCACTTGTGGCTGCAATGAAACTAGGCGGCAAATTTAGAAATAGAGACATCGTGCAGCGCTGCACTGCATGCAGACTTTGAGTGAATCTGCTCCCATAAGAACCTGTGTAATTTAATTTCGCTGCATGGAAAAAGCTGCACATCTGTTTTAGGCATAAGAAAAAGCTGCACATCTGTCTTAGGCATTTTGCCCAATGCAAGTCGCTGGTCGCGGTAAAAATCGCTGTAGCACAAGCTGTCATTAAAATCGCTCACTAGGTCGCAAAGGTCGTCCACAATAGTGTTACGCAGAAAGAACGTTTTTTTTGACATTTAGATTTGTTTGGGTTCGTTCAGATGTTTGGAATTCTAATTTTTACAAGGCGTGTTCCATACGTTGCATGTTGTTTTCATTTCTATTACAAATGCGAGACTATTACCCCATTTACAAACAGAATCGAGAGCTCGAGTTATATTAGGGTCGGATTTTCGACCCAGGTGTTTCGTCATGTAAGTTGAGAGCCCCATTTGAAGTTGAGATGATATGGTGTTGAGATTACATTTAATTGAATGGCAACAACATATTTATTTTACACAAAAACAGTTCAAATTTAATCAATTCTAGTACATACTTCGCATAGCTATCAAAACAAATAAATAATTTTACTCGCACATTTGCAAAAACACTGTGGTGAACACATCCTCAAGACCGACTCTTCGACCTAGGTTTTTTATCAACAATTTCGACTCGACTACGCTCCTGAAGTGGAATCGAGTCGGTTGAAGCTCATTTCAAGTCAACGCAGGTATACAAAGGGGCCAAACGAGCTTGAAGCTCGCTCGAATACCTCATGTAAGCGGGGTATATTATGTTTCTCTTTTAATAAATAAAACACAAAGTATGCCGCTATTTGACACCACAGAATACAAACAAACAAAATTCAACATGGCAGAGCACAACACAGAATATTTTATTGAACTTTTAAAAAGAAATAATATTTTGTGCAGCTGCATTGTGGGCACATGAAAAATAGCACGCACGATACTATTTGATAGCTATTTCAGCTATGGCTTCATGTTCCAGTTGCGGAACTCTTTTGTGTTCATTTTGCAAAAAGTGCAAATGTGGAAAAAAATATCTATTATAAAGACACTTGCTTGCCAAAAAAAAATTGAAAATCGTGTATGGTGATTAAAATTATCTGTCAGAACAATTGTTTTTTTGCAAACAGGTGTCTTTAGCATACATGTTTATTTCTCACTTTGGCACTTTTTGGAAAAAGTAGGTCTATGTAGTTAAACCTTGCCCTTGACAGATACAAAATTGGAAGGAGAAAAGGACAACAGTATCTAGAAAAATTCCATCAGTTTTATAAATGTGAAGAATTTGTTTATTTGTTTTTTCATACAAGTCCATTAGAGTTCTCAAAGTTGTGCAATTTTGGGGTCAGTGACAACATACTCAAATTATTAATAATAAGACTTTATTCAAATGCTTTTTTTCTACAATCATTGCTGTCGAAACCAATTTTTTCCCAAATTTCAGTTCATAATAAACATGAAAAAATAACTCAATGTGTTGAACGAACCCAATGTCTAGTTTACATACAGTGTTTTGAACAGACCCACTGATATGTCAAAAAGTTCTCATTGTGGCGCTGTGTACTGTTTTCGTATATTTTAACTTTGACAGTGCGACAAGCACACAACTGCAGCGGAACTACAACTGCAGCGGAACATAATGGGATGCGGCTGTAGCTCAACTAATCGCTGTAGTATAATCTATCAATAAAAACGCTCACTTATGTAGCAAAGGACGTCTACAATGTTGTAGCACATCATCACATCTGTTTTGAATTGTAAATTTATTCGAGACGTGTTCAACGCCTATGAAATTAGTATTTGAACTGAATTTGTATGATAGCTGACTATAAAACAATTAAAAAAACAGAAAATACTTCTTAAATGCAATGAACGTTCCCAAAAAAAAAGTGAAAAGTCAAAAAATGACATGGGAAACCCATATGTCATCTCAAATGCAGCTTGTAGCGCCGCCAAAAGTTAAAGTTGAGTCAACTTTCGCGGCAGACAATTTTCTTACTACAGCTACAGCTTTCCATTGTATCGATGTCAACTTTAACAGTGCTACATGCAACAGCTACAGCTACACCATTGTGTTCGGCCAGTTATTCAACTTTGGCGACAGCGATGGCTGCAGCTACAGCTTCTCATTGTGGCGCCGTGTACTGTTTTCGTATATTTAAACTTTGACTGTGCGACAAGCGGCCGCCACAGCGACTCTATTCTGCTCGGTCAGTTACTCAAGAGCTGCATGCAGCGCAGCGCTGCACGATGTCTCTATTTCTAAATTTGCTGCGCAGCATCATTGCAGCCACAACAGCAAAGAAAAAATCTTAAATAATTGGTATTTGGCATTACTCATATTGACATCACCGAGGGGCTCGAGGGAAAACAAATAATTTCGTATACGTGTACAGAGAATGCATTTGTAGTTGTGTAATTATATTTGTTTGTATTGCATTGTTTTCCCTCGAATAAGGTTTTTTTATGGCTAAAACAGATGTGCAGCGAGTCTGCATGCATCTCTGCATTCAGAGCTGCACACGAATCACATGTGCATAGTTTCTGACATTCATGATGCATAGTTATGTCAAACAAATACATGAAAGCACAGCGTTGCCGATGTCACACAATTGTGTTGAATGAGATTTTCTTCGTTAAACGATGGTAGGGTGGCAACGCCGGCTTCATGGATTCTTAAACAAAAATCACCAACACAAACAAATTTTTTGAAAGAATGGTAGGTGATGTCAATATGAGTAATGCCAAATAGCAATTATTTAGAAATTTTCGTTTTTCAGTTGTGGCTGCAATGAATCTAGGCAGCAAATTAAGAAATAGAGACATCGTGCAGCTGTATGCAGACTTTGAGTGAATCTGCTCCCATAATAGCTAAAACAGATGTGCAGCGAGTCTGCACGCATCTCTGCATGCAGAGCTGCACACGAAACACATGTGCATAGTTTCTGACATTCATGATGCATATTTATGTCAAACAAATACATGAAAGCACAGCGTTGCCGATGTCACACAATAGTGTTGAATTGAGATTTTCTTCGTTAGACGATGGTAGGGTGGCAACGCCGGCTTCATGGGTTCTTAAACAAAAATCACCAACCCAAACAAATTTTTTGAAAGAATGGCAGGTGATGTCAATATGAGTAATGCCAAATAGGAATTATTTAGAAATTTGCGTTTTTCACTTGTGGCTGCAATGAAACTAGGCAGCAAATTTAGAAATAGAGACATCGTGCAGCGCTGCACTGCATGCAGACTTTGAGTGAATCTGCTCCCATAAGAACCTGTGTAATTTAATTTCGCTGCATGGAAAAAGCTGCACATCTGTTTTAGGCATAAGAAAAAGCTGCACATCTGTCTTAGGCATTTTGCCCAATGCAAGTCGCTGGTCGCGGTAAAAATCGCTGTAGCACAAGCTGTCATTAAAATCGCTCACTAGGTCGCAAAGGTCGTCCACAATAGTGTAGCGCAGAAAGAACGTTTTTTTTGACATTTAGATTTGTTTGGGTTCGTTCAGATGTTTGGAATTCTAATTTTTACAAGGCGTGTTCCATACGTTGCATGTTGTTTTCATTTCTATTACAAATGCGAGACTATTACCCCATTTACAAACAGAATCGAGAGCTCGAGTTATATTAGGGTCGGATTTTCGACCCAGGTGTTTCGTCATGTAAGTTGAGAGCCCCATTTGAAGTTGAGATGATATGGTGTTGAGATTACATTTAATTGAATGGCAACAACATATTTATTTTACACAAAAACAGTTCAAATTTAATCAATTCTAGTACATACTTCGCATAGCTATCAAAACAAATAAATAATTTTACTCGCACATTTGCAAAAACACTGTGGTGAACACATCCTCAAGACCGACTCTTCGACCTAGGTTTTTTATCAACAATTTCGACTCGACTACGCTCCTGAAGTGGAATCGAGTCGGTTGAAGCTCATTTCAAGTCAACGCAGGTATACAAAGGGGCCAAACGAGCTTGAAGCTCGCTCGAATACCTCATGTAAGCGGGGTATATTATGTTTCTCTTTTAATAAATAAAACACAAAGTATGCCGCTATTTGACACCACAGAATACAAACAAACAAAATTCAACATGCCAGAGCACAACACAGAATATTTTATTAAACTTTTAAAAAGAAATAATATTTTGTGCAGCTGCATTGTGGGCACATGAAAAATAGCACGCACGATACTATTTGATAGCTATTTCAGCTATGGCTTCATGTTCCAGTTGCGGAACTCTTTTGTGTTCCTTTTGCAAAAAGTGCAAATGTGGAAAAAAATATCTATTATAAAGACACTTGCTTGCCAAAAAAAAATTGAAAATCGTGTATGGTGATTAAAATTATCTGTCAGAACAATTGTTTTTTTGCAAACAGGTGTCTTTAGCATACATGTTTATTTCTCACTTTGGCACTTTTTGGAAAAAGTAGGTCTATGTAGTTAAACCTTGCCCTTGACAGATACAAAATTGGAAGGAGAAAAGGACAACAGTATCTAGAAAAATTCCATCAGTTTTATAAATGTGGAGAATTTGTTTATTTGTTTTTTCATACAAGCCCATTAGAGTTCTCAAAGTTGTGCAATTTTGGGGTCAGTGACAACATACTCAAATTATTAATAATAAGACTTTATTCAAATGCTTTTTTTCTACAATCATTGCTGTCGAAACCAATTTTTTCCCAAATTTCAGTTCATAATAAACATGAAAAAATAACTCAATGTGTTGAACGAACCCAATGTCTAGTTTACATACAGTGTTTTGAACAGACCCACTGATATGTCAAAAAGTTCTCATTGTGGCGCTGTGTACTGTTTTCGTATATTTTAACTTTGACAGTGCGACAAGCACACAACTGCAGCGGAACTACAACTGCAGCGGAACACAATGGGATGCGGCTGTAGCTCAACTAATCGCTGTAGTATAATCTATCAATAAAAACGCTCACTTATGTAGCAAAGGACGTCTACAATGTTGTAGCGCATCGTCACATCTGTTTTGAATTGTAAATTTATTCGAGACGTGTTCAACGCATATGAAATTAGTATTTGAACTGAATTTGTATGATAGCTGACTATAAAACAATTAAAAAAACAGAAAATACTTCTTAAATGCATTGAACGTTCCCAAAAAAAAAGTGAAAAGTCAAAAAATGACATGGGAAACCCATATATCATCTCAAATGCAGCTTGTAGCGCCGCCAAAAGTTAAAGTTGAGTCAACTTTCGCGGCAGACAATTTTCTTACTACAGCTACAGCTTTCCATTGTATCGATGTCAATTTTTACAGTGCTACATGCAACAGCTACAGCTACACCATTGTGTTCGGCCAGTTATTCAACTTTGGCGACAGCGATGGCTGCAGCTACAGCTTCTCATTGTGGCGCCGTGTACTGTTTTCGTATATTTAAACTTTGACTGTGCGACAAGCGGCCGCTACAGCGACTCCATTCTGCTCGGGCAGTTACGCAAGAGTTGCATGCAGCGCAGCGCTGCATGATGTCTCTATTTCTAAATTTGCTGCGCAGCATCATTGCAGCCACAACAGCAAAGAAAAAAATCTTAAATAATTGGTATTTGGCATTACTCATATTGACATCACCGAGGGACTCGAGGGAAAACAAATAATTTCGTATACGTGTACAGAGAATGCATTTGTAGTTGTGTATTTATATTTGTTTGTATTGCATCGTTTTCCCTCGAATAAGGTTTTTTATGGATGTGCAGCGAGTCTGCACGCATCTCTGCATGCAGAGCTGCACACGAATCACATTCGCATAGTTTCTGACATTCATGATGCATAGTTATGTCAAACAAATACATGAAAGCACAGCGTTGCCGATGTCACACAATTGTGTTGAATGAGATTTTCTTCGTTAAACGATGGTAGGGTGGCAACGCCGGCTTCATGGATTCTTAAACAAAAATCACCAACACAAACAAATTTTTTGAAAGAATGGTAGGTGATGTCAATATGAGTAATGCCAAATAGCAATTATTTAGAAATTTTCGTTTTTCAATTGTGGTTGCAATGAAACTAGGCAGCAAATTAAGAAATATGGCTAAAACAGATGTGCAGCGAGTCTGCACGCATCTCTGCATGCAGAGCTGCACACGAAACACATGTGCATAGCTTCTGACATTCATGATGCATAGTTATGTCAAACAAATACATGAAAGCACAGCGTTGCCGATGTCACATAATAGTGTTGGAATGAGATTTTCTTCGTTGGACGATGGTAGGGTGGCAACGCCGGCTTCATGGATTCTTAAAGAAAAATCACCAACACAAACAAATTTTTTGAAAGAATGGCAGGTGATGTCAATATGAGTAATGCCAAATAGCAATTATTTAGAAATTTTCGTTTTTCAGTTGTGGCTGCAATGAAACTAGGCAGCAAATTTAGAAATAGAGACATCGTGCAGCGCTGCGCTGCATGCAGACTTTGAGTGAATCGGCTCCCATAAGAACCTGTGTAATTTAATTTCGCTGCATGGAAAAAGCTGCACATCTGTTTTAGGCATTATGCATTTTTTTAAAGATAATGTATAGCTATATACCCCTAACACACGCAACATCGATCAACTCATCGACAAAGCATTCCGTTTCTATATGGGCATTCGCACGCCCTGTGCCGACGTAGAATTACGTCAAAAATCAGCTGTCCAATGGTATACTTATCAAATGCCGCACTGTTGTTTTGTCCATTTGCTTCGAAATTTGATTGTCTCTTATTATTTACAGCTAAATTACGATTTCGGAATGTGCCCAAACACATTTTTCCTGTTCTCAATCTATTTTCTGAGGCAATACAAAATTATTAAAACTAACGGGACGAAAAAAGCCACAAAACCACGATTTTTTTTTTTTGTATATGTCACCGATTCCCTGGTTTCGGCACCAAAAATGTTGTGGAGTGGGAATCTTACTGCGAACACCAGTGGTGCGTTCCTTTATTAACCATAGTTAACTATGGTTGTTATGTCAAAAAAAATTGTTGAAGTGTCATTGTTAGATTTAGTTGGAAATTGTTACATTTCATTTAGGAACGATTTGTTGTTAGATATTGTTGATCTGTCAAGCCAACACTGGAAATTTTTTTTTATATTTTATTATCAAAATGAATAACCAAGCAAATATTGTAGTTGCTCTTAATTTACTGCACAAATTCAAAATTCTCCGGAATATTTAAACTGCAACATACCTCCGGAGTTAAAACAACAAATATTTGTTCTGAAAAAAAAAAAAAACAAATTAATCACTAATTAACATACACAATTTTGTTGATAATATTACCATTTGAAGCAGTTACACACAGAATCATATTGTCTTTAAGAGTATACTCTCCTTTTTGGTTCACAATTGCAGTAAATTCCATTTTAATTTTTTAATTTTATTTTTTTTCAGTCTATTTCACTTCACAAAAAGGTTTGTTTTGATTCTTTAATTTTTTTTTGTAAACAAACCTTCTGACATTAGGTGACTTGACAGATCAACACTTTCAACTCATATCATGGAGATGAGTTGGAAATAGTTACGAATTGTAACTATTTGACACTAATAAACTGAATTTAGGAACGATGTGATGACGTCATATAGTTACAAATCGTAACTATTTTGTAATAAAGGAACGACCATTGTTAACTATAGTTAACCATAGTTAACTATGGTTAATAAAGGAACGCACCACAGCCCATTGTATACCTATGTTGTCTAACCTGCAATAATTAAACTTTTCCGATATGAATAAATACACTAAATGCAAACAATTGTATTTTTAAAAATGCCAGCCAATTTAACAATCCAAAAACCAAAGCAAAACTTATCTCTTTGAGTGTCGACCAAGAACTGCGCCATATTTCTTTTCCTTTTCCATGAATAAGGAAAAAACCGTTATGTGTGTAAAATTGGAATGTTACAAATTCCTAGTGGTGCAAGAGCTGTCACTTATTCGCCAAAAAACGTGCTGCCATACATTATGAGTTTTGCCTTGGCAATAACATAATATTAAACAGTGGGTATCAGACAGGAGTGGGAAAAGACCATGAGGTCGGGTTGGCTCAATCTTCCTCTTCAAAAGTCCTTTCAAATGTATTAGATTTCTTTCAGAACAACATTTGCCCGTTATGGATCAAGAGGCAAATGACCAAATGAACCAAAAGTAGAAGCATTTGGAAATCTTTGCACTGAATCGCCCATTGCACAAATCCTAATGATGGTTTCTTCCAATGAGCTGAACTTATACTCTTTGCAAGAAACTCCACCAGTCGCTTGTTTGTTTCTTAAATTTTCTGACATTTTTTTACTCACATATTTTTTTTTATCAAGACAAATCTTAAATTATTTTTTTTTTATGAAAACACCATTACAATAAATAACCACTTCCTTTTTTTCACTCGGCAACTGATTTTACTGGAGGGCCAATGGAGTTGAGATCACTTTCAATGTTTTTCCAAAATGTTTGAACATTTGTCTTGGGGGTATTTGTAGTAAATCCATTGGCAATATTGCTTTTTTTCCATTAAGTTAATTCTATTTGCTTCAAATTTGAAGAAATTGATCTTAAAAATATTCTTTTTTTTTAGTTTTTTTTTTTAGATAATTGTTGTTTATTGTTTTGAATTCCCAGGTTAAAAGACAGGGGAATATTCCGAGGGAAAAAGCAAACAATTTCCCATACAAAAATTGTTCACAATAGGTAGTTTTTTCTCTGGGAATTTTTCCTAATTGCGAAAGAGGTTCACAATACCTATACCTAATATGGGAAGAATTTCATGGGAAACACAATTCCCGATAGCCCTAATTAATTTTCGGCCAATTTTAAATGTTTTGTTTGGGGCCATTTTTCATTGAGGTCAAATTTCATGTAGCCGTCTGCACCCAACTTTGCAGTTGTCGAACGGCAAAAAAACGTAGTGACGTTTGCATTTTGGTTTGGTTAGTCTTTGATTTTGCTTGATGCAAGCAACTACTCTTAGGGCCAGTTTTTCAGTTCGGGGTGAAGTTAAACACGAGTTAGCTAACCAAATTTGATGAGTTAAATTTGGATTAACTCAACAAATGTTTGTGATATGTTATCTTCCCTGTTTTCTAAGACATTCTGCATTCATCACCAATTTAAAAACAGCTTCCTGACATAACTGTAGACGGATCTATTTCCAGAGTAATGTCGATTTTTTTTCAACTATTGGAGATCAAATATTTTTTTTTGTTGTAAGGAACTCGCAAACAAAATAAATTTTTTTCTGTGATTGTATGTGTGTGCAATTTGACAGGCCCGAACGCACAATTCTTAATTTTTTTTTTTGAAAATGGAAAATTTGTAATTCTAAATACATATAGTAAATTTTATTTAATTTATTTTATTTTATTTACTGAAGAACGTGAAGTTTATACTTTTACACCACGCAAAAAAATTAATGTCGAATTCCTTAGCCATTTGAAGTCGATTTCATTTAAAAATTTTTCTTGGTAGAAGGAATTTAAAAAAAATTCGACTTTTTTTGTGAGTGTGTGAGTGCAATTTGACAGGAATTTTGTTGCCGCACAAAAACAAAGAAGTGGTGCGCGCTAAACAAATGTTAAAGTCTATTTTATTTTTCGCGTTGTTTTGATAATTTAAAACCAAATATATTTCGTCTGAAAATTAAAAAAGAATAAAAACAATTGTGCGCGTAATCAAGTAAAAAAATTACAATCCAAAATCCATCCAGACACAGCAGCGAAGATCTATTCTGAATATTTCACTAGGGAACGAAGATAAATAAATTTGCAACGTGTTTTTCTCGCGAATTGTATGTTATTTAAATGTTTCTTGAAGATATATGCACAATTATCTTTACTTTTTTTGATCATTCACTGAAATATTAAATAATTTGAAACACTTTAACATTTGTTTTCATTTTTAACATCGTCAAAAAATTGTAATGAGAACATTTAATTTCTTCCTGATGCATGAGAAATGTCAAATCTTGATAGTGTGTGTGCGATTTGATGTGAAATCTAGCTAAATATGCAAGATTTGTTTGACAGCATTAAAATCGATTTTGTTTAGAAAAAATTCGATTTGTTCAGAAAAATTCGAATTTTTTTGGTTGTAAGGAATTCGACATTAATTGAACAAATTGACTGAAAAGCCAAACATAAACAATAGCCAGAGAAATGTCAAATCTTCCTAGTGTGTGTGCAAGTCGGTGTAAATCTTTCTAAAATTAAAGATTTGATTTGTTTAGAAAATTTGATCTTTTCTTCTAAACAAATCAAATTTCCCCTTCACAGATTTGATTTTTTTGTTGAAAGGAAATCCACATTAATGTCGATTTCTTTTCAACTATTGGAGATCAAATCTTTTTTTTTGTTGTAAGGAACTCGCAAACAAAATAATTTTTTTTCTGTGATTGTATGTGTTTGACAGGCCCGAACGCACAACTCTGAAATTTTTTTTTTTGAAAATGGAAAATTGTAATTCTATCTACATATTTTATTTTATTTGCTGAAGAACGTGAACTT
Organism: Melangyna quadrimaculata; assembly: GCA_949320155.1. Lineage (NCBI taxonomy): Eukaryota > Metazoa > Arthropoda > Insecta > Diptera > Syrphidae > Melangyna > Melangyna quadrimaculata. The sequence goes on from OX439483.1 coordinate 369,657,497, forward strand.
TATACTTTTACAACACGGAAATAATTTAATTAAACAAATTGACTGAAAAGCCAAACGTAAACAATAGCCAGAGAAATGTCAAATCTTCCTAGTGTGTGTGCAAGTCGGTGTAAATCTTTCTAAAATTAAAGATTTGATTTGTTTAGAAAATTTGATCTTTTCTTCTAAACAAATCAAATTTCCCCTTCACATATTTGATTTTTGTGTTGAAAGGAAATCCACATAAGTAACTCGGGCATAACCCAAGCCTGCAAAAACGGGACATTAATGGTCCCAACAAAATACATTGTACACCACGCCTGCGATTTTAATGTCTAATTTCCAAACTTCTAAAAATTTAATTCACACGATATTAATTTACTTAATTATTTTCTTATATGTATATTTTGTTTTTTTTTTGTATATAAAATAAGAATATTATTGCTCACTTCGAAATCAGATTATTTAAAAAAATGTTTATGGATGAATGCTATTGTAATAATCTAAAAATTATAAGTTTTCGCAAAAATCACGCCTGAACATCATATTTTTTCAGTTGCTTTGTGTGTCGTACTTTTTTTGTTAACTGCTACAAAGAATAATTAAAATATTACACACAAACGTGTATTATGTAAAGTTTGGGAGGCCAACTACTAAATGTGATGAATTCGAGTGGTAAATCTATCGAGTTTCTGGTTTTAGTTTCGGTGGTTCGAACATTCCATGCATTTTTTTTTGTTTTTTACTTTTCTTCTTAGACGTGCCTGCTTGGAAATCGTGCCAGCTATTCACTCGATTCTGTCGGGATTCTTCGAAATTCTGTTGCCATTCTTTGTCAGTTTTTCGTTTTTCTTCTTCTTCGATTTCGGCTTCGCGTTTCCGTTTCCTTTCCTCTTGGTCGCGTTGCTCGAGCTGTTGTTTCCGACGTTCCATGTCGGCGAAGAGCTTCATAACCATTACATAGATTGCATGCTTGTATTTTTCTGGATCATCCTCGGGGATGGGTTCATGCGATTTGCCATCTTTTTTCAGTTTCTTTTTCTTCTCCGCGATCTAGAAATACAATAAGAAAAATTCAAATTGATGTGATGTCATCAATATTAATTGTACCATATGATCTGTTCTGTCTTTGGCCTCCTCGTAAACGTCCAGACATTTCTTGCGTGTCTTTTCGTTCTCCAAGGTCTTCCAGGCACGATTTATGATGTCGAATGCCGTCTGTGCAAGCTCCTTGTTGTCCTGATTCTTGTCCGGATGAACTAAAATCGAAAGAGAACGATATTTTTTCTTAATTTCTTCGACGGTCGATTCGGGCTCGAGTTGTAGAACTTCGAACGGATTTAAATTGAAATATGTTGAGCCAGGACGTAGGATTCTATCAATTTGTTGTTTTGAAGTTAGTACAGAATCCCTTTTTTCGATTTGTTTTACCTTTGTTTTTTTTTAGATTTGGGGTATATGCAGGTGAGAAAAACAATGATATAATTTATTCGAATTTTTTTTTAATAAAACAATAGAAATCTTCCAAAAAGCGATAAAAGGAACAAATACCAAATTATTTAAGCACTCACTTCAGTATAGAAGCAGTCAAACATCTCCTCCTTATTGTTGGACGTGCTTGGTTTTTCCTTGTACGACATTTCTGTCTGTATTGCAAAGCCAATGATTAAGACAAAATTAATTTGATGGAATTTTACTCTTTAATAAAACAAAATTTTAAAACTATATTTTGAAAAAAAAATATTTATTTTCACTATTATTTGTATGCAAAAACGATAGTTCACCTTTTTTTCGATGCTAGTTGCAAGTGTCATTAGTGTCAAAGTCAAAACATCAAAAGGAGTGTTTAGTGATGCCAAATTTTATTTCGACGTAGGGTATGCTAGCAAAGATTTAAGTACAAATTTAACAGCCAAAACTTTAGATCAGTTAATATTAACTGTGTTTTATTTTTCCCCAGATCCGATCTTTGAGACAATTGCCAATAAAAATTTGTTTTTGTAATCGTTTAAGCGAACATGTTCTTTCCAACTTCATTCAATGTGAATGCTGCCTTTTTCTAGCTGTCCTTATCATAGCCCCCTTTCACACAAGGAAAATGAGTTCCCACTGTGAGTTTGTTGGGGAGAAAAGCGTAAGGGGGATTAGTTTTCCTCCTCTTACGCCATTCTTGCCCACAAGCTCGCAGTTGCTGGCAACTCAGTTTCCTTTAATTTTATTTCTAACTTCTGTACTTCTTGCCAAAATTAGGTAAATGTAGTTAACCATTTAGACTCTTTATGTACTTTCCAATTTTGTGAAATGATAAAGTAAAAAGATAAAGTCAAAAAACTCTAGACATTAGCATCTAGTTTCCTCGTGTGAAATAAAAAGTGCCATTCATATGAGCTGCGAACGGCGTCTGCGAATAATTCTTTTAAAGGCTCTCCCAAACCAATGCGAAACATTCGTTGCGGCGAATAAACATTCAGTCAAAATTATTTCATATGTTTCTCCGCCGCGTTGGTGTAGTGGGCACTCTCATATATCACCATGTAAATAAATTTTGACATGCGAATGTTTTTTCGCCGCAACGAATGTTCCGCATTGGTTTGGGGGAGCCTTTAAGCTATTTCTGAAGCAAATATCAACTTAAGGCTCTCCCAAACCAATGCGAAACATTCGTTGCGGCGAAAAAACATCCGTCAGTTAAAATTAATTCATATGTTTCTCCGCCACGTTGGTGTGGGCACTCTCATATATCACCATGTAAATAAAATTTGACATGCGAATGTTTCTTCGCCGCAACGAATGTTCCGAATTGGTTTGGGAGAGCCTTTATTCTTATTTAAGTTGTTTAACAAATGAAATAAATTTCCATATTTAAAAATTTAAATAGGAAATATTGCGTTAAATTACTTAAAACTTACAAAAAAAAACACATTTAAATATTTTCTACGTGACCAACAACTGCGAACAAATAATTTGTTCGAATTTAACCTCAAAAATGAAATATCTGGTGTTACTCGTGTTGTTTGGTTTGGACAGTTCGCAGTTCTCTGTGACCACTCATATGAATGAAATGTGAAATCCTGCGACCGTTCGCAATTCGCAGACGCAGTTCTTGGCTTCATATATGAATGGCACTTAACGAAGTGATATACAAATTTCAATATCAAATTATTTAGGCCTATTCTGCCATATCTGTTATTCTGTTATGAATTTTCTGTTATGATGCATAACAGATCTCCTCCATAAAATATATTTTATAACTGGTATTCAGGAGTTCGACCTTTTATAAAAGTCTGTTATGGAACTTCGAAATAGAAACATTTATATGAACAGACCTAAAATCTGCTATCAAATTATCAGCTGTAGTAAATAAAAAAAAACTCGACACTGACGAGTGACCAAAACAAAATTAAATTGGTGTTCTATGTAATTTGTCTATTATCGTTCATGAATTTAATTTTTTTTCTTTTTTTTTTTAATTTGTGCGCGCATTAAAGGGGTTGTGACTACCCTTAATATGTTGAACACAGTGCGAGCCTTAGGAAAATAGGGAAGGATTTAAGAGGAGGAACCGATGCACATTGGGTTTGAAGTTCTGAATATTAAAATGGGAGGGAAAGATAGAGTCGGGTAAAGCATTCCACATTCGCGTGGTGCGGGAAAAGAAAGAATCCCTGAACTTGACAGTACGTCCGAAGTTGGGCTCAATGGTAAACTGATGGGCATTCCTAGCAGCGCGAGTATTACGGTTGAATTGTTTAAGAGGAGGAATGCAACTGGCTATTTCGCTAGAGCACTGTTTATGAAAATAACGATAAAATGATGAAATACAAGAAATATTGCGGCGGTGTTCTAGAGAAGCAAATGTATCAGTTATATTTCTTTCACCTATCATTTTCATAGCTCTTCTTTGAATTCTGTCCAATAGGCTTAAATGGGTTATTGGAGCACCTGCCCAAACATGAGAGTTGTACTCGAGTTTTGGACGAATAAAGGCTTTATAGATTACAGCCAGATCAGAAGGGGAGAAAAATTTCTTGCATCGCCGAAGAAAACCTAAGCACTTAGCAGCATTTTTGGCGACGTCGAATATGTGGTCATTCCACAGAAGGTGGTCTGTTATACACATACCAAGGACTGAAAGCTTTTCGGTTTCCTCAATGCAAGTGCCACTCATGGATAGTGGCATGGGGGATGGGTTTCTCTTAGACGACAGTAGACAGCATTGGGTTTTTGAAGCATTAAATTCCACTCGGTTTTTAATTCTCCATTGGACAATGCTGTCAAGATCGGAATTTAATGAGCTAATCATACGCTGCCGTTTAAGTTCCACATCCGAAGGACATGGATGTGAATCTGAAAACGAATATGAGAAGCTGAGGGTGCTGTCATCAGCGAAACAGTTTAATGGATTAGACGTTTCAGACAGAAGATCATTTATGAATATAAGGAAGAGAGTCGGAGACAAAACGGAGCCCTGGGGCACACCAGCATTTATTTTGTGAATTTCAGACTTGAAACCGTCCAATACAACTTGTATTGAACGGTCCGAAAGGTAATTTCTAATCCAACGAAGAAGAGATTCATCGAAACCAAATGCGCGCATTTTCGATAAGAGAGCTTGATGCCAAACTCTATCAAACGCTTTTGAAATATCAAGGGCAATAATCTTACTTTCTCCAAAACGATGTAAAGATGTGTTCCACTGTTCGGTGAGATATACCATCAGATCACCAGTGGACCTATTGCTACGAAAGCCGTACTGCCGGTCATTAATAAGCTTTCGTTCCTCGAGATATTTCTTTAGCTGGAAATTAATCAGCGTTTCCATGACCTTGGAAAGAAGGGACGTAAGTGCAATTGGTCGATAGTTTGAGGGTGAGGAAAATACGCCTTTTTTAGGGACAGGCTGGACAAATGCTGTTTTCCATCCACTCGGAAAGAGACCAGTAGAATAGGACAGATGGAAAAGCTTACGCAGTGGTTTTGCCAGCGTTGAAGAACACCTCTTCAGAACAATGGGAGGGATACTATCCGGGCCAGCGGATTTGTGTACGTCGAGATCCTTTAGAACTCTAGCAACTGCACGATTGCGAAAGAAGATTTGTCCCATGAAATCATTTACGCTCTCAAGTACAGGAGGAGTCATAACATTTTCTGTTAGCGTCGAATTAACAGCAAACTGTGCTGCAAGCAAATTGGCTTTATCTATCGAGCTGACAAAAGGTGTATCGTTGAAGACGAGCGTTAGAACTTACGACGAAGTAGCATTTCGTATATTCTTTGCAAATGACCAAACATTTTTGCTACCTGTGGGACATTGTAGTATTTTTTGCCTTAATTTCTGGTCATGCAAAAATTTGGTTCGTCGAATATGAACATTACAGGTCTCTCTAGCTTGTTTGAACTTATTCCGGTTTTCCTCAGTAGGGTTGGCTTTATAACATCGGAAACTTACTTCTCTGACCCTAATAGCCTCTTTACAGCTCTAATCAAAACATGAGTTTTCTTTGGGTTTGATAGATTTTACCCTATTCGGGATAAAATTTCTCATTCCACAAAGAATTAAGTTTGTGATCATATCTGCACTGGCATCTACGTCACTATCGAGGAAGCATAGTGACCAGTTAAAGTTACTGAAGAAACCGTTGAGACCGTCCCAGTTGGCTTTCTCGTATTGGCAAACGGTTCTCGTTGGTACTTTCTCTTTAACTGAGTTTTGTTGGCACGAGAAATTAGCAGATATGACACAATGGTCTGATGAGCCTAGAGGCGAAAATACACTAATAGTGTATTTATTAGGGTCAGAGGTAAGAAACAAGTCTAGTGTGTTGGCGGATTGACCTGCAACATCAAGGATTCGAGTTGGCTCGTTAACAAGCTGAGTCAGGTGGTTTAACTAAGCAAAGAGCTCAACATACCTTCCTTCGGGTGTTGTCTGGCCAGTAAAGCGAAGCCAACTAGAATTGTGTACATTGAAATCGCCCGCAATGACGATTTCAGTGTGAGGATAATGGGCAACAATTCTTAGGATGGAGTCGGACAGAGCATCAAATTCGTTAAAAGTTGAATTTCTGTCCAGATTTGGGCTCCGATAAATAAAACAGAATTGAATGATGTGCTTATTGACCGTAAATTTGAACCACATGAAGTTAAAATTTGTGTTTGAGCACAAACCATATCGTGGTTGAAGTTGGTACGCAACATCATTCCTTATATAAACAGCGAGACCGTGATGGGGAAAGAATAATGGCACTAAATTATAACCAGGCAGATTGAATTCCGTATGATCGGAGTTTTCTCCTACCTGAGTTTCACTCAGTGCCAAAACGGCTGGCCTGCTTTGCGCAGTATAGACGTATACAGCACAGAAATTCTGTCTAATCCCCCGAATGTTGCTTAAGTCGACTCTAAATTCACCCACCATTTCAATAAAAACAAAAACTAACTAAAACCAAATCAGACAATCAATTATCCAATTTAAAAAAGTTGTTCGAAACACACACTGGCAATATTAAGGCGAATTCTTTTTTAGTGTTCTGTGCATTTCTGTGTAAAAATAATTTTGCTTGCAATTACGTATTTGTGATTGTAGTTATGTATTTTAATATTATTAAATTTTAGTATATTCGCCTCCTTTTAATAACAATTTATTAACAAAATAAAAGTTTTTACCTCATAAATTGAAATCTTTTATGATAAAAGTCAACAAAATCTGTCTTTTATTCTGTTATGGTTTATTACAGATTTCATAATAGAATTCGAACTACAGAATACCAATTAATAAAAGAATAAAAGAGATCTTGACAGTTCGAATATTTGTATGGAAATTGATAAAAGAATAATGTGGTGATTACACGGTAAATGAAAACAGTCAACGCGTTGACTTTTCAAACCATGTCAACGCAAGTTTCAACGCTGATGTCAGTGCGTTGACAACGTTTTGCAACAATTACACGACTTGAAAGCTGTGGGACAGAATTTGACGTCATTCTGACGTCAGAGAGTCAATGCGTTGACCATTTTCAATGACCGTCCAATCATAGCTTAATAATTTCGTTTGGAAATGTTTTGTTTTCTTTTATGTTGCTGTTGTTTTGTTGCTGTTTCTTAAAAAACAGTGGAATTTAAATAATGTCAACGCCAGCTAATTTGACACAGCAGAAAATTATAGCGTGTCAACGTTGGTACCTGGACAACGCGTTGATGGGCAGTCGGGAAATATCGAAAAAATCTAATGGGGTGATTACACGGTAAATGAAAACAGTCAACGCGTTGACTTTTCAAACCATGTCAACGCAAGTGTCAACGCTGATGTCAGTGCGTTGACAACGTTTTGCAATGACAATCACACGACTTGAAAGCCGTGGGACAGAATTTGACGTCATTCTGACGTCAGAGAGTCAATGCGTTGACCATTTTCGTTGACCGTATAATCATAGCTTAATAATTTCGTTTGGAAATGTTTTGTTTTCTTTAATGTTGCTGTTGTTTTGTTGCTGTTTCTTTATAAAACAGTGGAATTAAAATAATGTCAACGCCAGCTACTTTTACACAGCAGAAAATTATAGCGGGTCAACGTTGGTACTTGGAGAACGCGTTGATGGGCAGCCGGGAAATATCTGTCAATGTGTCCGAAAAATTGTTAGGGGGTGATTACTCGGTAAATGAAAACAGTCAACGCGTTGACTTTTCAAACCATGTCAACGCAAGTGTCAACGCTGATGTCAGTGCGTTGACAACGTTTTGCAATGACAATCACACGACTTGAAAGCCGTGGGACAGAATTTGACGTCATTCTGACGTCAGAGAGTCAATGCGTTGACCATTTTTGTTGACCGTCTAATCATACCTTAACAGACGGCTTTCACACAAGGAAACTGAGTTGGAAGATACTGGCTAGTTTGTTGGCGAGAAGGGTGTGAGGGGAGATTGTTTGTCTTCCTTTTACCATTGTATATAAAAACTATAGTAATCATGAACAAGATCGATAGAGAGATTCGAGGTAAGCACTACCAGTACTACGAAATTGTAGAGATTGGAGAGTACAGGAAAGGGACAAACTGAGAGAATTGACGATAAGAATGACGTTTAAGGCAACAATAAATGAACGAGAACAACGTCAACACTAAACTTTTGTTTGTTATTTTCTTCCACCAATTTTGTTTACGAAGGGGAAGTTTGAAGCTTTTATTGCTCTATTTAACGGGGAAGTAGGATAATAAATATAATTTTAAAAGGAATTAGCGGTTGTATTTTTTCTTTCGCTGTGTGCCAGATATGCTGTAGCAAAGTCAAGTAAGTATTACTGTATGCCCGAATAAAAGGCTGCAACCAATGTTGCCACTAAAGAATATAAGTTATATAAGAATTTTGTATATGAACTAGGGATAGTAAGAAATTATTTAAATTTTGTAGTTTGATATTTGCATTCATATTTAAGTAGAAATGATATATATATGAAATAAGATTATATAAGTAGGTAGGTAATTATAATATTATATTATCTACATATTAGGATAGGATTTTTTTAAGGTAAATAGATATTTATTTATTTTTTTATAGGTAAATATTTTATTTTTTTTAATTTGTTTCAATTTTTGTATCTTAAGTATTTTTTAAAGATAAAAATGTTACCAAAATCTCTTTACTTTTAAATATATTTTTTGGAAGGTAAAATAGTTTTTTCATTGTTTTTCAAATTTTGTTCACCTTAAAAAATATAAAAAAAGAGATTGTTTTTTTTTTTTTTAATTTTATCAAAATTTCTTTACTTTAAAAATCATTTTTTTTAAAGTTAAATTGTTGTTTCCTTAAATTTCACAAGATGGAAAAGGATCTTTTATTTTAGAATGTCTTCTTCTTTTTTCAATCTTTTTTAACAATGCCGGAAATACAATCTTTTTTATATCGTTCAGTTGGCCATCCTGACGACATCAAGTTTTCATGCATTCAACGTTAAGGTTAGACCGCACACAACTGCAGCGGAACTACACTTCACGACGCGGCAAAATATTATTTGTATGAAATTGTATGAGCTATATCGCACTAAGCGGCAACTGAACTTCATACAATTTCATACAAATTATTTTGAAGCGCAGTTCCGCTGCAGTGCAGTTCCGCCTAGTGCGGTCTAACCTTTAAGATAATGTTGTTGCTCTGTGGCTCTTTTTTACATTATTTTTTTTATTTATAGTATTACAAAAGGTAAAATATTTTTTTTTTAATTGTTTCCTTTTATTTTTATCTAAAGTATTTTTTAAAGGTAATAACGTATTTATTTTTTTAATTCAACCAAAATTTATTTACATTTTAAAGTATTGTTACAATATTTTTTTTTTAATTTTTTTTTTCAAATTTTGTTTACCATAAAATGTTTTCTTTTAAAGTCAAAAAGTTTTTTCTTTTATTTTACCAAACTTTCTTTGCTTTTAAAATTATTTTGTTTACCTTTAAAAACATTATTCAACGGTAAAAATGAGTTTTTTTAAAGTTAAAATAATTTTGTTTTTTTAAATTTTTATCAAAATGTTCTTACCTAATTTTTTTTTTCATTCATTAAAATTTCTTTACCTCTAAAAATACGTACCTATTTTGTTAAAGGAAATAGTTGATTTTTTAAATTTATCAAAATTTCTTAACTTTTAAAAGTATTTTTTTTTAAAGGTAAAATAGATTTTTTTAATTTGTTTTATCTTTATTATTTTTTAAAAGTAAAAAGATTTAATTTTTTATAATTAAATACTTTGTTTTAATTTTTTCCATTTTTATTTATTAATTTATTTTTTAAATTTCTCCGACCTTAAAAATATTTTTTTTAGGTAAAATAGTTTTTTTTTTCTTTTTATCTTAAGTAGGTATTTTTTAAAGGTAAAAAATATTTATTTTTTTTAATTTTCCCAAAATTTTTATTTAAATTGTTTTTTAATATTTTCGAATTTTGTTTACCTTAAAAAGTTTTTTTTAAGGTAAAAAGTTATTCTTTTTTAAACATTTTTTAACGGTAATTTTTTTTATAGGTATATAAAAAAGTTAACTTTTTTAAATTTTATAAAAATGTTCTAGTTTTTTTTTTCAATTTTATTAAAATGTATTTATCTCTAAAAGTACCTACCTATTTTGTTAAACGTTTAAAGAAATAGTTGATTTTTTAATGTATCAAAATGTCTTAACTGTTAAAAGTATTTTTTTGAAAGGTATAAATTCTAAGTTTTTATCAATTTTTTACATTTCAAGTAAGCAAAATTTTGATAAATTTACTTGTACAAAAATTACTTTTAAAGTGTTTTTTTTCTAGTTTTTTTTCCAAAAAAATAAACCTCAAAAAAATGTTTCTTGATTTTTTTTTCGAAAAAAATGTTTGTTCTTGAAAGCCTCATAAAGAAATATAGCATCGTTGTAAGACTATGCTGGCCTAGGAATTGTGAAAATTATTAACGGTGTAGTCTTGATAATATGATTTTCAGCTGAAATTGAAAATTTTCAACAAATTCGAAGCAAATCAAATCATAATTAACCTATCTATAGACATATGTATGTATATTGTGTACTATCATAGACTTTGATAGAAAACAACAAAAAAAATCTGTTCGCAAATTCAAATTCAAACAAAAAACGAGAACATTTTTTTCATTTTGTGCGAATTATCCCCTTCGTTGCCATGACGAAAAACTATCTCACTCACACCAGGTAATTGTTGTCAGCAACTGTCAGAATCACCAAAATATACTCCTCTCCTTCTTACTACCAGCTTTTATTCCTCTTCCTATCCTCATTCACATCTCTCCAAACCAACGTGGCACGATGTTTGCGCCCTCACGAGAACACTCCCAGTAACAGAAAAAACGATTCCATAATAGTACTATAGTTTCTATATACAATGCTTTAACGCCCTTCTCGCCAACAAACTAAAAATCGCCGGCAACTCAGTTTCGTTGTGTGAAAAGGGTCTAAGAGATTGCGCCGAATAGGCCTAATTATTGGCAGCACCAGCACTAGAGTGGGCGCAAAAAATGAACACGCCTATAAGTTAAACGTCAAATTTACCATCTTCTTCATAACACCAATATTTTCGGCTACGATTAAAGATTTAAATATCCATTTTATTTCACAATTAAAATATTTTATAACCTACTATTATACTATATAATAAAATGAAGGACTTATCAACCATAAAAGCAGCCAAAAAAGCTCCCAAATTTTCTTTTGTTGCAAGGAATCTAGTTGCAATTGTTATGATTCCAGCAATAATAGGAATGCACTACGGCTGGGCTATGTTGCAGGAAAACAAAGCTCTTGTATCGGAAGAGGAAAAAATAGATATACCGGTTATCACAGTGAGAAAAACAATTAAAATCATCTCAAATTTCTTCAAATCAATACCTATATTATATTTTTGTTTTCCAGGGTGCTAAATATCTGTGGCGTAAATTATCAGAGAAGGAACCTTTGTCCAAATAGTTTATTGATGGTTAGATAATCTACCCTTAAAACTTCCCCCAATTACTGAATAAAATAGCGTAAAAACGTATGTTGAGATTGTTGAAAAGATGTTATTATTAGCTGTAATATTAAAATCATCACAAACTTCTTCAAATCAATACCTATTATATTTTTGTTTTCCAGGGTGCTAAATATTTGTGGCGTAAATTATCAGAGAAGGAACCTTTGTCCAAATAGTTTATTGATGGTTAGATAATCTACCCTTAAAACTTCCCCCAATTACTGAATAAAATAGCGTAAAAACGTATGTTGAGATTATTGAAAAGATGTTATTATTAGCTGTTAAGAACATATTTATTATAAAGTTTTACATGAATACATGAAGAATAATTTTCAAAGTCCTTAAATGTCGTGTTCGGTTGGAGGTTCGGAGTTACTCATTTTTGACTCCGCGTACTCTAAAATAATTCGATTGGCTGTTCCGAGTAATGTTTTCGGAGTATTTTTCTGTTCCGGAATTAATAAAGGAGTAGACCCGGAACACACATATACAAATAAACCCTTTCATCGGATTATTTGTCAAATTAACTTTACTCGACTGAACGTGCAAAATATACATAAATATCAGACAATTTACGCACATACACATAAATATTTCACAAATTAGTCTCAGAACATTAGAAAATAATTCGATTGGAATCAAAAAGGAGTAGGACTGTTCCGAAATCCAACCGAAAACGACATAACAAAGTAAAAATCATTTACACTACTGCTTAAATTGCTTACTCGAGCATTTTAAAATGAAAGCTAGATATAAAAAATGGAGAGTACTTATATATTAATTTACTAAGGTTGATGAAATATTCAAATTTCCCAACTGCCCATTAAAAAGGATGTCACTGATTATTTTTTCCGCGATGATTCTCTGGGTGTGATTCATGACACGTAACTTGCTGGTGATGTTTGTACCAACTGCATCAAATTCATCATTTGGACGTGGATGATCGAAGGTTGTCGAGTTGAATAGAGTCGGAAGATGCTCTCTGGATATTTGAATGGTAGGGACTTGCGAATGGTGAATTTGCGTCACTTGTGTTTGCTGACCTTGATGTGCATTGTGCATTTGCTGTTGGTGTTGTTGTTCTAGGGAGTCAACGGCCTAAAAATATGTGGTTACATTAAAATAATCACCCCTATTATGAATGTGTCGTTTCACTAAAACGACAAGGCTGTTGAGGCCACAGTTGGCGTTTAAATAAAATCAAACCTTTGGCATTCTCTTAAAATTCCAACCATCTCATCATTTTGACGAAATTCGTTCGAATTAAATATCAATTGACGCCTCCAGCGACGTGTCGTTTTAGTGATACGACATATATGTATGTCAGTTTAAGATAAAGTTATAGGGGAGTATTCATAGTCATTTTAGACCTGGGTCTAAGTTAAACATAGCTTTAGTTGAATTTTTGGACGTTCATTCTATTTTTTAAGTTTATCATTTCAACATATTTCAAGCTATTTCTGTAATATACTAAGTTAATTATTTTATAAAAATATAAAACCAACAATTTGTAATTAAAGACGGTCCGTATTCATTGACCCAAAATTGTCTTAAACTGTAGTTTAGTTAAACCTGGTCCTATATGCGACTATGAATATGCCCCATAAAGTTTACAGTTTCCATAAGAAACTTAATGTTCTACTAAGTAGTCCAGTAATCTTGTCGTTTGTATGGAAGGGGCCAATTGCCCTAAATCTGGTAGTTCTGACTTTTTTCTCAATTGTTCAAGATGTTAGCCTAGTAAACAATCTAAGTTTTCGACCTTGCCTTGAACGTGGAGCGCTTCATGGTCAAAAATAAAAAAACGCGACGTTTTTGCGCTTTTTTCAGTTATTTGCAATTTAAGTCCTAGAGAACTAATTTTAAATAAAAACATTGTTCTACAATTTCAAAGTAACTTATAGCCCAGTCAACGAAGACTCAAAATTATAAAACAAAAATTCCAAAAAGAAGGCTCTCAGGATTATTTTTTTATATGGTAGGGGTTACCCACAGGTATAACATACCCAAAGTCCCCAGCCCAGGGCCGCGAGCTAATCTTAGGAGGGGGGTTAAAGGTACCCCTCTTTAGATTTTCATGTGTATCGGCACAACCTAACATATTAGATGAAAAGTGTTTGCTACTTAATTAGAGAAAATTAAATTGTCTATAAAATGATATATTCACATTTTTTCTAGTGTCAATAATAAAGGAGATGCGGGGCGTAGAAAAGGCAACAAATCTGAAAAACCTGTTATTGTCTTAGATATTGAATGTTTTCTGACCAATTTACCTGGAAAAAACAAGAAAAGGTAAATACACATTCATTCAATGTTATTTCATCATGACGTGGGGCTAAGAAAGGGGTTTTAATTTCCTTTTTTTTTTCTATATATCCGAAACTATATGAAGAAGTAGATTTATACCAAATTAGGCAAAATTTAATTAACAAGAGTTGTTTTCATATGGCGCCAAAAACTGATAACGTTTTTTTTTTAAAGGAACACAATACAAAATTGTTTGGCCATAGAAGGGGGTTCTTTCTCCCCTCCTTTAGAGAGGAGGTGCATTTTTTTTTAAATAATATTAAAAACCAACGGCAACACTTACAACAATAAAATTTACGTTTTTTGAAAGCCAGAACTCCGTTCTTTTATTATATTTTCATATCAAGTTATTGATGTCCATAGTTTTTTGTAAAAATAACTTTCAAACTCAAAATTATTTAAACAAAATTGAGAATTTCGTTTTTGATTTTTCTTTTTAAATTGGGAAACAAGATGCTGAATTGGATTTTATTATTCACTTCTCCTAATAACTCTTAATTGAAAACTGAAAACTAAATGGTCTTATGTCGCCTAGTATTTGCGAAAATTGAAAGTTGCGACGACAATTTTGTTGATGTTTTTTTTTTGTATAATTTGTATTATTATTATAGTAGTATGTGATAGTAGTGTTTCTTTGAGCTTAAGGTTAAAGAATTAATAAATTCTTTGAACCTGCGAAGCAAGCCACCCACGGTACTGTGCAAGTGGTAGAGCTGACCCTTAGGTACAACATACTCAAAGTCCCCAGCCTAGGGCCGCAAGCTTTACGCAGGAGAGGGGGGTAAATGCCCCCTTTATAGTTTTTCTTCAATATATGTAAAAATAAGCGTAATAGAGGCAAAGTAAAAATCATTTACACTACTGCTTAAATTGCTTACTCGAGCATTTTAAAATGAAAGCTAGATATAAAAAATGGAGAGTACTTATATATTAATTTACTAAGGTTGATGAAATATTCAAATTTCCCAACTGCCCATTAAAAAGGATGTCACTGATTATTTTTTCCGCGATGATTCTCTGGGTGTGATTCATGACACGTAACTTGCTGGTGATGTTTGTACCAACTGCATCAAATTCATCATTTGGACGTGGATGATCGAAGGTTGTCGAGTTGAATAGAGTCGGAAGATGCTCTCTGGATATTTGAATGGTAGGGACTTGCGAATGGTGAATTTGCGTCACTTGTGTTTGCTGACCTTGATGTGCATTGTGCATTTGCTGTTGGTGTTGTTGTTCTAGGGAGTCAACGGCCTAAAAATATGTGGTTACATTAAAATAATCACCCCTATTATGAATGTGTCGTTTCACTAAAACGACAAGGCTGTTGAGGCCACAGTTGGCGTTTAAATAAAATCAAACCTTTGGCATTCTCTTAAAATTCCAACCATCTCATCATTTTGACGAAATTCGTTCGAATTAAATATCAATTGACGCCTCCAGCGACGTGTCGTTTTAGTGATACGACATATATGTATGTCAGTTTAATATAAAGTTATAGGGGAGTATTCATAGTCATTTTAGACCTGGGTCTAAGTTAAACATAGCTTTAGTTGAATTTTTGGACGTTCATTCTATTTTTTAAGTTTATCATTTCAACATATTTCAAGCTATTTCTGTAATATACTAAGTTAATTATTTTATAAAAATATAAAACCAACAATTTGTAATTAAAGACGGTCCGTATTCATTGACCCAAAATTGTCTTAAACTGTAGTTTAGTTAAACCTGGTCCTATATGCGACTATGAATATGCCCCATAAAGTTTACAGTTTCCATAAGAAACTTAATGTTCTACTAAGTAGTCCAGTATTCTTGTCGTTTGTATGGAAGGGGCCAATTGCCCTAAATCTGGTAGTTCTGACTTTTTTCTCAATTGTTCAAGATGTTAGCCTAGTAAATAATCTAAGTTTTCGACCTTGCCTTGAACGTGGAGCGCTTCATGGTCAAAAATAAAAAAACGCGACGTTTTTGCGCTTTTTTCAGTTATTTGCAATTTAAGTCCTAGAGAACTAATTTTAAATAAAAACATTGTTCTACAATTTCAAAGTAACTTATAGCCCAGTCAACGAAGACTCAAAATTATAAAACAAAAATTCCAAAAAGAAGGCTCTCAGGATTATTTTTTTATATGGTAGGGGTTACCCACAGGTATAACATACCCAAAGTCCCCAGCCCAGGGCCGCGAGCTAATCTTAGGAGGGGGGTTAAAGGTACCCCTCTTTAGATTTTAATGTGTATTGGCACAACCTAACATATTAGATGAAAAGTGTTTGCTACTTAATTAGAGAAAATTAAATTGTCTATAAAATGATATATTCACATTTTTTCTAGTGTCAATAATAAAGGAGATGCGGGGCGTAGAAAAGGCAACAAATCTGAAAAACCTGTTATTGTCTTAGATATTGAATGTTTTCTGACCAATTTACCTGGAAAAAACAAGAAAAGGTAAATACACATTCATTCAATGTTATTTCATCATGACGTGGGGCTAAGAAAGGGGTTTTAATTTCCTTTTTTTTTTCTATATATCCGAAACTATATGAAGAAGTAGATTTATACCAAATTAGGCAAAATTTAATTAACAAGAGTTGTTTTCATATGGCGCCAAAAATTGATAACGTTTTTTTTTTAAAGGAACACAATACAAAATTGTTTGGCCATAGAAGGGGGTTCTTTCTCCCCTCCTTTAGAGAGGAGGGGCATTTTTTTTTAAATAATATTAAAAACCAACGGCAACACTTACAACAATAAAATTTACGTTTTTTGAAAGCCAGAACTCCGTTCTTTTATTATATTTTCATATCAAGTTATTGATGTCCATAGTTTTTTGTAAAAATAACTTTCAAACTCAAAATTATTTAAACAAAATTGAGAATTTCGTTTTTGATTTTTCTTTTTAAATTGGGAAACAAGATGCTGAATTGGATTTTATTATTCACTTCTCCTAATAACTCTTAATTGAAAACTGAAAACTAAATGGTCTTATGTCGCCTAGTATTTGCGAAAATTGAAAGTTGCGACGACAATTTTGTTGATGTTTTTTTTTTGTATAATTTGTATTATTATTATAGTAGTATGTGATAGTAGTGTTTCTTTGAGCTTAAGGTTAAAGAATTAATAAATTCTTTGAACCTGCGAAGCAAGCCACCCACGGTACTGTGCAAGTGGTAGAGCTGACCCTTAGGTACAACATACTCAAAGTCCCCAGCCTAGGGCCGCAAGCTTTACGCAGGAGAGGGGGTAAATGCCCCCTTTATAGTTTTTCTTCAATATATGTAAAAATAAGCGTAATAGAGGCAAAGTCAATATGAAAAAGTGAAAGAAAATTAAATTCCGTACAAATAAAAGATATGCTCATAGCTTTGCTGGAAGCAATAGAGATGCGAGAGTAGAAATATCAAAAAAAAAAATAAAAAAAAAAATGTATTTCCTTAGAAATTTAATGTTTGTTAATTAGTTTACTTTTATAAGACTATGAACATATGACTTAAGGTAAAAACAATACTATTGAAAAACAATTTTTTTGTTGCCTATAAGACCTAGCATCTAGTACTTTTAGATACAATGCACGGCAAACACAACATAATATGCTTGCACCAACTACGAACTGTAAAGAATGCTTTAACTTACAAAATTCGGTATTTTGTACGTAAAATAGAATCATATTTTAATGAGAAAATAAAGCTTATAAGTTTTTATATGTAGGTTTATAGCAAAAAAAAATATTTTGACTTGGCCCAACTTCACATAAAATGGCTTTTATTATTTTAAACAATTAATCTTCTTTACCAAGGATGATTTAAATATTAAAATGCGTATATGGGACAATATTAAGTTAAAATGAAATTTTGGCTAAAAATAATAATAAAATGTGTACATCCATAAGTCTTTTGCTTACACTGGGTACTAACATTTAATTGGCATAGCGAGTAGAAAGAGATAGGCAAAAAGACTAGAAAGAATCATTCATTCATCATTTTTGTCGATGAGATGCTTGCATTCGAATGTCTTTTGCTTTTAGTTATTCTAGTATCAGCTGAGGGTTTTATAAGAAATTAACATTACAAACCTATCTAGAATACGGATGGGTTCCGTCAATCACCCGAAAATACCCAATCATAGAATAATATCTGATCTCCTGGTCTGCTTCTATGTAAGACTTTTTATGTCTAGAACTTCAACAAATAAACAAGAGGATAGGGGTCAATGTAATGTTATTCTGCTAAAGAGGCGTCGGTCTGGGTGATGTACTCGATACAAAAAGAAACATTAATTTTTAGGGTAAATTGACATATGCTTCTCACCTGTTGTATTTCGCGTTGTGAATTTGCATCCAACGATGTTATATCAAGAACTTTCAATGAGGATTGTTGTGGAATAGATTGCTCTTGCCGCTGGCGCTGGTGGGAGTTATTACTATTATTGTTTTCCGATTTCATAACATGACAACGGATCGGTTCCGGTACCGAAGCGATGATTGCTCTTCCTGCTCGTAGTCGATGCTATCATCATCAAAATTTGTTTTGAGTTCTCGCTTTTGTACTCCAAATAAGCGTTTTGGATTCTGATCAGCAATAAACATCAATTTATCAAAGTACCACAATCTTGACTCGTAGTTGTCCCTGGTCAACTTTTTACGATATTCCCGTCTAAAAGCGGACCGGAGTGAGTTAATTTTTCGCACGACCATTGCTCTGTCCGGATGTGGCTCAACTTCTTTGAGTTTCTCAACTTGTTCATCGTAAGATGTATTGCGAATGGCATGGTTGCTATAATCGGAATGCTTACCTTGCCAAAGGCATTCCTCGTTGCGATAGATTTCCATAAATTCTTTTAGACAGAGACGTGAATAGCTTCGCAAGTCATTTAAACACATTTTAGAATCCATAACTATTAGTGAAATTAATCTTATTTATGTAAATTTTGTGTATTTTACTGTTTAAATACGGCCTAGTTGGAGGAGCAGACAAATCTTGTTTTGTTCGGAGCAGAAATGTCTGTGTTTGATGTTAACCACAACGCTCAACCACTCCAATATCCAAGAGTCAACAACAAAAAAGTGAAGAGCAAAAAATAGATATACCGGTTATCACATTGAGAAAAACAGTTAAAATCATCACAAATTTCTTCAAATCAATACCTATATTATATTTTTGTTTTCCAGGGTCCTAAATATTTGTGGCGTAAATTATCAGAGAAGGAACCTTTGTCCAAATAGTTTATTGATGGTTAGATAATCTACCCTTAAAACTTCCCCCAATTACTGAATAAAATAGCGTAAAAATGTATGTTGAGATTGTTGAAAAGATGTTATTATTAGCTGTAACTAAGAACATATGTATTATAAAGTTTTACATGAATACATGAAGAATAATTTTCAAAGTGCTTTTACAAAGTAAAAATGATTTACATAACTGCTTAAATTGCTTACTCGAGCATTTTAAAATGAAAGCTAGATATAAAAAATGGAGAGTACTTCTATATTAATTTACTAAGGTTGATGAAATATTCAAATTTCCCAACTGCCCATTAAAAAGGATGTCACTGATTATTTTTTCCGCGATGATTCTCTGGGTGTGATTCATGACACGTAACTTGCTGGCGATGTTTGTACCAACTGCATCAAATTCATCATTTGGACGTGGATGATCGAAGGTTGTCGAGTTGAATAGAGTCGGAAGATGCTCTCTGGATATTTGAATGGTAGGGACTTGCGAATGATGAATTTGCGTCACTTGTGTTTGCTGACCTTGATGTGCATTGTGCATTTGGTGTTGTTGTTCTAGGGAGTCAACGGCCTAAAAATATGTGGTTACATTAAAATAATCACCCCTATTATGATTGTCGTTTCACTAAAACGACAAGGCTCTTGAGGCCACAGTTGGCGTTTAAATAAAACCAAATCTTTGGCATTCTCTTAATTTCCAAACATCTCATCATTTTGACGAAATTCGTTCGAATTAAACATCAATTGACGCCTCCAGTGACGTGTCGTTTTAGTGAAACGACATATATGTATGCCAGTTTTGGATAAAGTTATAAAGTTTACAGTTTCCGTAAGAAACTTAGGCTGGTATTCACCGAGCGCTCATAACTGAAGAGCCTCATAAACCTGTTCACCAATCAATATTGGTGAACATTAACGAGCGCTCGCAAAAGTTATGAGTGGTCTGGAGCACTCCTAAGTTACGAGCGCTCTCTTCGTAAAGTTGTTCGAAAAATTTCGCAATAAAACTTCACTTCTCTCAAACTGTCAGTCACACAGTCAAAATTTGTTTTTCGTTTGTGTTTTTCTGAAAAATGTTTGCATTAGTTTTCAATTTAATAAAATATATTTTAACAAAATAAAAACCCGATCAACCGAAAAAACATCACCGTCGCGTCGTGGTAAATAAGGTGTTATTGCTTAAACAAAACAATTAATTTGTGTATAGAATGGATCCAAGGAAAAATAAAAAGATCTCAAGTCGAATAAGCATCCACGTGTACCAGTAGTCGCCAGAGCCGGCAGTAATCCCAACTACGGTCCCCTCAATGACGCAGATAATGTCGAAAACTACTTCTGCAGCTGTGTTGGAACAGTCTCATCATCGGGAAGTTAATATACAACCAAGTGCCCCCAACACAGCTCCAGACGTAGGGATGAAAGAGTATCCAAACGGCACAAAAGACCCAAAAAATCTTCAGCATCAGCAATTGACAGTGGCCAAAGCGGAGCAGGTTGTATTAACCCACGACAGCAGCCGCCCAATGACAATTGGGTATAGCACGAGCAGAATCTATACTTCTGGCTAGTATGAATAACACATGGATGGAAGAGTATTCTGGGCAGAAAAATGATGATCGTCTGCGCAACAACTAGCTTGAAAAAATGATGAAATTGCTCCTTTAAAAGCATAGGAATTCCAAGATCTCGGGGTACAAGCCTCAGTTTACAGCTCAGAATTTTCCAACACAAGTAATAATCTTGAGTATTTTTAGAAATATATTAAAATTTTGTTATAATTTAGGCAAAGAGTCTTTTGCCACAAACAGTGACCGAAGACCTACTTCAAGAAATCAAACACAACACAGAAGTATTCGCCAGAACTTTGAAAATTGCTCCATCAGATGGGGCTTTATTTGTTAAAGGATTGTTCTTTGATGCTGACACAATTGATCTCAGCTCACTAATTAGATCAGAAATGCGAGTACTCGAAAACTGTTTCTACAGAAACAGTTAATTTTGTTCAATTCTTGCCAAATGGCAAACAGTCAGAGGGACCAATTTGTTTCCAATTGTTTTCGGATTCGTAATCAGCGAGCCAACAAGTCTCAGATTATGAAATTTTTCATTTATGAACATCTTTTTTTGTTTTATTTTTGGTTGCTTATAGGGGACTGCAGATCAATAACATAACCATTAAAATGGTTGTTATTTTTTTATTTTTGATATGATGTAGCAGCTTAAGATAGTTTCCTCCCAACAGAAATTACAACGATTCCTGAAAATACTTCTTCAAAATTCAGTTTGAATCTTTCCAATCGCTTACTCTTCGAAAAGCCATTAGCCAAATCACAAGGTCACAACTCTTAAAAGACATAACATAACAGTATTTATGTTTGGTATTTGTAGCAGAAATGTATTAGGCGTTTTGGTTAAGCAAATCAGACCCCTATAACGATAGCAATTTTTTTCTCATAAACTATTGTATTTTTATTCCTATTTATATATTAATTAAAAAAAACCTTTTTGTTTCTTACAGTTTTTCCAGTCGAACAAAATGCTACCTCAGAAACCTTAAGCGATATCTCAGATTGGTTCCTCAACGGCAACAATCTCGCTGTAAGCTATTTACAAAATAAAAATACAAAAAAACCTTTCTCTTATTAAGACAATTTTTTATAAATTTCAGATCATCGATGGCATGCATTTGCGTCGTAATGAACGTATCTATCATCAGTTAATTGTTGAAATCGATTGTGAAGAAAAGAGTCTCGAATCGAATATCAAAGAAATGGTTCGTTATTTCGAGAGAACAAATAGTCGCAGTTTGGATTGGAAAAAAAATATTCATCGAAAAGGTGTGTAAAATTGTTTAAACTTTTTAATTCCATGAAATTATTTATGTTTAACATTATGAATTTATAGGTTCGTGACTGCTCGCCAATGTTGGAAAAATGCCTGCCACTTGAAAGCCCATTGATCACTGTTAATAATTCGGAAAACCCTTTCTTGCATTCGGTGATGTCACGAGGAGTGCAAGGGGCCTTACAAACTTCAATTTTGGGTGTTCTCTCGCATCCAGTGATAAGAGAACAACTTTTCTACTTTAGCCGAGTAAGCATAACGTAACTCAACTTCCGTGAATAAATACGCTCCACAATCTTTCAACATGGTATATTTTTAATTTCTATAAAAAGAAATTATAATGAAAAAAGCTGACTTAATCAGCCATATCGGGAACAAAATATCACTTGAATTTTCTCCTCCGGAATTTTTCCCAGGTGTGATTTTTACCAATTGTTAACCATTCTCGAAAAAGTAAATCCGAGAGAGAAATCTTCCACCGAATTTGCGATAAGGCTGAATGTTTTGGTTCAAAAAGAAACATGTGGAATGTAATGCGGTTAATTTCACGCCTTTAACTTAGGCGTATGAATATAAAATATTCATAGACCTTTCAGTGAAATTTTCAAATTTTCTTTCCACACCGCTTATTAACAATACATATACAGTATGTACGAGTATGTGTATCATGACAAATTTGTAAATGTTCATCAATTTAAGAGTCTACTGTCTAAGGCCCGTATGATACTACATTTTTTTCTCATTATTTAATTCATCAAATCATGACTTATTGTCAGCAAAGAGGAAAAGAGAAAATAGTATTTATTATGAAAAGAACAAAATTATGTTTTGACAATTACAATGTCCACAAAAGTAAATATACACCCAAAACTAGTGTTCTCATGAGTCCAGTGTATACTTTTTTTTGTAGTCAGAGGTTACTTTGAAATAATATTTAAATTTTAATTTCTGAAAAGTCAAAAAAAAGCTGCCAGAATCTGAAATATGTTCATTTTTAATACATTTTTTGTGACTTTTTTACATTAATGTGGTTATTGTGTACGCGCTCACTCATATCGGTATTTTTAATTATAAATTGTTTGAACTACTCTAGTTTAAAATTTTATTTTCTATTGCAAAACAATAAAAAAAAAACAGCAAAATCTATGAGTAACATAAAATGTCAATTTTTTAAACAAAAAAAACAAATAATAGGTACATTATAAAAAAAAAATAAAGAAAAACAAACTCAAGCCAACATAATGAATTTTTATTATTTAGAGTAAATATTAACATGTAGATTAAATAGATTTGATTGATGGTACAATTGGAAAAAATAAAATCAATTAAATAAAGTAACTAAACAAAAAAATTGTAGGTATGTACATATATAATTAAGTTGTTACATGAAAAATGTTTAGTATTGTGTTTCTCGAGCATTAAAACAGAAAAAAGAAAGAAAAATTATATAATAGCTATACCGTCTATTTAATATAATTAAGTATTTAGAAAATTTTACACAATGAAGTTGTTTTCTATATTGAAATACCAATAGAATTTAATATAACTATAATACTAATTTTTTGGCATGAATGAAAATTGTTCGAACTTTGTCAATAAACATTTATGTATTAAATTTATATAATGAGATGATTTTTAAGAAAATATATAAATTGGTAATTATTACTTTAATTATTGTAATGGCAAAATATGTTTTTGTATGTATGTATAAGCAAACGAAATGTTTTCTAGAGTTAAAATAAATATAATGTTTATTTTAGTAAAAAATAAGCATTCGGCTTTTATTTTTATTAAGGTGTGAATTATCTTTACAAAGCATTGAGTCACATTCGAAATGATTAGCTGTAGCTGTTGACTCAATTGTCGGATACCTTTTTTTAAGGTGGTAAGAACAAATTCGTGAAAATCCATTTTTTCAATGAATTATTATTCTGCCTTATCACAAGTCCCCGTCATAAAAGATTCGTACTACGAAACTTAAAAAAAGTATAATAGAACCGTCGCGTCGTCGTAAGAAAAATATTGACACGATTTTGCGGTCTATTGATATAACTTTTCATGTCCTCTGAATTGGTTTGGAAATATTTGTGTTACGACACCTGCTTTTATACTTTTTTTCGGGATTCTTAGAACGAAACTATTACGACGGGACCTGTGATAAGGCCGAATTATTTCTGCTTGCGATGTTCATATGTATAGGTACTAATATCGAAAAGTTGATGTTACGATGATATAAAGAAGACGAAAAAAGTGGGTCTCTTTATTTTGCCTATTTGACTTCCTATTTGATTGGCTACATTCTACACGGATCGACTCTCTTCAAACTTGGTAACTAGCGTTACAACTATTAAACAACCCTGATGAAATATTTTATTTTTCTCGAAAACGGCTTCTACGGTTTTGATAAATAAGATTTGCGTAAGCTTTAAATAGTACGTACAATCTAATTTTAAGTAAAAGAAAACTCCACCTTTATTAAAAGTACTTCGCATAAAACAATAAATACAATGGTGGACCTTGACCAAACTAAAGACATCTTGATAAACTTTAACTTAACATCACTTTTATTTAAAACGACTCCCAGGTACAAAAGCCTATCCAAATAATTCCCTAAAGTAATACATTACCTCTATTACCATGACAAACTACTCCAATTAAAGCATCCACTATTGGTTCATTAAATTAACTTCCTCAACGATATCGGCCAACAACAAATACTCATCAATAAAAAGTCATTAATAAAAATAAAATAAAAAAACTATGAAGTGCTGATAAAATATATTACTACCTACTAGTATGTCTGAACGTATGTATGTATATGTACAACGTAGAGAGTAAAGTCCGTATTTGCAAAAGAAAGAACGATCCTGAAGTACCGCATAGTATGTGTCTGGACCCTTTTTCTCTGGAGTTGGTACATCTGCTAGACTATCGCGGGCCTTAGGTGCAGATTTAATGCCCATCAAGCGCATGAACTTTGATGCCACTTAACCATCAGAGTCCTCAGAGAACATGGCATGTCCCCATTTAGCTGATGTATCCTCAGCCTTTTTTGCTCCCCATATAAGTTTTCTTTTTTGCACTTGTTCTGCATATTTTGTAGGATTGATAATATTGGGGTTATAATATGTAGGGAGTGCAATCGGAGTGCCGTCTGTTTTGCTTATAACGATTGCTGTTTTCGGAGCTTCATCACTAAGCGGTGGGCGCAGCGCAGAACATCTTGCAAATTAATTGCGCTCTTATTTTGATATACTGAAGTTGAAGCAGTTGATTCATCTTTTTGTTGCCTTCCAATAGCTGCAGGAATTGATGGAATTATTCTTTGCTCTTTGGATGGAGAACGGGATCTTGAACGATTGCGATTACGACTGCTTGACGAATTGTGATCTTTGCTACCCGACGCGGGAGAATCTGACGATCTTCTTCGTTTGCCTTTCTCGCGATGCGAATTATCCTTGGCATATCACAGACAGGTTGGTTTATTTTTATGAACGTAAATGAAATTACAAACAAGAAACCAAGTTTGATCTCAGTGTTTTGCACGATTATTTGATAATGTTGTTATTGCGTATATACATCGCAAAATCAACAAAAAAAAAAAAACAAGAGTATAAACAGTATAATTTTAATATTTAAAATATATTTTTGTTTGCTTCTTTAAATTGTTGACATTTGTCTTAGCGCAAACTGTCACTCATTTTCGAAAACAGTTTGATTTAACAGTTTGGGTATGCCTGATAGAGAGAGAACCTCTCTCTTTTTCGGACATCGAAGAGTACTTATGAGTGGTTGGTGAAAGCACAAATAATTTTCAAGTTAAGAAGTTAAGAGCAGTTTACGAGCGCTCGGTGAATACCAGCCTTAATGTTCTACTAAGTAGTCAAGTAACCTTG
Organism: Melangyna quadrimaculata; assembly: GCA_949320155.1. Classification (NCBI taxonomy): domain Eukaryota; kingdom Metazoa; phylum Arthropoda; class Insecta; order Diptera; family Syrphidae; genus Melangyna; species Melangyna quadrimaculata. Next base: position 369,683,244 of record OX439483.1, read on the forward strand.
TCGTTTGTATGGAAGGGGCCAATTGCGCCAAATCTGGTAGTTCTGACTTTTTGCTCAATTCTTCAGGATGTTAGCCTAGTAAATAATCTAAGTTTTCGACCTTGCCTTGAACGTGAAGCGCTTCATGGTCAAAAATAAAAAAACGCGACTTTTTTACGCTTATTTCAGTTATTTGCAATTTTAGTCCTAGAGAACTAATTTAAAATAAAAACATTGTTCTACAATTTCAAAGTAACTTAATTTTGAGCCTAAAACCATCTCCGTAGAACATTTCAAAATTTAGCAATAAAATACTTAGTACAACAAGTCAAACAGTATAATATAATGGAAATGGTTGACATAAATGCCAAGCACTGGAGCGTGTGCTCAACGGTGCGCTCCCGTTAAGATAGGAAGGGCATTTTTTTTATAAGACCTAGCATCTAGTTCTTTTAAATACAATGCACGGCACACACAACATAATATGCTTGCACCAACTACGAACTGTAAAGAATGCTTTAACTTACAAAATTTGGTATTTTGTGAATGAATGAATGAATATTCTTAATTTAGCTTTAAAGCCATTTAGTTTACCATTTACAATTTTTTATAACTTAAATTTTAATAAATAGATACATACGTAGTTTATACTTAATTAGTATTTACATTTTTTTTTGTTCATATAATTACAAATTTTATATATTAGCATTAGATTGTACATAATCAATTATTTTTCTTTTAAATACATTTATATTGTTTATGTTTTTTATTTCTCTTGGAAGATTACTAAAGGCATTAAATCCCATGTAAAATATAGTCCGTTGACCTCTTGTAGTTCTTGCTCTTTCTATTCTCAGGTCATCATTGTTACGGAAGTTGTGTTCAAACTCTGAATTTGTACGTGCATTTTGGCATAAATAACCTGGATACATATTTTTTTAAATTTTAAATACAAATATCATACATAACATAAAAAGCCGTTGATTGACATTTAACCATTTAAGCGTATTTAACATATATCGAATTGACGTATACCTATTACATTTAAAGACAATTCGCATAACTTTGTTTTGTTGTAATTGAAGCCTATCTTTATGACTTTGTGGACACATAAACAGTAGACTAGAACAATAATCAAAATGAGGTTTAATTAATACATTACATAAATTTACAGCGGTACTCATAGAGATATTTTTTCTTATTTTTCTCAATACTCCAATTTTTTTTGAAATTTTCTTACAAATATAATTTATATGCTCATTAAAGTTAAGTTGCTCGTCTAAGACAACACCAAGATATTTTATTTGTTTTACTTGTTCTATTTGTTTGTTATTTATAGATAAACTCACATTTAAAGACAAACTTACAGGATTACAACTGAATAACATACATTTCGTTTTTGCAACATTAAGCACCAGTCTATTCATTTTCAGCCATGTATTTATTCTTTCCAGGTCTTCGTTTATTTCATTAATGCACTCCGCAGGATTTTTCCCAGTGGTGTAGAGTAAACCATCATCAGCAAACAGAATAAGTTTCAAAGTTTTAATTACCTTACTCATATCGTTTATAAACATAAGGAATAACCACACTCCTAATATCGTGCCTTGTGGAATTCCTACATTTACCGCTATTGGTGATGATATTTGACCATTCACGGAAGTACGTTGTGTTCTTCCTGATATAAACGATTTAAACCATTTAAATTCGATAGATTTTATCCCATAGCACTTTAATTTTTTAAATAAGATCTCATGATTAATTGTTTCGAAAGCCCGTTTCAAGTCCAAGAAAACTGCAACAACAACATTCTTTTTTTCTATTTGCCTCCTCCAATCATTAATCACAAAATTCAAACAAGTTTCACAAGAGTGATTTTCTCGAAACCCTGATTGATAGATATCCATTAGACCCTGGTTTTCTAGGTGTTCTTGAAGTTGTATCACTACACATTTTTTTTTGTCGAAATTCACTTAAAGTTTTTGCATTTGGGACTTTTTTTATCGGTACTATAAGGGATTCTTTCCAAGATTGCGGAAAGATGCCTGCACTAAGGGATATGTTTATAATTCTTTCAATTACTGGTCCAACAAAGGGCAAAGAGTCCTTAATCATTTTTACAGTCATAAAATTAAAGTCACTTTTTTTGCTAAGCAGATCTATTGCACATTTTATATTACCTATGTTGACTAGACTGAACTTAAAATCTATATCACAGATTGGGTTATTTCATTTATAGATTGCACGAAGAAGTTGTTAAATTTCTCACTTGAAATTGCACTATTAGTTATCACAGATCTATCTTCTATTTCTACCTCCAATATCGATTCATTATTTTTCTTAAGTACGTACTTTTTTAATTTTTGCCACATATCTTTTTTAATAATTTGTACTTTCAATTTGATCTTTTATGAAACGGGATTTGATTTGTCTAATGCTCCTTTTATAATTGTTTCTAAATTGTTGGTAAGTATGCCAATCACTATAATCATTGTTAAGTACGGCCTGTCTATAAAGATTAATTTTTGTTAATTTGTCTACTCTCAGTTCATTTGTAAACCACTCCGCGTTACTATATGACTACCTTTTCTTTTACCATAGAGTTAACCACATTTTTTAAATTTAGTACAAATTGTTCACATAAGAAGTTTAAGTTAAATGGCTGTTCACTATTTAGAATATTGCCAAATAAAGGGATTTCAGTAAGCCGTGTCAAAAAAAGATTTTCAATATAACAACAGTATCGAATTTTCTTTTTATTTTTGATTTTATATTGGGTTTTAATAATAATATCAATTGTTTCGTGATCACTTATTTTAAAATTTGCATCCACTCTTGCGCTAACTTTTTCAGTGCAATTGGTTATCACGTAGTCAATTAATGTTTTTGAATGACTTGTTATCCTCGTAGGCTCATTTATAATCATATGCACATTGCTATCGTTAATAATATTTGAAATTCGTCGCGTATATGTGTCCGTTACATCAAACCAATCTATATTTACATCACCAACTACAATAAAATTTCCGCATTGAGATAAATATTCAATCCAGTTTTCAAATTCGTTACAAAAATCTATTTTCGATGACAAAGGACTTGGTGATCTATATAACGCACATATATATATCACAGGATAGTTCTCATATTGCACTTTTAACATTAAGGACCAATACTGCATACTCACTCGATATTTTTTTATGAAACGACATTTAAAATTATTTTTAACGTAAACAACAACGCCACCAGTGAGGATTCACTCTCACAATTAAAAGGAGGATAGTATCCTTCCAGGACATAATAACTTAAGTCACTATGGTCTGTAATATGCGTTTCAGTTAACACTATAATGTCAATGCTTTTATTTTGAACTAGGGCTTCTAATTCATTAAAGTTACTTCCTAGACCTTGTATGTTTAAATAAATACACCTTATATCCTCTAGTTGCTAATAATCAGTCCTTTCTTCTGCAATTTTTAGTTTTCTCTGGTAGACGGGGCAGTTTATGTCACTCGCCTTATGATTATCATTAAGCTCCAATTTTAGAGTTAAATTTGTATTAAAACATTTTGCACATTTATTTTCAACGCTAGTACACATTTTTACATCATGTTGCCCTGCACATTTAACACAAACTTTTTTACTGGTACAGTTTTTGGCTACATGATTAAAACCACAGCAGTTAAAACATCTTTGTACGTTTGTATGTTGATACACTCGGCATCTATCCCAACCAATACTAACTTTAGTACTTTCCATTACTTTACCGTAGGCAACACTGTCCATTTCAACAATTGCATTATAACACTGTATTCTTGGAGACAAATATATATGCATACACTTTACTTCGTTTTCGTCTAGTTCAATTTGACCTTTTAGTGATTTAACTAGATCTGCCTCACATATTTTCTCTTTCATACCTACTATGAGAACCCGTGGTTTTTTTTTAATTGGTACTTTCACATTTTGACTTTTCATCTCCTTTAATTAACACAGCACCATTTTGGATATCTTTCACATTGCTTATTTTTAGTTGTAGATCTGTTGGATCAATAGTATTTTTAAACACCTCCCTAGTTTTATTATTGTTTTGATTTTCTTTGGGCTTAATTATAACAACATTATTTTTTTCTTTGATTTTATCAGCGTATGTAGGTTGCTTTGTTTGTATTGGTGTTGTTTTGTTTTTTTTTTCACTTATAACTGAATCTTTGATTAACTTTAATTCTTTAACAATGTCTTCTTTTATTTCTTTAACACTTTGTATTGCAATCATATTTTCACTTTCCATTTTTTTTACATCCTCACAAATTTTATCACTTTGGGCTAAAAAGCATTCACTGTATTTAATTATTTTTCTACTTCTTTCACACTCTTTTCACATGTATCTTGAGCAATCTTCATTTCATTAAATCTATCAGCATATCTGGCTTCAATCGCCTCTATAAATCTTTAATTTCCAACTCATTTTTTTTTTAACGAATCTTCAAATTCACTTTTGTATTCTTTTAAATAACTTCCAAAATATTTTGACTTGGCCCAACTTGACATAAAATGATTTAAATATTAAAATGCTTATATGGTACAATATTAAGTTAAAATGAAATGTTGGCTAAAAATAATAATAAAATGTGTACATCCATAAGTCTTTTGCTTACACTGGGTAGGTACCTTCAATTGGCATAGCGAGTAGAAAGAGGTAGGCAGGCTTTTGATTGATTAAAAAAAAATCATTCATTTGAAACTAGCAGGTCAATCAAAACAGAAATAAGAAATATTTCTTTTTTGTCGATGAGATGCTTGCATTCGAATGTCTATTGCTTTTAGTTATTCTAGCATCAGCTGAGGGTTTGAAAAGAAATCAACATTACAAACCTATCTAGAATACGGATAGGTTCCGTCAATCACCCGAAAATACCCAATCATAGAATAATATCTGATCTCCTGGTCTGCTTCTATGTAAGACTTTTTATGTCTAGAACTTCAACAAATAAACAAGAGGATAGGGGTCAATGTAATGTTATTCTGCTAAAGAGGCGTCGGTCTGGGTGATGTACTCGATACAAAAAGAAACATTAATTTTTAGGGTAAATTGACATATGCTTCTCACCTGTTGTATTTCGCGTTGTGAATTTGCATCCAACGATGTTATATCAAGAACTTTCAATGAGGATTGTTGTGGAATAGATTGCTCTTGCCGCTGGCGCTGGTGGGAGTTATTACTATTATTGTTTTCCGATTTCATAACATGACAACGGATCGGTTCCGGTACCGAAGCGATGTTTTCTTCACTTTGAATTGTCTCATTCTTATCAGATTGCTCTTCCTGCTCGTAGTCGATGCTATCATCATCAAAATTTATTTTGAGTTCTCGCTTTTGTACCCCAAATAAGCGTTTTGGATTCTGATCAGCAATAAACATCAATTTATCAAAGTACCACAATCTTGACTCGTAGTTGTCCTTGGTCAACTTTTTACGATATTCCCGTCTAAAAGCGGACCGGAGTGAGTTAATTTTTCGCACGACCATTGCTCTGTCCGGATGTGGCTCAACTTCTTTGAGTTTCTCAACGAGTTTATCGTAAGATGTATTGCGAATAGCATGGTTGCTATAATCGGAATGCTTACCTTGCCAAAGGCATTCCTCGTTGCGATAGATTTCCATAAATTCTGTTAGCCAGAGACGTGAATAGCTTCGCAAGTCATTTAAACACATTTTAGAATGCATAACTATTAGTGAAATTAATCTTATTTATGTAAATTTTGTTTATTTTACTGTTTAAGTACGGCCTAGTTGGAGGAGCAGACAAATTTTGTTTTGTTCGGAGAAAAAATGTCTGTGTTCGATGTCAACCACAAACCTCAACCACTCCAAACTCCAACAGTCAACAACAAAACAACTCAACCCTTCAAGCAAAATCACGGACCCAAATTTCTCGGTTCAATTGGGACTCAAAAACAAATGAGTGTCTCGCACACAATAACAAATTTTCTGTGACGCATGTAAAAAGAACGAGAATCGAGAGTATTTTTTTCAAGCATCGAGAAATAGAGAGAGTATAGGCGAAGTATACAATCATTTTGCCTTATTTTTCAACACTTTTTTTTAGTTCAGTTTTGTAGGTAGCGTGGCGTAAATAAAAAAAACTCTTGAAATGAAAAAATTCTGTTTGTTTTATTTTTGTGGGCAATGGAGAAACTGGAATAGATGGTATGCCTCAATTCACTCATTTTTTTTGGAACCGTTTTAGATTCCATTTGGTTTCGGTCTTAGAAGAAGAAATAGAGGAAGTGCCCTTGTTGGAAAAAAGTGAAGCAGTTTTTTAAATGGTGTGAGATCCCACAAACACAAATGCATTATAGCAGGGACGGAGTGCTCTTTGACGGTAACTCACTAGGGCGCCATCAGAATAATCATTTTTGTTATTTTCCGAAGTTGTTTTAGGGTATGGTCTTAGAAAAAGAAAGAGTACGTGCGTGAAGCAATTTTTGTCAATCTGAAATATCATATCGCTAGTGTGACTTTAAAAAAGAACAATAAAAAAGTGTTACAAATTAAGACGCATATATATATATATATAAAAAAAAATTAAGAACTTTGAAAAAAAAAACAAAACTTTTTAAGTGAATAAAATAGACATTGTGGTTATCTATCAATAAACAAAAACAAACATTAAGTGCGTTGGTAAATCGTGTGAAAAGGGACGAAAAAAGCGGTAAGACCATTTCCTCACATGTGTGTTTTATTATATTTTTCTTAAAGCAAGTTCTGTTAACTGTTTGTATTTATGTAGATTAATTAAATCGAACAACATATTATTTATAATGGACTAAACTTTAAACATGAGCCATGATCCATGTATAACTAAACATGAACTGATAGACACCTTACTGAAAAGACAAATTAACATTGAAACATGAACTAATAAGTTGAAGCAAAAAATCGATTTAATAAAAAAAAAAAATTCTCATAAGGGCGCTTAACAGATAGCCTTTCAAACTCCGATATAATTTCATGCGCCCCTGTTAACTTGAATTTCAGTTTGACATTTCTGGTTCTTGAATTCTAACAAAAAAATTATGTGCACATTTTCAACTAAATAATAATA